>OX393579.1:39475200-40075200 GCA_947652605.1 Elmis aenea | reverse complement strand
TAATTCTTAAATACACGAAAATGTGTGCTAAAATATTATTTTTAACGAAGCAGGAAGATTCAGAATGCAAATTAATTTACAGTTGTTACGGAAAACCTACACCTAATAAACTGTTTGTTTTTCACGAATACGATTCGTATAATTGCAAAGCAAGCACAAAAATATAAAACAATAACAATCATAGTACTTTACATATTAAGAGTTGTAAGAAGCATATATCATAATTGGTTTACAACTCGAGTTTTGTACTATACTTTTTCTACGACCGCAAACTTTTATCATCTTTTGAGTAATAGGAAACACACCTGTACGTAAGCCGTTAATTGTCAATTTTGATGTGTCTAATTTCTAGAATACTGTACTTTTTGCTTACCGTGCGTGAGGACCCTTTTACTACGCATGCAGTTTGTACCTACAGTAATAGTTATTTACAGAAGTGGTAGTAAAAAAATATGCATTCCGCTGCTATGGATCATTAAAAGGTATAATACAAGCTTTATAGTTCGCGCAAACAAATCGCATTTCACAATAAAACATTTTAGTTGTAAAGTGAAATTTAATTTTTTCGAACTCCAGTACACAATAGTTTTAATACTTGGGTATTTAAACCGCTCCTAATATGGCATATTTTTCTTGCGAAACTGGGAAAACTATCGTAAAATATTTAACAACGCTACATTTCACTCACAACGTTTATTACTCCTAAACAGACAAGAAAACATTCAGCTTATGACGTTTACTATGTCGCTCGATGACTTTCTTACATCGTTGAAGCAAATAAAAGCACCGCCTCAGCATTTCACATAATAAACTTAATCTATGCATAGAACAGCGTTTCTTGAGAAAACAATAAAATTTAAAAAAAATCAATCCCACTGCATATGAATTATGGCGAAGCCAGACAGAAGTCACCCACAACTCGGTATTTTTAGCAAGCCAACAAAGAACCTACGCTTAGAAAGGCTCCAGGTGTTGTACGCTCTTCAGAGTGACACTAATATCGACACAATACCTGCAATTAACTATGCAAATGGTGTATCTAAATGCATAGTACATATGTCTGCACTTCGTTAATGAATTACAATTTGTACGAAGAAAAAACGTTGCGAACAATACCATAAACTGTTGTCATATAGCATATTGTGTTCAATTGTCTTAGCTTCAGATTTACGATGAGTAATTTAGACTTTATAGGAAACATATTTATGATACTTTGTTTATTGCTCAAAGAACTACACAAAACTTTAATTTGTAGGAGTTTTAACAGCACCGTAATTAAAATTTTGTCCTCAGGCAGCAATAATGAAAGAGCCCGTATAATTTAGAATAATATTTAATTGGTTGTATGAATTTTATGAAAAAACAAGATACTATTCGTTTGTCTTTACCATCTGCAAGACTCAAGAAAATATGGTAATTATAGGACCAATGTACAGACATAAACCAAATATTCGAACGTCCAATTAAGCAAATCAGTTCAAAATTAATGAAGTTACAAATATATGGTTTAAAGATTATTAACTCAACTTTAAAAATGAAAATCTAATAGTGTTTGCGAAATATAGCCCAAAAACAAAATCACTTTACCGACCTTTTTTCGTATTTTTAGAAGGTGATCACATTTTAAACATTTTGGCCTCAAAGTATACAAGGTGTCCCAGATTACATTTCCAGCATGAGGATCTCACTTATTATAGGAGATACAAATTTGTTTTAAATAGATGAATTATTCCTTAGTATCAGAAGAGCCACAATTCAATGTTAAAAGTAGAAAATTCCTGGTGTTTCAGATGTTTTAGCAAAAACTATGAAAATATCGAATTTCTTTTTTCTCTCATAACTTTTTTGTCTTAATGATAAGATCAATTTTATTTGTACCTTGTTAAAGTACTTTTCTATGTAGAATGTAACCATTATTTTAAATTTTTTAACACCTACCATTTTCGAGATATTATCCCTAATTTCATTTTTTCTTATGGGTCGCGAAGTTGGCTATGAAATAGTTAAATGTGCTTTTTTTCTCTTTTAAATAAAATATTACTTGCTGTAGGTATCTATTTTTATAAATAAGTCACAAAATCAAGAAAAATTGTATTTTACCCATCACCTATCAAGCTACATATCTATGAAAATAAAAACAAAAAACAACTAATTAAATGTCAAATGACAATTACCATTTGTCTCCGATATCATTTATAAGAATTTTATATTATTGTTGTGTAATTCGATCTTTATAGTAATTGTTATAATGATTAAAAATAGCGAAAAATTCGACATATTGATATGCTATATTCTTTACCATAAAAACTGTGTAGAAGCTGAGCAAATATACTTAGATCTATATCCTGAGAAAGGGCAACGAAGGGTGCGTAATTACAGAAATTTGGAAAGAAATTTAAATGAATGTTTTTTTCGAAAAACCAACAAAAACAAATATTGAATAAATTAATAATCTTCGATAACCGTAACTTGAACAATAAAATTTTACGTAGATTCTCTTCAGTCTCCAAAATTTAATCAAAACGGTTGTAACTTTACTACTAATAGACTATATTCACACTTCTGTTTTATAAGCAAATGTATACAAAAAGCAAGTTGTTCAAAGCCAAAAATCCGATGATTTAATATTTTTTCCATCTTCAGAGTCATAAAAAACTAAACAAAATTACGGTAGGCAATGGAATGAGAAACGGTAAGTCTTGGCTTAGCTCACACATACTAAATTTTCCCATTTGTCATAACCAAATTTTAATTAACCCACTATTGAATATGACAGCAATAAAAACATTTTGTTTCCATGACAAATTCTTGTCTAGTCATTATTTTTGTAAGAAAAAGACAACTACTTAATTTAAAATAGTTTAATCTCAAATATACACAAATGTTATATTCTAACATGTTATACAGTGTGTCCAAAAGGTATGGAATATGCTATACAGGGTGTCCCAGATTACATTTCCAGCATGGGGATCTCGCTTATTATAAGAGATACAGGTTTGTTTAAATTAGATCAATTATTCCTTGGTATGAGAAGAGCAACAATCAATTTTTAAAAGTACAAAATTCTTCATACTTCAGATGTTATAGCAAAAAATATGAGAATGTCCAATTTCTTTTTTCTCTCATAACTTTTTTGTCTTAATCATTAGAACAATTTTATTTGTACTTTCTTAAGGCACTTTTTAATGAAGAATGTAACTGTTATTTTAGATTATTTTTAACACCTACCATTTTCGAGATATTACCCCTAACTTCATTTTTTCTTATGGGCCGCGAAGTTGGCTATGGAATAGTTGAATGTGCTTTATTTTCTCTTTAAAATGAGATATTACTTGCTACATTTATTTTTATAAATAAGTCACAAAATCAAGAAAAATCGTATTTACCCAACACTTATCAAGTTATCTATGAAAATAAAAACAAAAAACAACTAATTAAATGTCAAATGACAGTTACCGTTTGTCTGCGCTATCATTTATTAGAATTTCACATTATTGTTTTGTAATTCGATAGTCTTTTTAGTAATTGTTATAATGATGGCAACATTTAAAAATAGCGATTAATTTGACATGTTGAGATGCTACATTCTTTGCCATAAAAACTGTGAAGAAGCTGAGCGAATGTAATTAGAGCTATATCCCGAGAAAAAGCAACGAAGGATGCGTAATTACAAAAATTTGGAAATAACTTTAAAAGTATATGGTTTTTTGGACAAACCAACCAAAAATCCAAAGCAAATCAATAATTAATTAGAATTATTTATTTTACACACTTTCTATTATAAATAATGTGGCATTTCAACATATAAAATGTTTAATTAGTTGTAAATGTGTCCATAATTATTATGATAACAAATTTGCTACAAAGACTATCGAATTACACAACAATACTATAAAATTCCAATAAATGATACCGCAGACAAATGGTAACTGTCATTTGACACATAATTAGTTGTTTTTTGTTTTTATTATTATAGATAGCTTGATAAGTGATAGGTAAAATACGATTTTTCTTGATTTTGACTTATTTATAAAAATAAACGTAGCAAGTAATATCTCATTTTAAAGAGAAAAAAAAAGCACATTCAATTATTCCATAGCCAACTTTGCGGCCCATAAGAAAAAATGAAGTTAGAGGTAATACCTCGAAAATGGTAGGTGTTAAAAATAATCTAAAATAACAGTCAAATTCTCCATTAAAAAGTGCCTTAAGAAAGTACAAATAAAATTGTTCTAATGATTAGGACAAAAAAGTTATGAGAGAAAAAAGAAATTGGACATTTTCATATTTTTTGCTATAACATCTGAAGCACGAGGCATTTTGTACTTTTAAAAATTGATTGTTGCTCTTCTCATACCAAGGAATAATTGATCTAATTTAAACAAACCTGTATCTCTTATAATAAGCGAGATCCCCATGCTGGAAATGTAATCTGGGACACCCTGTATATCTCAGTAAATATCCACTTAAGGGAAAATATTTTAAATAAAAGTAGTTTTGTTCTTAGTTTTCCACCATAAGACATTTTTTTTTTTTGAATAACAAAATCTCAATGAAAAATAATTAATTTTTTTTAAATGACAAGGTATCCCTATATTATACTCATTTGATAGAGAATTTTTTTCTCTTATCAATGATGTAAAACTTTAGTACCCTTACTTAAGCAACTTTTTGAGAAAAACGCAAAAATTATTTTAATTGATTAGTATTTATTTCTAACAAAAACATCATAAGAACTAAAATTTTTTGTCGAAATCTACAATAAGTGTTTAAACTGTGAACCATTTACAGCTTGGCAATGATAAACTCGGTTTTTAAACCCGTTTATAACATTCCCAACCATTTCAGGTGTAATTTCTCTAATACAGTAATGTCTCGGTAATCCGAATCTTCAGTGATCCGGATTCTTCAGTAATCCGGATTTGATAAATTCTCAATGGGGTACTTTGTAATCCGGATTCCTTGTGTTTTGGTAATCCGAATTGACAAGTTTCTGCAGGTTAGAACGCGTGCGGCACTCCCCGAATGTAGGACTATTATTTAGTGTATTTTGTGTACATACGAGGCACGTCCAGAAAGTAAGTGTACTAGGGCCCACACGGGCAGAGAGAGATTTTGTTTTGCTATGTTGGTCACACTGCCGTGTAGCTTAGCTCCTCCCGTTTTCAACGAGCCCAAGAACGCTTCAGTACGAGCAAAACTGTGGTCACAGCAACGTTTCCCGTGAACGATGTCGATAAAATCTGCCGCCAAGTGCGAGATTCGCAGCGTTATCCGTTATCTCGTTGTGAAGGGAAAATATCCGTCTGAAGTTTTTAACGAGATCAAATCGGTTTATGGCGAAGGAGTTATGAATCATACGAGTGTTTAAATGGTGTCGTGAATTTAAAAACGGGTGTACTGATGTGCACGACGAGCATAGGAGTGGAAGACCGTCGATTTTGACTGATTCGCTTGTTGAAAAAATTGAGGAAGCTGTTCGTGGCGACCGCAGATTGACATTGGATGAACTTTCGGTGATGTTTCCACAAATCTCCAGATCTCTGCTGCACGAAACAATCACAGAAACACTCGGATTTCATAAACTGTGTGCAAGGTGGGTCCCAAAACAGTTGACAGAGCAGCACAAATTGAATCGAGTGGCAACCTCCAAAGAGTTTTTGCAGCTTTATGAACTTGAAGGTGATGATTTTCTGCACTCTATTGTTACAGGGGACGAAACTTGGGTTGCCCACTATACCCCTGAAACCAAGAGACAGTCCTCCCAATGGCGTCACACCTCATCATCCTCAGCCAAAAAATTCGAAACCACGATTTCTGCCAAAAAAATCATGGCATCCGTGTTTTGGGACCACAAAGGGATCATTTTGATCGAATTTTTACCTCAGGGTGAAACCATCAATGCTTCTAGGTATTGTGAGACCTTAAAAAAATTGAGAAGAGCAATTCAGAACAAGAGGAGGGGACTGCTGCACGACAATGCCAGACCCCACACGGCCAACGCAACAAAGCAACTTTTGGAGTCGTTCGGATGGGATGTTTTGAACCACCCCGCGCATTCCCCTGACCTGACGCCTTCAGATTATCATCTGTTCACCTCCCTGAAGATGCACATGGATGGGAAAAAATTTACAACTGACGAGGAAGTGAAGGAGGGGGTGAACAAGTGAGCAAAGGAGGTGGCGGCAGAGTTCTTTGACCAAGGCATAAAAAAACTGATCCCTCGTCTCACTACGTGCATCAAGAGGGATGGCGACTACGTGGAAAAATAGTTCACATATGTTCTGATGTACCCATGTAAAAGGTTTTTTTTTGATAAATCTGTTAAAACCTACAAAAATCTAGTACACTTACTTTCTGGACGTGCCTCGTACTTACATATCAGTGATGCCTCCAAAACGTAAGCACACTACTTTAAGTATCCATGACAAGGCAAAAATTATTGATGTGCCTTTGAAAAATGCCAGCATGCAGTTAAACAGACACGCATTTTTTAAGTCCTTAATATGTTTTTCTCTTATATTTTTAATTTCTGTTTACGTTTTCATAAAGAGCTTAAGTTTTGTTTATAATTTTTTTAATAAATTCCCATCCTCAGTAATCCGGATTTTTTGATAATCCGAATTGGCCCGGTTTTAATTGATCCGGATTATCAAGACACTACTGTACGATCTTTAAAGTTTTCGATATTCTCCAGCTTCTTAGCATAAACTTAATTTTTAAGGTGACCCCTTTATTGAAAAGAGAAAAAAAATCTCTATCAACTGAGTATAATATAGGGGTACCTTGCCATTTAAAAAAATTCAAATGTTTTTCATTGCGCTTTTGTTATTCGAAAAAAAAAATATTGGATCAATTTAAATTATTTTAACAAATAATAATAAGTACTTCTATTAAGTAGTTTAACGGAACAGTGGAAACAAAATTTTCATTTAAATTACATTAAAAAGTTTAATTTACCGAATAGTGAAGTTGTATTAAAATGTTCAAATACATAAAATCCAAACGCAAATGTATTGGACTTCAATATTTCCGTTTGTATAGGCAAGACATTATACACAGTGTAATGTAAACACAGCAGACAACATAAAAATTATTAAAGCGAAATAATAGGGCCATTCCAATGAGTGATCAAATATGTACTGGTGCGTGGGGTACATGGTACATGCTTATGGCCTGCGGACACCGACCTTGGGCCAATTCACTTACACCTACCGTCTCAACAGACCACAGTTTTAAAACTAAAGTGAATATCGAATACGCTTCTGATTGACTGTTTATATGTGACGTAAATCAAAAATTAGATCAAGCATCAACACAGATTGAAAATACACGTAATGAAACTCAGTAAAAATGCTTTTATTTAACTAACCTTTTTTTTATTATTAGCGTTCGCGGGCTACAATCAAGGGTTTGATCACAAGTGGTTCTTTGAACGTGGTTCGAACCAGGACTGTGGAGTCGGAGTCGGAGTTTAGAAGGAATTTCTGGTCAGTGGAGTCGGAGTCGGTGTCGGAAAAAATGTGGCGACTCCAATTCCAAGTACAACAAAAAATTGCGAGGTGGTCCTATGCAGCAAAATTTAAACTCAAATTTTAAATAATTTCTTTATATTTCTTTTTCTTTTTTATATTACACACTCTATAAAATGTAGGAGTCGGAGTCGAACTGCTAAAATTATCAGAAGTCGGAGTCGGAGTCGAATTTTTTTTTACAGACTCCGCGCAGCCCTTTTTGGAACAACCTTGCTTTAACTCCTTATTTCCATAGAACTCAAGGACTGATCAGGTAGCAAAGGCAACTTTTGAAGTACTTAAAAATGAACAGTAAAAAATGCTTTTTGTCGCATTTTTGCAAAATATTGGTAGACAACTTAAATGTTGTAGTAATTTTATTCCTTAAAACAGCGACTTAACTTGCAAAGTTGCGTGACTACGTATCTTTAACATCTGACACCTCCACTACACTGCTTATGGAAAACAAGTAATATATCCATAAAACATAATAAAATATCTTTGCAATAAGTTCTAAAAATAAAACAACCTGCATGTAGCAGTTTCCTTTTCTTGTTTTTGAAAAATAAAGTAGAAAAATTGTCTGCGGCATTGTTGCTTAATGAAGTGTTGCACGCAATAAAGACACTCAAAAAAATTATATTTTAAAGACAAACTGTAATTATTTAATTACAAATAGCAATCAGAACTTATAAAGGTGACATGGCGTAAAAATCCGTGTTAAATACAGGGTGCCCATTTTTCTAACCTGTTGTATGGGTAACTCCGTTAATATTAGAGATACAGAAACGTTTAAATTAGCAAATTTGTGCAGAATTTAAAGGGAAATCTGATGCCATTTTCAAATTTGACCTACGTCATCAACTTTTTGAAATATTTTGAAAAAACTGAAAAAGGTCGATTTTTTCAAACTTAAATATATTCGTAAGCATATGAGCTAGAACAAAAATAAAAATTGGCTTTTATAGATCTTTTTACGTAAATTTTGAATATGTTAACGGAATTTTCATAGCACTCTCGATATCCGAGTTATAGCACAAACTTGCATTTTTTTAAATGGATGTCATAGTTGGCTGTGGTCTTATTAAAAAGGTTATTTTTTTCTCGGTTTAATGATATAAGGTTTGTTATACTTTACTCTTGTAGTTTTTCTTTAAATAAGCAAAAATCATTTTACATGTTCACAGCCTACTAATAGATGGGAGTTATCCCGTGTTAATGTTCTTTTTTTTCGATGTGACATTTAAGAGTTGCCTCTTATCGTTAGTGTAGCAGTTATTAGCCAGTTACAAATTTTAAAAACAAAACCTCAGAGTTTGTCAAATAAAATGTATTGTTTGTTATACGTATAAATATCTCTCTCGTGTTGATCAAAATGTTTGATTGAGTTATTGTAAATTTCAAAAACAATGTTTTCTAATGAAGAAAAAAACGACATGCCTTTCTGTTACTCCGCTTGTAATAGAAATAGTAGAAATTCAAGTGAAATGTATTTGCAAAGCTTTATGGAAAGGAGGCAACCAAGAAAGAAATTATTTTCGTTATTAGAAACCAATTTAAAAAAATACGGGTCATTTACAAAATCCAAAGGTTTGAAAATTAAATTAAACAAGAAGATGAAGAGAGTCCTGGCATAAGTAAATTATAAACCAACATCATCTACCCGGGAGTTGTCCCTTGAATGTGGTGTCAACTGAAAAGGCTCGACTGATTTTAAAACAATCAATTTAAGCCATATAATACCCATAATAGCCATATCATATTGGCAATACTTTGTATCCTAATGATTTACAAAGAAGATTAAATTACTAAAGATAGTTTTTAGAAGAAACAAATACTAACCCAAATTTTACTCACACAATTTTATTTACTGATGAAGCCAAATTCACAAATAATGGGATATTCAACAGACACCATTATATTTACTGGTCTCAAAATAATCCTCGCCGTACCTACTATTGAAAGACGAGATCAGAATATGTTTTCGATAAATGTTTGGTGTGGTATCCTTAGTACAAAAATAATTGGTCCATACTTTTACAATGACAATTTAAATGGTGATCGGTATTTGTAATTTTTGCAAAATGAACTGGACATCATATTAGATGAAGTACCTACCGTAGAATTTATTGCAAAATTTTAATTATTTTTAACATGATGGTGCTCCTGCGCACAATTTGATTATCTGTCTAATCGTTTTCCTAGATGTATTGACAATAATGACCCTGTGAGATGGCCGGCAAAATCACCGGATTTAACACCACTTGATTTTTTTTTTTGTGGGGTACGCTTAAAGATAAGGTGTATACCAAAAAGCCTATTAATATTTCTTCATTAGAAAACATTGTTTTTGAAATTTATAATAAACTCAAACAAAAATTTTGATCGAAACGAGAGAGATATTTATACGTATAACAAACAATAAATTTTATTTGACAAACTCTGAGGTTTTGTTTTTAAAATTTGTAACTGGCTAATAACTGCTACACTAACAATAAGAGGCAACTCTTAAATGTCACATCGAAAAAAGAAAGAACATCAACACGGAATAACTCCCATCTATTAGTAGGCAGTGAACATGTAAAATGATTTTTGCTTATTTAAAGAAAAACTACAAGAGTAAAGCATAACAAACCTTATATCATTGAAACGAGAAAAAAATAACCTTTTTAATAAGGCCACAGCCAACTATGACTTCCATTTAAAAAAATGCAAGTTTGTGCTATAACTCGGATATCGAGAGTGCTATGAAAATTCCGTTAACATATTCAAAATCTACGTAAAAAGATCTATAAAAGCGAATTTTTATTTTTGTTCTAGCTCATATGCTAACGGAATTATTCAAGTTTGAAAAAATCGACCTTTTTCAGTTTTTTCAAAATATTTCAAAAAGTTGATGACGTAGGTCAAATTTGAAAATGGCATCAGATTTCCCTTTAAATTCTGCACAAATTTGCTAATTTAAACGTTTCTGTATCTCCAATATTAACGGAGTTGCCCATACAACAGGTAAGAAAAATGGGCACCCTGTATAGTTCCTGTATGAATAAAATTAATAAAATTGTATACTAAATTGTTACATTAAAAAAAAATTCATTCTTAATTTTGAATTTATATGATTATATTTACTGATTCTAAAACGGTAACTATGGTAATTACCCCTCAAGAATCCCAAGACTAGTGTTGTGTGGTTGCTCTAAAAGTGGAAAACCTGTAGCGGATAAGACAGACGTGTTGCGTTGTCCCTTAGGGCTTAGGGAATCAAATCCTTGACAAAATAAACGCTTTTAAATTTGAGTTATCTCCAAAAGTTTAAATGCCCCAAAATTTATTAAAATCCCACATACTTTACCTAAAATATCATACAAAGAATAATTATTTATCTTTTTTAAAGCTATGCATTTTCAATATAAAATTTGGGGGTTCAATGAATATTGGTCTTAGACCAAGCGGTCGTGCTACGAAACAAAATTAATTACTAAACTACATACCAAAACAAAGTTGTGTTTGAAATGAACAATTCACAAACTTTTGATTGTGGTTTATGTGTCGTGAAAATCTGGTCTAGGAACATTCTTCGCCCACAATTCTTCGCCCACAGTTCGTCGCCCACAATTCTTCGCCCACAATTCTTCGCCCACAATTTTTCGCCTACACAATTTTTCGCCGCCACAATTCTTCGCCGCCACAATTTTTCGCCGCATACAAGCATATCACAAATGTTATTTGTAAATGTGATTGTTTTTGTTTATAACGTAATTTTTACAGATTATTTTGCATTGGTCTAAAGTTGTTTTAGTATATTAATACTTCTTCTTTTAATAATATGTTTAAAACTTGCTACATAAATAGCGCATATTGTGATTTTTAATCTTATTTATGTTATTATGAATATATGAATAAAAATTTAATAAACCTAAACTAACCCAACCTAATGTTATGTAAAATAATCTGTAAAAATTGCATTATAAATAAAAACAATCATATTTACAAACAATATTTGTGATATGCTTGTATGCAGCGAAAAATTGTGGCGGCAAAGAATTGTGTAGGCGAAGAATTGTGGGCGAAGAATTGTGGGCGAAGACTTGTGGGCGAATAATGTTCCGGACACGGTGAAAATCAATCCCAAGAATAAAAGTTACAATATTTTTGATAAAACTAAACTAATCACGAAAGGACAACAGCGGTACATGAGGAGAACTCATCAAAACATTTTGAACTAAAACGCTGGAGTAAACAGTTTAAATGGTAGAGAATCAATCTAAGTTGGCCCAAAATTTAAAATACCTATAAAGCAAGAAAAGAAGAACGATCAGAAAAGTTGAGAGTTTAGTGTTGACTGATCGTCGAATTAAATTATTATCTCTAAGTTAATATTTTTAAAAGATCAGTTCTGAATATTTTACACGGTGATTTGTTAAGAGATCTTGATAGAGTACCCTCGATGGGTTCTTTACTTTCAAAAAAGAACAAAACTGAATCTTCTGCAGAAAAACTAACGACCACAGTTTTATAGAACGCGGTAGGTATCTTGTTGATTAAATACAAGCAGAAGGGCATTAGAATCATAGGAAAGGTTTGCGTTACAACTATTTATGATTTGAAAATTGCTTCACAAGAGAAAAGGCTAAATGGGGCTATTGGGGGAAAAATGCTACTTTACAATTGAAGAGTGTATAAGACACATAAACTTTAACAAATTATCCAGGATTCTGGTGTTTCCTCGTTATAGTTATAGATGTATTCCAAATCATGAAAAATCTTACAGGAAGACGATTTGAAAAGCCACGGAATAGAAATATATTACAGGACCGTCGATCTATATTTTTTCTAATGGTACAAAATTGTTGGAAAACACTAGAACAACTGTCTAACTGTACGCTGGAAAATAAAATTTGTTTTACAGGGTGGTCCATTTTTTTGTAGAAGGACTTTAACAGTCGATAGAAACACTTATTTTAAAGCGAATATTCTATATCAACATTGGTCCAAAAACGCTTCATTTTAAAGATACAGGGTGTTGAAATTTTCGAAAAAATAACGATTATTTTTAACCGTTTCCCAACCAGTAGATATATTTAAACCAAATTTGGTATACAGCACCACCTTACAGGTTACCACATTCGATGAGAATTGCAAGCCCCACAAGCAACCAGTGGCGGAGTTGTGAGGGTTTAGTTTCAATAAATTTTATTAAAAAAACTAGTACGGCCCTGTTCGAAATTAAACAGAATGATTTCACGATATCTGGTTACATTAACGGAAATTTCATCTCTTAGTTTGTAGCTCGATAAGACTCAGACAACACTCATATAAGCAAACTCATTTTTCGTTAAAGCAATTCCAAATCTCTCCTTTGCAGTTAAATTAAAGTTTACAAACATTTATTGTTTCCATCTTGCTTGTTTTATTTATGAAGGATACTAAATATTTTCAGAATTACAGCCAAGTAAGTCACATATAAAGCAACGGTTATCGTCTATCTGAACCACTAACCACTGTTAAATTGTGAATTATAATAAACAACATTCTATGCATTTCACTCACTTGCGCAAGTAATTTAATAACATTGTATCTTATTCTCGATCAGTCAATCAAAAATTAAACAGAAAAATATTCGATTGCTTATAAGTAAATACGTTCAGAAGCTAATGGCAATGACATCTTTTTAATTAATGGTTAAACCATACTCAAAAAATAACATATGATAACGAAACTTTTAACGATTTTATATCTCTTAGTGTGATGCGATTTAAATAGATTAAGTAATTTCCTGATTTCTTTGTTAACAGTATTTTAGCCAGGAAATAATGACCCAAATAATAAAGTACAGTTTAGTGTTAATTACAATAGCAAACATAGTTACTTACCATGGCAAACCAGTACGAATTATTTTGCTACAAACCAGCTGAATGTCAAATGTAACTGCACTGGCATTTGAATATATTCAGTAAGGGAAAAAAAACTGTCAACTTAAAATGCGATTATAATAACCGCTGTGTAAAAAGACGATGTCAGAGTTGCTTTCTAAAATTCGTAAAGGATCATAAACAGGAGTTTTAAATATTTTACAAAAGCTCAATCAAATATTCTGTCTAGTTTAACAGAATACCGATTGAAGGCACTTTGTTTAATAAGTTCTGTAGCAGATTTTAAAATGTAACAGCACAGATGCTGACAGAAACACAGCTGAACTTTCGCGAGACAGCTCCAAACTGAATAGCGAGTTACGGCATAGCTAAGTCACTCACCCAAGGTGCAACAAAAACTAGTATAGCTATTTCTTAAGCCGATATCACCATTGCAAATAATCTGAGGTTAACATTGAATTTAAATTTTTGTTAAACAGCAATAAAAGTTTCCAGTGGGATACTTGATTAAAGTTAATTAATCTATTCGATAAGATTGTTGATAACTGAATAATTTTACTCCTTATTCGCTTGTCTATGCCGTACCATACCATCGCCAAATACTATTAAGAACCGATAGAATATTTACCATCTGTGATTGTCAGAAATTATTACAGTTTTACGCATTATCTATGCCAATCTTTAAACTTACTAAAAAGAGGAATTTAATGTGTAGGTTGTGTTGTTGAATATTGTACCTTTATGTGCCTATCTCAATGCTAATCAAAAAGTTATTATTTTTAAAGTATTCGTTTAGTTTGTTGCCCATTCTTTCAATTTAAAGATCTTCTCGATATGCGTATTGCGTATGTATAAATAGAAGTATTATTTTTTCTAATATAAATAATGTAAATGACTGACGTTTTTCAATTCAGTTGAGTCTCGTTTATTTATAACCTAACTTAATTTTATAACTACCTTTCTTTTACATCTCTTCTTCAGTTCAGTAATATTCGTAATCATCTAAATAAGACATTAGATTTAATTTTGGCTAATGACCATATCATCGAAAATGTTGCAATTGGTTCGAAATTTGTTAATGAAGACCAGTATCATCCCACTGTAGAATTCTATATTAAATGCCCAACTTTAACATATCTTAAGAATAATACTCAGTCAACATTTAACTTTAAAAAATGTAATTATGACGAGCTTAATGCGAGTCTTTCAACTGTTTTTTGGCATACAGTATTAAATGATCTCCGCGTGGAGGAAGCAACGTCTAAATTTTATGATATTATATTTGAATATATTAACATTTTCACACCTATCAAGACTATAAGACGGGGACGCTTTCCACTCTGGTATTCTTACTCAACAAGGAAAATAATTAAAGAAAAGAACAAATGGCATAAAAAGTGGAAGCTTTACAAAAATAAAACAGATTATTTGACTTTTGCTCTTTTACGCGGTCGTAGTAAATTTTTAATTCAACTAGACTACAAAAACTATATCAAATCTGTCGAAAACTCAATACTAGAGTGTCCTAAGCGCCTCTGGTCTTATGTGTCTAATCTAAAAACATCAAATAATAGTGTACCAAATAGTATAACCCATAACAATTCCACTGCTAATAACAGTTTGTCAATTTGTAACACATTTAATAATTTTTTTTCATCAGTATTCATTGATGGCGAGTTAAAAAATGGTAATATAGACGCCAAAGGCAACTACTTTTCGAGCAATAAAACAACCATCACCGTTGAAATGGTTGAGTCGCTTATGAATAAGCTTGATGTCAATAAGGGAGCACAGGGCCAGATTATCTCCCTGCACGTATCTTACGTAACTGTTCCTCATCATTAGCAAAGCCAATCACTATACTTTTTAACAAGTCGTTGTCAGAGTGCCGATTTCCTTTAATTTGGAAACAAGCTCACGTGGTCCCAATATTTAAATCCGGAAACAAAACTCAAGCAGGAAACTATAGACCTGTTTCTATCCTCTGCTGTATAGCAAAGTTATTCGAGTCTGTAATGTATGATAAAATTTTTACTATATTTCAACCTTATATCTCCAGTCAACAACATGGCTTCACCCCAGGTCGTTCAGTTGAGACTAATCTGGTATCATTTACTGAATATGTTCTTAAGTCATTAGATAAAAGACTACAGGCCGATGCTATATATACGGATTTTAGTAAGGCATTCGACCGGTTAGATCATTCAATTTTAATAGTCAAATTACACGACATAGGCATCTGTGGAGATCTTTTAAGATGGATAAAATCATACATATCTAATAGATCACAGGCTGTAAAATTAAATGGTTTCATTTCTACATTTGTCAAAGTAACATCCGGAGTCCCTCAGGGCAGTCTCTTAGCACCATTGCTATTTAATATTTACGTCAATGACATACAGCATTGCTTTTTAAATTGTGAATACCTACAATACGCTGATGATTTAAAAATATTTAGAACAATAACAAATACTACCGATTGTCTACTGCTACAAGAGGATCTCCACAGATTAGAAAAATACTGTCAAATAAACAAACTTGCCTTGAATGTTAGTAAGTGCTATAAAATTAATTTTACACGAAACAAAAATATAATCCTATATAACTATTCTTTGAATAATGCAACTCTGATGAACACCACATTGGTAAAAGACTTAGGAATTTTATTAGACTGTAAACTCGTTTTTGCGGAACATATCGAATACATTAAGAATAAATCTCTTAAAATGCTTGGCTTCATCATACGCTCCTCAAAACATTTCAATAATGTTAATGCTATTAGAACACTTTATTATTCCTATGTTAATAGTATTTTAAATTTTGCTTCTATCATATGGAACCCACAATATGACACCTACGATAGTAAAATCGAGGGAATTCAAAAGAAATTCATATCATTTTTGCAAAAAAAAATACTTCCAGAGAAATCATATGAACAACATTGTAAAGACCTAAACATGCTCTCCTTAAAATCTCGTAGAACACTTAGTGATATAATATTTCTTTACAAAATTATTAACTACAAAATAGATTGTCCTAATATTTTATCATTAATAAATTTTAACGTACCGAGATTAGGCATACGACACCATTCTCTCTTTATATAACACCTTGTAGCACAAATGCCTTTTTTAACTCGCCAATCAACAGAATTCTTTACTCATATAACCAAACATTCATAAAGAATGATATATTCAGTCTATCATTTCATTCATTTAAACATTACTCTTAAGTTATCTCATTTTAATTTAATCACACTTTACAACCGATGTATTCTATTATTAACGAGAACATAATTTGGGCTTGGCCTGTTTTGTTCTGTCCTTTGTAAATAAATAAATAAATAAATAAATAAATAACGTCAAAATGTTTAGGAAAGTATTTTTGAAATGTGACACTTCAAATAATTATTTATAAATTTGGCAATTAAAGATTTAAAAAAAAAAATCAGTTACACATATGTATCTAGTTGTAAAGAAACATTTTTTACCTTATTTTCCCATATGTTCTCACATATTAGTACAGGGTAATCCAATTCGATGAGATTACATGGGTGTATTGCTTAATGTTCAAGATAAAGAAACGGTTAAATTAGCAAAAATGTGCAGTTTTGTGAGACAAACTTAGAACCGTTTTCAAAAATATTCTATCATATCCGATTTTTGAGTTATTGTTGGATGCATAATGTGTTATGTTGTAAATATCGAAAAAATGATCGTTTTTAGATATTTTTATGTAAAATTTGATAAAACTAAAAAAAAAAAATTACACTTGACGTTAAAAAATTATCACACAAACTTACCTTTTTTAAATGGAAGCTGTAATTGGCTATGACCTATTTGAATTCCTAACTTTTTGTGGTACAAGTTACTAAAGTGTTTTAATTTGTTGTTGAATTAAACATTATAAATATTTGAACATAAGATAAACAACAATATATTAAATAACTGCTGATTCTGACTACATTGTTGTTTTCTTATGTTCAAATATTTACAATGTTTATCTCAACAACAATTTTTTTTAAATTACATTTTTTGTAATGTAATTCAACCGTTTCTCTATCTTGAATATTAAGCGAGATACCCATGTAATTCCTTTGAATTTTGGACCACCCTGCACATATTTTCCTTTTGTTTTTTTGGCCCGTTACGTCGCTCATTGTGTGTTCGAACTCTTACCAGGGAGGGTCACGATATGTTGTCGCTAGAATCTGATCAAAGCTGTATTTATTGCATCCAGAACTTCAAAACTAAATGTTTTGCAGAGTTATACGTGCTACTGGCCATTTCCCTGTGAAAAATGGGGAAAAAACTGAAAACTTGAATAATAAAAATAAAAGTAATTTTTGCGATTGCGTTGGCCATGAAACCGTCAGAGATAAAATCGAAATTCTTCTATTTACCAATTCATGCATTCTTTGCAAGTAGCATGGTGCAAAGCTTTTGGAATCTTAAAAGGTTCCGGAGAAAAACGCGAATAACAAGGCTCTTGCAAAAACAGTTTTCCCTATGTTAAACGCCTATGCAAGTCGCATAGATTTAGTTAATTTTACTTGCAAAGAATGCTCGAATTGATAAATAGATTAAGTTCGATTTTATCTCTGACGGTTTCATGGCCAACGCGATCGCAAAAAAACTTTTATTATTCCACTTTTCAGTTTTTTTCCTATGTTTCCGAAGGAAATGACCATTGGCTTGTATAACGTATTTAAGAAAAATGAGTTATCGACGTTTAAAGTTTCAGGAGTTTGACCAAGTGTAAAAAACACCCTCTATAATATTTTAAAAATGTATTTAGCGCAAATTATTAATTAATAAAAGTTGATTAATTAATCAATTATTATTAATCTAATTTTCAAACGATATTCTACTGCCATTTTAAAGAATTTAAATGTTAAAAATAACTGACAGTGCAGTGTTGTACCTACTTAACGTTCAAAATTTTTATAAAAATGTAAATTTTACGAAAACGTTGACTTTGGACCCATATAATCTTTTACATTTTTTAAAGTAAATTTAAGGAGGAATCCAAAAATGAAATAATATACAGGGTGTTCTATTAAAAATTTCAAAGTCAGTTTCCGGTTGAACCGGAAGTCATACTGCAACCTTAATATTTTCATCGAATCCGAAAAATTCCATAATACTTAAATACAAAATTTCATTGTTATACCTGCAATAGTATTCTAGATAATTGTCTGTTTCCATACTTTTGCGCAACCCTGTATGTTTGTATATTTTTTTAGAATTCTGGAAATGCTTATTTTATGTAGGGGTTCTTACCATGCAGTTCTATATTCTATTATTTCTTCGTTAATGTTGTATATGTCGAGCTCTTTACGTATTCCGCTGTTACGTTTTTTATCTGATGGCCTATATCCCAATATTGATCTTAAAAATCTCGTTTTACTGCTCTGTATTGTTTTCTGTTTTTTTTTTATTATAGTCCATGTTTCACTGCCATACAGTTGTGTTGGAGTAGACATGACGTTATAAAATTTTAGTATTTTCCTGAACTTTTTTTTTCGATGTTTTTCTAATTGTTCCATTGAATAGTTAAATATTTCAATTTACTTTTCGATTTCAACATCTTCGTACAGTGCTATGTGGCAGCCCAGGAATTTAAAATAGTTTAATTGTTCGGTTCATTCCTCAGTATTATTTTTGGTCTCATTATTTTTTTACCTAAAAATGACAATGTTTCTGTTTTTCAGGAGATATTGCTGGATTATATCTAGATGGAGAAGGTTCGGTCTACTTTATATAATCCTAACTGTAGACTGTTTACCGAATCTGCTACTAATACCTGGTCGTCAGCGAATAACATTGTAAAGATAAAAATGTAGAACTGTTGCAGTTATGTGGATAATTTTTAATTTCGCTTATCCACTTTCTCAAAGCATCGTCCACATAATTATTAAACAAAATGGAAGATAAACTACCTATAACCCTGTCGTAGGCCCATGTTTGTTGTTTTTTTTTTCGTTTTTTATTTCCAGAAATACTTATCTTTTGTTTCAATTTCTGTGAAACAAAAACATATTACAATTATTATTTTCTTAAAACGACATGTTTAAATCGTTAAGACTTAACGGTTAAGTTATGCAGATATGCAAGAATTTCCGATTATCGGACATTATCGGGGGATGTATTTTACCATACAAAAATACATGGTTAGTTCTTCAAAAGAATAAATAAGCAAAAGGAGCAAACATTTTTTTAAATGTTTGTGGTTTTGTATTTCCCAAGCAGCTATAGCCATGTTTACCGTTTTTGTGACTTTTACTTCCAAGAAGTTTGTTCCATCTTTAAGCCGAACGTAAAACTAATTCTAGAAAATTCCCTGAATTGCAAGGTAGAGCCTATAATATTCTCTAATTTATTAACCAAGACGACTTTTATAAAGTACAGAACAAAGGCCATAAATCTAACGATTTATAGAGATAGATGACGAACCCAATTTTTATTTTTATTTTGATTCATGGTAACAGACCCTTAATCATAACTTCATCTTTAATTATAAAGGCTTATGCAGAAAGGAGAGGTTCATTTTCACTGAATTATCAGGGGTCAAATTTTAATGAAAAATGGCTGCTTAAAAGTCCTGCAGGTCAAAAATCTTACAAAGCCGATGAAATTTAAAAAAATATTTTTAAATATCCAATATAAACCTCCATGTTTCTTGCTATAAGCGATATTTTTAAATATGTTAAATTAATAGTGCATTCGTCGACCTCGAAGACTGCAGCATCTTTCTCGTCATTACGTTGAAATTTAGAAAAATAAATATTCATTTAAGAAATCAAAAATTAACACGATATATTAAAACAATCATAATAACACCAAGAATTAGACTCTGGAATTAAAATCAAATTATTTACGATTGTATGACTATATTATGAACAAGCAATTCTATTAAATTTTTAAACCTTGCTTCTATTTATATTTAAATCATTTATCTTTTTAAGGCTGTTTAATTTGAGAGGTGCATATTTTCGTGATAAAATATCATCCCAAACCTTGGCATTTATTTGTATTTTGATTATTCCGTGAAGTTACCATTTTTTATTTGATTAGGTAAACAGACAACGTATCTCACAAACTGAAGAGATAAAAATCGGTTTAATGGGAAAAGTAGCCAAAACTGTAGGCCGGAGAAAATGAAGTTTATAAAACTTGCAAAAAATCACGGTCTATTAGATTTACATTTATGACAAGTTATGCATTACCTATATTACCAGCAGGATAGTGTAAAATGACGCCAAAGAAATCATTTTGAGCATAAAACATAGAATACGATAATTATTCAATACCAATGCTAACTGTTGCCAGTTATCACCCAGTTGGTCATTCTATTTCGACATACATTTTTTATAGGTAATACTTAGTTAAACACAAAATAGTTTAAATAATTTAAAATATTTTTTAAATTTCATAATAATTTATGATTTTTCACTTACTATTACTATTAAATCTGTATAATAACAGGAGTTCAAAGGGTTGCCTACTCCTTATGGACAAAACAAATTTGGTAAACTGTACTTAAAATAGCCAATCTTAATTCATCTATTGCACAGGTCGGAGAACCGGGGTAAATTACTTCAAGTGGGATAAAAATGATATTCTTGGGGGTAATGAAAACTCAATAGACATAAATTAAATTATATAAAAAAGAAATCCTTTTTATTCATCCTGAGGATATTAATTTATTCTATCGCATTTATTTTACACTTTTTATACTTATTTATAATAATATTCTCCGTATAAACAAATTCAATAAACCTTTTGAATCTAAATAATCTATGATTTTCTTCCTCTCAAATCAAGGGGATAACGTCGGCGTAAATAAATATATTGGGGTAATAGGTAAAAAAATTCCCCGACCCTTGATCTATTATTCTATTGTATTAAAAATAAGAAAGTTGTGATGTTAAAATAACAAAAACAAATAAAGATTGGTAAAATTTATTAATAATTTTTTAAATCTACGCAAAAAAGTGTCTTCATAATGTAAAAAAATATTTTGTCTGATTTTACTTAGGCAAGTTATAAGCAAAAATCAAAAACGTAATTTTTTTGTTTTTTATGAATAGCGCAAAAACTGTTAATTTTTTCCAAGATTTTTTTATAAAATAGTGTATCTTAAATCATAGATCATTTTGGATCATTTAATCAACTTTGTATCTCTTACCGTTTAAAAGATCCCCATGCTGTTTGCGATAACTGGGACACCCTATAGTTGCAAAGCATAAAATTTGTATATGGCGGATACTCACATCAGCTAAGAATAACACTTTTAAATGGAGCTAATTTTTTAAATATAAGTCCAGAACGTTTTTTGTCAAATTTACCTCAAAAAACGACTTTTTGGTATTTTGACATCTATCTGGCTTTAGTTGCAACAAAAGAACAACAATATATAACCACGTACCAAGTAAATTTTGCAAGATTATCAACATTTAGCTAGACTAACAACAAGTGATACATTTAATCCGTCTTCATTCAACATCTGAATACATTTTATTTCTTTTTTTTTTCAATAAGAGAAAAGTTTTTCAACATTGCTTTAAATACGCGGTCAAGTTATAATTTGATGTTTTTAAATTAATTCACTTATTTTATAACGGTTTTACACACCATTGTTACAGAATAATCGACCCATTGCTAAGTAAAAAAAAACAATTTTATTTTAAATTCATTTATGAAGTTTTATATTAAACAATACGGTACATTTTTAAATAGCCTCTACAATTTTAAACTTCAAATAAAAACCTAGTAAATGTTCGTTGTACATTTATAATAAGAGAAAAAGTTCAAGCAGCGCCCACATAAAAATGCATGCATAATTTATGTATTTTGAATAGAACCAGAACCAAAATGAGCATTTCCGCTATGGTTTTAATATTTGTATAATTGTAGAAAGTTAGAACATGTTGTCCAAGATTGTCATCAACAGCATCCACGATATATGTTAATTCAAAACAAAAGTGTTACGTTGGATTGTCACAGTATAAGAATCATAACTTATTCTTAATGTACTGGGTGATTCAGTTTAACTGTCGCACCCCTATAACTTTGTTATTTTAAAAGGAAATTCCAACGAACCTTGTATTTTTGTAAATAGCAAAAAAAACTCTCAAATTACCATAACATGGTTTTTTTACGATGAAATGTATCAGACTGGCAATAGTCGACTTTTTTTAAATTACAAGATATACTTTTTTTATTCATTCTGATAATGAATGTAAGGGAATCGGGAAATAAATAATATGAAAAGAGTGTACTGAACTATGAATTATTTAAAATACAGAAAAAAAAATTCTTTAATGTCACCTCAAAAAGGCAGATTGTCCAGCTGTTCTTGAACACCTGCAATCAGTTCCTTCTGAGTTTCGAAGTTGTGGCCTTGCAGGGGTTATTTCAGCTTTGGGAAGAGCCAAAAGTCACAGGGTGCAAGGTCAGGTGAGCAGCGTGGAGGGTCCAAAACCTTGACGCCACTGTCTTCGATGAAACGCTTGATCGCGCCAACAGTGTGGGCTGGTGCATTGTCGTGGTGCAAAAAGTGCCTTCGCAGGTCCTCGGAGCGACCTCTAGCTGCAAAAACTTTATATAGACACTGAGTGGGGTGCACCAGTCAGAGGACACCGTTTTGTTCTCAATCAGCGGAATAGAAGCAACAATGCCGTCCATGTTAAAGAAGATGGCGAACAAAGTGCGTTTGACAGAAGGAATTCTGCGAGCTTTGAGTGGTGGCAGCGCTACTTTTTTGAACCAAACCATGCTCTGGCTCTTGGTTTCAGGGTCCAAATTGTAGATCCAGATCTCGTCTCCAGTGGTGATCATCTTGAAAGTCCTCGATTTTCCGTTGTTGCACCAATCGACACAGCTTGATTTTGCTCCGCAGTCAGCAGCCATGGAAAGGAGCAAAAAATTAGGAAAAAAATGCACAACCACTTGAATAGTTCTTCTACACGATACAGTAGTTGTTCACTCACCGACGACCCGCGAAAGACAATTACAATTACTACAGCGATCGTTTTGATTTAGTTAAATAGAACGATTTTGTGAAAAATAATAAATCACTTTTAAACTCATTTTTCTCAAAAATATTCCTTTGTGTGCTTATTTTTTTAATGCACTATTGGATTCAGAATTTAATTCTCTATAAAATCAATTAAAAAAAGTATAGGTACCATGTACTTTTTAAAAAAACGTTGACTTGCCAGACTGAGATATTCATCGGAGAAAAAACATTTGAACGTCATTCGATAAAGAATTTTCCACGATTTACAAAAATATAAGGAAACCCTTTTCCTCTTAAAATAACAAAGTTATAGGGTTGTGACAGTCAAACTTAATCACCCTGTATAAATGAATTAAATCAATGATATTATTGGTCTTATTGGAAATTGATTTATTAACTGTCTTATATTTTTTTAATAGCAATTAAGGTTGGACAATTCTAAAAATCATCTTTAACCTAGCTCCGTAGGTGTGATTACATTGAGACACACTGACATAAATAGATAAAAAGGCCTAAAAATATCATGCAGTGTAACCATAACATCAATTAAAATGTAAATTTAGCAAAAATGCAACTTTCTTGACTATTTTTGGAATTCGGAACTAGACGAAAAGTAACATAAAAAAAAATATATAGATATATATAAATTTCTAAAATGTACATTTCATTAGACCTAAAAACTAGAACGTAATCTTCACAAATGGCTATCTTTGTATAATAATATCCTATACAATAAAACTGTGCATCAAGTCATAATTTATTATGGCAATTTGCATTGAATATCGTTTTTAGAATATCACATTGCAGTTCTTAGTTATTTAAATAAACACATTAAGCATTAACCTATTATTTTTCATGTTTTACAAGAACATTGTCAACTATATGGAAAACTTACGTTGTTTTTCCCACATTGAACATTTTATTCTAAAACAGATAGAATTTTTGAACTATAGTTTGTTAAATTTGGAATTTTAAATTAAAATTGTTTTATAAGTTTTTATACAAACAAATCTTATACACATTTTTTAAATTAAAATAGCATTCAAATTTAACTTTATTGCAAAACTTATAGTATTTCAGTTCATTTATAAATAGATAAATTTGATTTGCAATG
Organism: Elmis aenea; assembly: GCA_947652605.1. Classification (NCBI taxonomy): domain Eukaryota; kingdom Metazoa; phylum Arthropoda; class Insecta; order Coleoptera; family Elmidae; genus Elmis; species Elmis aenea. The sequence goes on along the minus strand of OX393579.1, from coordinate 40,050,676 downwards.
TTTTCTAATTTGGTTGTGTTGCTTACAACTGTCTTAAAAAATGTACTAAGAACTTAAAAAACAGTTTAACGTATAATTAAGTATAACAAAGAGTGCACATATAAAAGAATAAAATTAAAATCGTTTTTACCAAATAATTATTTGGATGTACCTACATCCTATAGTATTAATAAATATTTTTATACATTTACATTTTAAAATTTTATTATTGTATAGAAAATAAAATATAAGGTACATCATCAAACAAAAACAAAAAAAAAAAAAAAACATTAATGAACTTAATTTTATTGGAATCACTGATTGCAAAACCAACTAAACTTCATTTTACCTAACTTTTGGGAATATTGAAAAAACAGTTTAATGTATATTAAGGCTTCCCTAAAACATCAAACAACATGTGTTTTTAAAGATCTACTGAGGTGTTATTAAAATTGGTCCATTTCAATTAATTTTTTTATCACCTAATTATTCGAATTAATAATTAATAGACTTTGGTTGTTTTTGCAATCAATGAGATTTCAGTTTTGAGAATCGCTTTATTTCAAATTAATATATAAAGTAAAACAACAAATTACGCAACAATATCTGTTTTCAAAGTTAACTTTACAATATTAATGTTAAATTTGTATGTATAAAGCATAAACGGTAAATAAATGAACAACTAGATACACATTTTTATGGGCTATTAGTATCAAAATAAAAATATAGTGAATTTTGTGTTTAATTCATTTATTGTTGGCCAGTTCAAATATTTTTTAAATGTCTTTGCAACTCCGAACAACCGATCACAGCGTAAAACTAAATTGGGAAGAAGTGTTTCTGGAATACTCAGGTCAGAAGAGTTATTTTGTCGTTTTCGACATGTAAATGCAGCCTCACTTTCTTCTGTTGTTCACCAACGACATTCAATTTTATAACTACAATACATATATTATTAATGATGTAATAATCTTTTTCTGCAATCTTCACTAAACTAGCTCAATAAGTACCCAAAAGCGACTGTAATAATCCTTTTTACTGCCTAGGCAATAAAAAAGTAAAATGCGCTACGCTCATTGGTTGAATTCAGAAAAATTGAAAGTGCTTTTGTTCAAAGATACATATTTGACAGGAAAATGAGAATCTGACAGATGAAGTAAAACTTTATGTATTTGCTTGAGTTTTCGCTATTTCTTTGACGATTGCAGAAAAAATTTAATATGCACCTCGGTAGTAAAGTTCCTTTTCATCGCTCGCGTGGTTATTTGCCGAGACGACCCCACATGATATTTATTATTGGAACTAAAAAGCAGTGAAAAAATTTGAAAACAGTTATTTTATTATTTTAATATCACTATATTTATACTTATAAAATTTAAAAAAATAAATAAACTTGAAGGCCAGCGATAATTATTGTGATTTAATAAAATTACAAAATAACGCTATAACTTTAAAACAAAAAAACATTATTTACGTCATTAGATTCTGCATAAAAAAAGTAAATAAAAATATTGATAGGTATAGGTACATTATTTTGATGTCTATCATAGTAACATAAAAATAAAAAAGCGGTCGGTGAAGGTACCCTAGGTGTCACTGCTACGTTTTTGTGTACTTTCTAGTTCTAATGTTTACCAGAAAACTACTATTCGAAGCATTGGAAAGTGACTTTAAGCGAAAAAAAAATTCGATTCTTTTAATGTAGGTACTGTATAGATTGGAACAAAACCTATCACCAGCACCTCGAACCTAATTTCGCATTGCCTAATGGAAATACTTTTCGAAATATGTACAGGAAACAACAGATTTATTAGGTATAAGATAAACAACAAACTAACTTTAGTTTTTTGATAGCAAAATGGTTTTGCAATAAAATTTTTTAAACGAATTCAAAAAAACTTCTTGGTAAATATATCCTTTAAAATTACTTGCCAATGTTTATTTTTTTTTTATTTTAAATACTCTGTGTACATAAAATTGCTATTACCAAATAAATCAAATTAACATTTGTAGAAATTCATTTTGAACTTATAACAAAATCAAAAAAAAATTCAATGCTACGAGTATATGCATTACCATTAACAATAAAACGAAGAATTTGTTTTGAGAAGAATTAAAAAAAAAAATGCTTTGATAAAATCATTTGTTTTTTTTAAATTTTTGTACTATTATACAACTACTCCATTACAGCTGTTAGTCATACGTTTATTATAATATAATCATGTTAAAATATAATTATTTTTACTTTCTACCTGACCTTTAAAACCTACGGTAAAAAAAACTGATTATTTTAAACTTTTTAAAACATGAAACATGATGGAACGCATGTTTTAAAGTACGCGCTCATGTTGGTTTCAGCTGATCTTTCGTTATAAAAAATTGCGCACATGTAACTAGTATTTCACTAAACAAATTGCAAACAATTAATAATTATTTAACCAATGTTCATACTGCGTCATCAATTGTAAATAATAGAAATGTTTAACATGTGTTGTTTTAAAGTAAATGACTACAGAAAAATGAAAGTATCTTGTGGGAAGTGTTGTTCTGTTTAGCAGGACGTGTAGCTCCACTCTGTATAAGGAAACTTGTAAAACTACAACATTATAAAATCTGCAAAATAATTTAATTAATTGTATAATAGTGCATATGCGTGGTAACGTGATGGTTGAAAATATTATTTTAACAATTTCATTACTTCAAGACTTCCACCAATTACTTTAAGCTAAATGGGTGCGATATTTTTTTAGACCAAAATCGAACATGGTTTTTTAGTTTGCGACAATTAATTGTGAACAATTCCAAGGACTTCTCGGAAACAATAAAATTACATTCGTTTAAATAATCATAACAACGCATGGTAAGAAATAAAGAATAATTGTGAGCATGACTTGTTATCTAAAACTTTAAAAAGATGAGCTTAATAAATAATTTGAAAACTCCACCGTATAAATAGTGATCTCTACTTTTTGTCTATTCATATTAATTTATAAAAATAATTTTAATGCATACTCAACAAAACTTAACGAACACAAACACAACTACTTTAATCCTATTAAATATCGTGTGTGTACCCGTAAGTTATCAAAAACACCGCAATGACTCGAGAAACACTAATGTTAGACCTAACTGATATTTAATAATTAAGTTATCGTTAAGAGAATAGTAAAATATATGGGGAGTTTCACTTTAAAAAATTAATTTATTTGTGTTTGAAGTTTAGTCAATCAAATGGACCGGCTAAAGAAACACCCTGTGTATAATTTTAAAAAGTTAACTATTCAGCAAACCATTACGACACTTGACGACACTTTTGTCAATTAGTGTCAAAGGAATTCGTTCTGACATTGCTAAATTGGTAAATGTGAATATTTTTTTAGACTTGTCAATATTTTCAGAAAAAAACTGGAATAACTCAAAAACGATTGATTTAAAGTAGAAAAAACCTTAGGCATATTCGAAAAAGAATTTTATTTTGAATCTGAAAAATACCAAATGTACAGGGTGTTTCAATTAAAGGAACAAAGTTGCGTATCGATGTGCAAAAACAAAACACTTTGTATATATTTAGTTGGCAATAATTTTATACAATAAATGACCACAAACAACTTTCATTTAATTTTTTTTAAATTTATACGAATGACCACGGTCTTAATAACAGTGCTATCAAATAATACGTTATACGTCACTGGACGCCCTTAATAAACTTTTGTAGCGAACGATTTATAAAGTTAAGATTCAAAACCAATATAAAACAGAAACATTCACTGCCTACATGCTGCCTACAACACATGCATTTTGTATTACAGTCGTGTAATGTGTGTTGCATTGTAAAACACATTTGATGCTATGTTCTGTGCATTTGATTACGTGCACATTACGTGCTTAAAGAAAGGTAACTCAAAGCTATATATCACGGTTGAATTAAATCTGGGAATGTACTAGAGTTACTTATAAATGAAGTTAGATAGCTAATAAACCATTTTCCAAGTAAGTGGATATAACCATAACTTTTTCGTTGATAAGTAACATGATAAGCACTAGATTTTAAGATACATAACCTCACAATGGGTAAACTAGAACTTGTGCAAACATTAACAAAACATGTTGGTTGTGTCTGGAATGTATCATGGCACCCCAAAGGTGATGTCCTAGCTTCTTGTGGCGAAGACAAAACTATAAGAATATGGGCAAAAGACGGAAGTAAATGGGTTAATAAAATAGTATTAACTGATGGTCATAAACGTACGATTCGTGAAGTTGCGTGGTCACCTTGCGGTAATTTCCTTGCTGCGGCTAGTTTTGATGCCACCACTTCTATTTGGGATAAGAAATCTGGTGAATTTGAGTGTAATGCAACTTTGGAAGGACATGAAAATGAAGTTAAAAGTGTAGCGTGGTCCAAATCGGGACAGTTATTAGCCACATGTAGTCGTGATAAGTCAGTGTGGGTGTGGGAAGTTGCTGAAGATGATGAATACGAATGTGCAGCAGTTTTAAATGCCCATACTCAAGATGTTAAAAAGGTAAATAATATTAGCCATAATAATAAAAGTATTGGTTTATTTTCAATATGAGATCACTTTTTGCTAAATTTAATAGTATGGTTCAAAATATGCCTCTGTAAAAATGAGAATATGCGCATATGTACAGCGTAAACCAAATTCGTACCTATGCTTTACAGGATAACTCGGCTACCATAATGCCTGGCGAAAATCCTTTTTTTGCAATCATCACTAAAGTAGCTCAATAAGTACCCAAAAGCGACTGTAATAATCATTTTTTTTTTTAAATAAAATGTGCTACACTCATTGGTTGAATTTAGAAAAATTTAGCATGCTTTTGTTCAACTATACATAATTGACAGGAGAATGAGAATCTGACAAATACAGATGGAGTAAAACTTTATGTATTTGCTTGATTTTTCGCTATTTCTTTGACAATTGCAGAAAAAAATTAATTTGTACCTCTGCAGTAAAGTTCCTTTTTATCACTTCGTCTCTGCAAATAATATCCACACTCGTGATAAAAAGTCGAACTTTACTGCCTTGGTACATGAATAACTATTATCAGTCTCTAGGGTTTATTTTGTTTCATTAGATTTTTTATATCACTTTCCATTTTGGCACTACAACTGAAAAATTAAATATCGTTTTTAAAATTTACTATCACTTCTTCATTTATAGTAATAGAACTAAATGTTGTATAGGTTTTTTGTAAAAAAAATTTAATTGTTTATTAATTGCAAACATCAATTGTTTATAAAATCATGGCAAACTTTGATTAAAAAAATCACAAATTTGGTCATATTTCAGTTATTTGTTGCAACAAATATATAAAACTACTTATTTTTGAAAATACAGTAAAGACAGTACTCTGTGTTTACATGGAATATTCAGGAACAGTCAATGTATATTAACATAATATATTTAAACACAAAATATGACGGCAAACGTAATCATGTTTCTCCTGGACTGATTTACTCTGACTGCATATGCAGATGTGTCCTAGTTTATCACTCCAAAATGACTGTATATGCAGTTGCTGTCCACGATAAAGGTATTGAGCTTGAAATTTTTGATTAAAATTTAAAATCCTGTGTAACATTTAGTTCTATAATTATAAATAAGGTAGTTATAGCAAATTTTCAAAAATTATGTAAATTTATTTTTCGTCTGTAGTGCTAACATGGAAAGTGATATAAAAAATCTGATTATGCAGACTTGTTTATCTCATAAAAATAGCCCTAAGTAGTGATCGATATCAGATTTTCGCTAACTAATATAGCGAGATACCCTGTAAAACATTCGAATTAGGTCCACCCTGTATATGCACAATCTTTTATGAGAATATACAACTTATTGCGCAATATATGTATAAAATTAACATAATATGCATCAGCTTTCAGGGATATTAAGTCACACAAAACAATGTAATTATTGGTTTACTTTATTATTTTAATACTTATACAAACAAAAGAAAATCAAAAATACTAAATATAGCAATTATATACAATAGTTTTTAACACGTTAAGTGCCACCATGTTAAAAAAAAGTTGTTTTTTCTGGCCACCATTTTTTTTTTAAATTCACGTTTCTAAATTGCCCTTGAGTAATATAAAAAAAATTCACAACAAAATAGCATTTTAACCCGTTTTTAAAAAAAAAATTGATTTGTATCCATTTGGATACAGGCGGCCCATGGAGAAGAAAATAGTGTTTCACCACTGTATCTTATCGAATACAAGTATGTATATACTCGTAAAAACTTGCATGTTACTACCTACTTACTTATTATTATAATCCGATGGTAGCAGGTAAACAAATAATTAAATAGTTACAGGATTAATTAACCCCTAACGGTCAAAGATTTCCAAAAATAAAGTGTTCATATTTACATTATATCTTATAAAGAAGAGCTCAGTTATATAGTTTTATTTTTATATCTTTTATGTGCTTTTATTTTTGACAATTATAAGTTGTAAATTTGATTTTCGTATGAATAAATTTGTATCATAAAACTTTTTTTTTAAATATCAATGTGGGTAAAAAAATCGCTGGCCACCAAGGTTTTTTGGTCCACCGGGCCATCCTTAAACCTTTTCTGGTATAGTTGTATGTTATACATGTTGTATGTTTAAGAATACAGGCAGCAGAATCTAAATGTCGGCTGTTGTATCCAAATGGATACAGGTCGCCCACCGGGCCAAAATGATTTGTATCCATATGAATACAAATGGCGCTTAACGTGTTAAAACCTTTTATTATAACATTTTTGCTGACAATGTGAATAAATATATGACTTTATAAATTGAGAACGATCTTAAAACATCGACTGTATTCATTGGGACACATTTAAATCGGTACGCGACAACTGGGCGATGGTCAACTGGGCGACGTGCCAACTGGGCGACGGTCAACTGGGCGACAGGAACTTAAACATTTTTGAACTCTCATCTTAGCACACGATTTTACTGATTGTTTTTGTAAATATCGGTGAAATATACTTACTTCATTTTGTAGACCATATCGTACATCGAAATTTGTAGAATCATTACGAAAGATATGATCTAAAAACGTGGTCCGAAAATAATTTAAAAATGAAGAAGCATGATTGCACAATATTAGAATAAAGAGAAAAATACAGTTTTTTCATTCATTTATCAATATTATTTTGTTATTAACAAACATATTTACATTAAAACAAAAAAGTATATAACATTCAAAACAACATAATTATTTTTAAATTATAAATCATGTTATATATTATAAGCAATACTCGTAAATAGTCAATTATATATTTCAAATTTCTTTTCGGATTATTAACGAGCACCAAATTAAATTACTATGTGAAAATTAAACCTAAATTCTGGACGTTATTATACGTGAGATTCCCATGTTTAAACTTAAATTTCAAACACCCGGTATATTTGATATGTGTTAATATGTTTGTTAGTTGCAAAATAACATTAATAAATGACTTTTCATTTACTTGATCTATTATTTAGTTTCCCAGATAATAAACTATCGACGAGGTACTGCTTATAACGTTAATTAAAGGGGGTTAGGTGAAAACAAGGAATGTCAATTTTTATTATATCTTAACAATTCGATTTTAAAGAGTTTAAAGTCTACTATTTTTTTGTTCATAGAGCTGCATCAACCAAACTTTATTTTACTATGTATCATATTATTAAAAAATGAGTATTAATCAATGAATGTGAAAAATGATTTTCATTTAAACTAAAATAATTAGTTATTCTAATGTTATATACTTTTTTGTTTTAATGTAAATATGTTTGTTAATAACAAAATAATATTGATAAATGAATGAAAAAACTGTATTTTTCTCTTTATTCTAATATTGTGCAATCATGCTTCTTCATTTTTAAATTATTTTCGGACCACGTTTTTTGATCATATCTTTCGTAAATGATTCTACAAATTTCGATATACGATATAGTCTACGAAATTAAGTAAGTATATTTCACCAATATTTACAAAAACAATCAGTAAAATCGTGTGCTAAGATGAGAGTTCAAAAATGTTTAAGTTCCTGTCGCCCAGTTGACCGTCGCCCAGTTGACCGTGTCCGATTTAAATTATATAATTGTTGATAAATTTTGATAACTAGTAACAAAAACTGAAATCCATCATTTTTCATTTAGGTATTTTTCTTCATGCTTCCTTAAATTCTTTAAAATTTAAATTAAATTTGAGGTAATCCTCTTATTGTAAATGCTTGTTTACTTTTACTTAATAGTGCTTGTAGAAATTGCAACTTAAAATGTAAAACATTTTTTAAACTTGCTGGTGAAATATGTTTGACAATAATTATGAAATATAAAATCAATCATTAGTTAAAGTTATTAAAATTATAATGTTTTAGGTTGTCTGGCATCCTCATATAGATGTCTTAGCCTCAGCATCATATGACAATACAATCAAATTATTTAAAGAAGATCTGGTTGACAATGATTGGACATGTACTGCAACATTAGAATCCCACGAATCAACCGTTTGGAGCATAGCATTTGACAACACTGGCACCAAATTAGTAAGCTGTAGCGATGACCAGACTCTGAAAATCTGGAAAGAATATCCTCCAAATAATCCTGAAGGTATACCCACGTCGGACAATAATTCTACATGGAAATGTGTTTGTACTCTAGCAGGATATCACACAAGAACAATATATGACGTGAGTTGGTGCCACTTAACTAATGCCATAGCTACTGCTTGTGGAGATGACATCATCAGGATTTTTAAAGAAGAAGAAAATTCAGATCCAAATGCTCCCAATTTTATGTTTGTTAGTTCGGTGGATAAATCACATTCTGAAGATGTAAACTGCGTATCATGGAACCCTAAAGTTGCTGGACTGTTAGCGTCATGCAGTGATGATGGTGAAATCAAATTATGGAACTATGCGGAATAAAGTGCTATAATAGTAACAGTTGTGTGTGGATTTAGTCTAAGTGGGTCATAGTTTTTAGATTTTCAATATCACAGAAAGTCTTAATTTTTATAAGATACTACTTTATCGGTATAAGGCATTTAGATCAGTGCTATAATCCATTTATTAATTTTTTATTATTTCATTTTAATAAGTGTTTTCATGCATGTGTGAAAATGCTAAGTTATTTAGTAAATAAATTTTAAACGTTAATATTGAAGTTTCTTTATGTGAAAATTTAAATTTATCATTTACAAGCTATTCTAAAAATAATTTTATTCTTCAGGCTTTCAGGGCTGTTATTCATGTTAGTATCTTCATTTTCAGGTTGTCTTCTTTGATTAAGTAGGAAGACTTAATCAAAGAAGGCACAGTTGTCAACTCGTAAACAAAGATTTCAACAATACTAAAAATGTATGTCGTGGTACCAAGACATGTGTAATGTATTATATTTCTTAAGAAAATAATTTAATAGAAAAATACAGGGTGATTGAAATTCGAGTTTAAGCATGGGGATCTCGCTTATTATAATAGCTAGAGTAGAGGTTCAAATTTGGCAAAGTTGCTAAATTTTGTGCTCAATAAAAATCTGGAGAGAAAGTGGAAATATCTCAAATGGTATCCCAGAAAATTAGGAAAAACCGGAAAATACGATTTTTGAAAATCGTTTGTAACTCCTTTGGAGTAAGAAATATTTCAAATGTGTTCAAACATTGCCCAAGCAACTTTTTAAGCCGAATCGGATGGTGGTCACAAATTTTCCCTAGATCGATTCGTTTTTGTTTTATGACAACCAACTTTATTTTTTCTTATGAACGCAATATTTGCTATGTACTAAATCAACTAGCATTTATTTTTCTGAATTCATTGATGTATCACACATGGTACTTTACTTCTTCTTTCATTGTCAAATTTGAAAAAATGCGTTTTTAACAATAACCATTATAAATCAGGTAGGCCGGTCATTGTAGTTTATGTTGTTTCCATGACAACCAACTAACAAACTAAAAGGGAAAATTTGTGACCACCATCTGATTCGGCTTAAAAAGTTGCTTTGGCAAAGTTTTAACACATTTGAAATATTTCATACTCCAAAGGAGTTGTAAATGATTTTCAAAAATCGTATTTTCCGGTTTTTCCTCATTTTCTCGGATACCGTTTGAGATATTTCCAATTTCTCTTCAGATTATTATTGAGCACCGAATTTAGCAACTTTGCCGAATTTAAATCTATACTCTAGCTACTATAATAAGCGAGATCCCCATGCTTAAACTCGAATTTCAATCACCCTGTATATGTTACTGTGATATTCAACTGTTAATATTGCAGTTAAAACTTAAAACGAATATTTTTTCAATATTTTATTTTATTTTTCCATATTTAATAATTGTCACTCACTAACTTATATTTCACTATTACTGAAGCATACAATTTTTGAGACAAAAACAAGCAATTCAAAGTTTTGTATAAAAGATAGTTTTTTGTTTTTGTTATGCAAATCTATATTCAATAACTAAACTAAGTGACTTCAATAAATATCTAGGAATTCAATTGGCACATCGAGCTCCCATATTATTATTTTTATGAAAAAAAAACATCCCGACAATTATATTTTTGTAAATCACTCAAAATTCTGTACAAGAAAATGTCTACAGGGTGAGTTTTTGGTTTTTTTTCGTATTCGATGGATATATCAGAACATTTAAGAAATAGAGAAACAATTTAATAATGAAATTGATTTAAGATTATAAGCCAAAGTAATTACATTTTTATAATTTGGAGAAAGTTGAGACTCACTTTTTTGCAAAAGTGTAAACTTGGTCAATTTTTTCAAACCAATTTTTCTTGTCTATCTATAATGGAAACCTTTTAAATAAAAAGATCATTTTAAGCTGAATAAACACTAAACAAACTGCTTAGCTGCGTTTACTTATAAGAAATAACTTAAAATATGTTTTTTTTTGGCTGTGTACTTTCACAAACAAAAAAGTTGCAAGACTTTTTGTGTTTATTTATACAAAATGCATAGTTAGCTGTGATAACTAAAATTTTTTTGGTTTTCTTTATTGCTGTCCAATAGATAATTGCATATCATATGATAAGAAATATAAAGAGCTCTCATATGATTAGTTTGAAAATAAAGTGAGCTCGTGATATAAGCAACTAATGACTGCCAATTCCAATCCTGAAAGTTGCTTATAAAGTGACAATTGCTGATATGATAGCAATAGACAACTCTAAGGAAATTGCACAACTCACTAATTTTTGAACCAGCTTCTATTTTCTTCAATATTTGCGATTAATACTAAGAAGACTTTCTTGCTTTGACTATTGTAAATGCAGTGCTGCGTAAAAGTATGGAAACAAACAAATATCTAGAAGATTATTACAATGAAATTTCGTATCTGACCGTTATCGTATGTTTTAGATTTCATGAAAATATTAACCGGAAATGGACTCCAACTTTGAAATTGTAAACCCTGTATATTTTTGTATTCTTTTTTAAACTTATTTGAAAAAATGTTTTGAGCTTAAATAGGTCTTAAGTCAACCGTGCTTGTAAAATTTACATTTTTATGAAAATTTTGACCGATACAGCACTCTTAAACACTTTCAAAATCTAAAAACTTTTAAAAGGCAGTAGAAATTCGTTTGTAATTTAGATTTGCAATAAATTTTTTAACACAGCACTAGGTATGGTTAAAAAAAAACTTCATGATAAAAAAAAAATTAAATTCGTACAGAAAAGATAAAATTATAATTTCTTTGTTTTTTCTTTCAATTTTTCCAAAATTACCTCTGTCTGCCTTCATAGCCTACTTGAAAATATTACGTTGCCCTGATAATTAACAATAATATTACGGTATCGCTGAAAATATAATTTAAGTAGTCCTATAAAATAGGCTTAATCAGGTTTTTGAAAGACAATAAAATTTTCTATGACTAAAAAACATAGGGTGTCGTATTTAAGATAAACAAGTGTGACCAACCATAAAAAACGCCCTGTATAATATTTTTTAAATGTAGCTAGTGCTTGGTGTTAATTATTAATTCCATCTAAATTTCAAACGAATTTTTACTGCCTTTTTAAAGTTTTTAAATGTTGAAAATGCTGTATCGCTCAAAATTTTCATAAAAATGTAAATTTCACGAAAATAGTTGACTTTGGACCCATATAACTACAAATATTTTTTAAAGTAAATTTAAATAGGGATCCACAAACTTAAAAATATATAGGGTTCTCTATTTAAAATATCAAAGTTTGAGTCCATTAATAGTGTTCTAGTTATTTGTCTGTTTCCATACTTTGCGCAGCACTGTATGTGGTCTATCAAGCTGTGCTTATATAGAGAGTTGTTTATATCATGGGTTTCTTGGTTTCTTATAACGCAAGCTCACTGTATGTAAAAAAAATTAACTAAAAAATTATATTTTAAGACAAATATATGGTAGAATAATAATGTTTAAAAATAACATGTGACGCTCTAAATATTTTATAATGAGGACTAAAGGTTTTTACTTTGAAATAAAGGTACAGAGCCTGGAGTTTTACTGGGGTAGATATTTATTGAATTTAATTAAGAAAAATTAAAACAAAAAAAATATATGTCAGATATATTTTAATTGACATAAAGTCAAAATTTTTGTGTTAAACTTTTCTTTTGAATTTAATAAAGAAATGACAGCACATTTAACTTTAACCCAGAAAAAGGAAATTGAAAATGCATATAATTGTCTTTTCAAACTTGATGAGCAATCTTGCAATCTTCAAAGAGCAGTACAGTGTTACTATAGAAGATTTGACATGGTACAGAGGAGGTTAAGACAAGCAGAAAATTGTTTACACGAGCAAGTTCAGGAATTGGATGTCCGAATACATGACAATTATGTTTACAAACGGATTGAATATTTTGTAATATTTTGTGTCACGCTTTATTTATTATATAATTGTATGATCTGTTGTAATGCTACATGAATGGGTTATAGTTTTAGCCTATGAGATTAAGTTAGGCAGTAGTTAATTTCCTATGTAAACTGTTTCGACCTCGAAATATGTTAAAAATTGCTGATGTAATTAATGCAACAGAATGTTGTTGTGTAGTTTAATCTAGCTAAATTTTAAATCAGCAAGTAAGTTATTTCAAACTTATGAGATTTAAAAGTTTAAAGAAAATTTTTATTTATATTTTTACATGATCCAATTTTAATGTAAGCAACAATACCTTAATTTTGAAAACAAATATTTAAGTTTGAGAAGCACTGGGTTATACAACCTAAGAGAAAATCCTCATAATACAGTGGTATTATGCAGAGGCGGATTTAACGGCGGGCGTGCGCCCTGGGCCCCGACTTCTGAAGGGCCCCGCAAAACCCCAACTTTATTTATTTAAAAATATGGTTTACATGTATTTTTATTTTCCCGATCTCTCTCTTTTTTTAAGGGGTCCAATATTTTCTTCTGTGCCCGGGGCCTCAACCGACTTTAATCCGCCTCTGGTATTATGGTAAAAATAGTTTTCAGGATGTTTTTTGTACAATATCCTGACAGACCAATAATCAATAAATTGTCAGAAATGTCAAACTAACAAGTGCTGACAGCAACTGATCCAGACTATTTTAATTTTAAAAATGTAACAAACACATTTGTTAACATCAGATCCTGCAGTGCCCTTAAAAAAAAATAAGTAGAGTTTTGCTGTACAATATTTAGGGTAACCTATATTTCAACAGTTCAAAATTTGCATGAGATTTACTATGTTGCATCCACCTATGCAGCACCAGGTATACTATCCTTATTGCTTTTAATTATTTAATTTTTTTTAAGAAACTATCGGTTTATCTGGTTTTATAAACGCTTTACAAAAATCAGCTTTAGAGTAGTAAACTGGTTTTTTAACAAAACCCTTTCAAACAACGTTCTCGATTCCGATTAAGTTTTAACAACAATTGTTTTCAATTTTTTTAAACAGTCTAGCTACTGTGCTTGTTGATGTAAAGCAAATTTGGTATCAGAGTATCAGAGTATAAGAGCGTGTAGGCAATATCCCAGTGGATAGTGCCTCAGTATGTAAGGTTGCCAGATTTGCGAATATCATAACCGGGACGAAAGGGGGGATTCGCAACTCCTCCCTCCAGCTCGAATGAAGAACTGAGAAAATTAAAAATTTTCAATCAGGTTCAAAATTCTTTAGGGGCGCTAATGCACCTGTACCCCTTTGTACCTGTCACTGAACTTATGCCTTATATTACATACTAAGCGCAATTTTGACGTTATAAAAATTAACCAATGCTGCTTACTTACTAAGAACACCACAAAAAAATTAAAAACCATTTTAACACAAATATCTTTTTAATAGGTAACAAAAATAGTAAATAGATAATTTTCCTAGATTGTGATTATAACATACTAATTTTTCTTTTAAGTTAAGCGATTACCGAAATACATACCTAACTTGCATTTTTTTAAATGGTAACCATAGTTGGCTGTGGTCTAATAAAAATAGTATTTTTTTGAATTTCATTAATATACATAAATAGGTTGATACGAGTATAATGTAGTGTTAGCAATTTTTGATAAAAACTGAAAATGTGTAAATTGAACAAAAAAAGGTGAAGACGGAGTTGTAAAATTGAAAACTAAAATCACTTCGTAGTAACAAATTTGCTAGCTGTCTTGACAATTTTTTATATATTTTTTAAAAAAACAGTATATTAGCTTCAGATGTATTCTGATTCAAATTACTTATTTACACTTTTTTCTGTCTCTCTGTCTGTCACAAATAAAGAGATATTTGTGTTTCTTATTGTTCAGTTTTATCAGAAAGTTGGAACAGTGGTTAATAATAAATTGTTTTGCACACTGTTCAACTTTTCATGTAATTGCCCATCTTCACTTATTTAACCGACTCTTTAACTCTTTCAATAACAAAGTTATCCTCACATCTAATGGTAAAGAGGCAATTGCATATAATTTTTTTAAAGTAATAAAATTACCCTTGTATATAATGCCAAGTGGTATTTGACAAAGTATAAAATAATGATCTTTTATACATTACCTAGTCGTTAAGTGGAAAGCTAGGCAAAATCAGGGCCGATGAGAGAGGGGCAGGGGGGGCTCTGAGCGGAAGTAATTTAAGGGCCCAGAAGTCCACATACTTTTTAAATTATGTATTGTTTAAATATTTACAATTCACAATACTTTTTTTTAAATAATTTATTTACTTGGGGCTCATGTCAATTTTTCCCCCGGCCCGGCGACGTCTCTCGATGCCTCTGGGCACAATATATATTATTTATCTATGCCTAGACCTTTTATAAAACGTCAAATGTCGGGTAGTATGTAATAAGAATCAAAACATTTTCATTTTCTCGCAAATAAAAATAATAACAATATAAATAATAATCTTGTGAGTATACTTTATTTTTGACAATTGTTTAAAAAAATGCGTTAAACAACCTTTAACCTGACCTTCTATTACTGAACTAGTGAATGAAGGTCAGGTTAGAGTATATTATTTTATACACTTTGCCAAGTTCCACTCGGCATTACACAGAATGCTGTAGAACAGCGTTTCTCAACCTTTTTTGTCCCGCGGACCGGTAAAATTTGTGAAAAAATTTCGCGGACCGGTGTTTTTTTTAACAAAGAAAAATTACTTGATATTAAAGAACTACTTTATAAATTAATTGTAACATTTTTATTATCATTTACCTACTTACAATAATATTTAAATGTAAAGATGAGTAGGTAATTATTGTAATTATTATACAGAGTGTTTCTTAAGTATTGCAAAAAAAATGGGAGGTGATTCCTTATCGAAACTAAGGGGGTGCTGTAATCTAAAAAATTTTCCTTAGAGTTCCTTCGGAGTTACACCCCCCTAAAGGGGAGCGGTAAAATTATGTTTTTATTTTATTTCCCAAATTTGAATAAATGTATGAGGATGATATTTGGTAGATGTTTTATACTTATTTAAAGGTTTCCTATAGTAACATTTTCAATTATCTCCCACCTTCACAGGGGGCTTAAATGTGCAACCCCTGTTGTTTTTTTTATTAGAACTTTTTGGTAAGTTAAAATTTCGCAATTAAAAAACACTTTTTTTGAATACTGAGTTATTTAGAAACTTTTTTTATTATTTTATTCTCGTAAAACCTACAGTTTTTGAGTAAAAATAACAGAAGTAAACGTCAAAATAAATAACATCTGTCAGTTCTATCCAATATGAACATAAACAAACTGTGGTAACCACCAAAATGAATCGTTTTACCTATATTGGAATATTTAGTTGCGCATGTTTTCTTATTTTATTTTTCAAAAACGGTAGGTTTTACAAGAAAAACTAAAAATTAAAAAAAGGTTCTAAAGAAGAAATCAAGCTTTTAAAACAAATTTTTTAAATTGCAAAATTATAATCCACGAAAAAAAAAGACAAAATCATTGGATATACGAACACACCACTGCGAGACATTTGATCGGGTTACTAATTTCACGTATGTTTGGTAAAATTCATTTGTCAGGAATGGAAATGGAGCACACTCCTTTCCTGAACATTATGCATTACAGGAATTTGTCTTCAGTGCCGTGTTATCATAAATTATGTAAATTTAAAATTAGTTTAAAATATTTTAATTTCGTAATTTTATAAATTAAAATTAATTTTTTATTTTTTTAAGAATTTTATTTAACGTGGACAGGTAAAAATTCTCCGCAGACCGGTCAAATTTCTCCGCGGACCGGTGCCGGTCCGCCGGACCGGTGGTTGAGAATCGCTGCTGTAGAATACCAAATTATACATTTGGCCACTAATTGATGCAACAAATGGCAACCAGTAATATTCGCTTGTCATTTATTTTTTTCTTTTTTTCTTTCAGGTTAATGAATATCATAAAGCAAACTAGGAGTTTACTTAGTCAGTTCAGATATATACCAACTATAAAATCACCACACTGTAGAAAATTCTGTGGTATAAATAAAAATTTAAATATAAAAATGGCTGAAAATACATACACAGGAAAATCGCTTAATATGATACTTGAAAAATTACATGAGTTTGCTCCCTTAAATCTAGCTGAAAGTTGGGATAATGTAGGACTTTTAGTTGATCCCATGTCTGATGCATCTATTAAGAGAATTTTATTAACGAATGATTTAACAGAAGAAGTGGTAAATGAAGCAATAAATTTGAATATAGGATTAATTATATCCTATCATCCAAATATTTTTCAAGGTCTTAAAACTGTGTCATCAAAGTAAGTATTTTTTTAGAAAACAGTTCCGAACCTTTATTCTACGATAACTTATGAAGTTTCCCCGTAGAATATAGAATTCTTGTCCTACTAACCTTTACATTAATTTAAAAAATATTGTTAAACAAGGTTAGTTTAACCAGTTTGCAAAAAACCACCACAAAAAAATTACAGTTTGTGAAAACAATATGTGATCTATCCTCAAAGGACTGCAATTTTTGTTTAATTTTAATATTGGTACAATTTTGAAAGGTTGAAAACCAATAAACCATAAATTATGTGTTTTAAATTAATAAAAAATAATTTAAAAGGCAAATTGACCAAATTTGTTATTTATATTAAGAATTTACTTGATTAAATAGCAGGGACCCAAACCGTAAAAAATAACGGTTCAGTTCCAGTTACTGATTTGATAAATTTTAACTTTTGGTTTACGTTCTGAACAACCAGTTTTTATTTTATAATGTTTCTGTAACCGATCGGTGGCAACGGTTCAGTTCCGGTTCCTGTTCAATGCAAAATATGCTGACAATGCATGTTTATAAATTGAACTGTCTAAAATTTTTCCATTTTTGGTAAAATGTAATCAAAATTATGAAAATAAAAAATTTCACATGTCAATAAAAAAAAATAATCGGACCGAAGCAGTTTGAACCGGTTTACACTAGTAAGTTCGGTTCGATTTTGCGATTTTTTAAATGAAAGTTTCAATTTTAAGGTTCATGAAAAACCGGTTCGTTCCGGTTTGGTTCGGCTTCCTTTTTAATAGTACTTGTGATGCTTTAAATATTTTATTAAACTCCTAAACTTTATCTTCTAATGAAGAAGTTACAGTGCTAGAAAGATCATACTGGTATATTTACTGCTAAGTAAATATTAGTACGATTTTTCACCTAAAATATTTTTCACATTGCAATTTTTTTTAAATTTTGGCAATATTAATTGAATAGATTTTTTGTTGTATTAACCCGATAAAAAATATGGAAATGATAAAGTTAGAAAGATGACAATTTTGAATTCCTCTTACTTTTTTTTCAAAAGAATTTCAATGGCTTTCTGAAACATGGGGTTCAAAGAAAAATAAAATTTTAAAATCCATTATCTCAAACACATTTTTACATTTTTATTCAAATTATGCTCTTATTTACTGTCTGCAAATTATTGTCATCAATAACAGTTTATCGAAGAATTCTAAGTACTTTTACTAGTCAAAGGCTATTTTGCTATTTTTAATTAAAAACAGTTTCTCACAGATTTGAAAATATACAGCGAGATTTGAAAGAAAAAAATTAAATAAAAATGCAATTTTAAATATCACATAATATGCTCAAAAACAATAGAATAAATTTAAGTTAAATCCAATTAGGACATATTTAAAAAGGACTTATGATGCTCTTAATATATTGCAATAAACACCAAAGCTTTATTTGTCAAAGTATATTTACCCAGGGCCATTCATTATATATTATTTATATAGTGATTAAGTGATTATTCAACTTCAACAAGTTGCTACACTAACAAATTATCGTAAAATTAAAAATGTTGAAAATGTTTTATTTAATTGCTACTTAAACTTCTATCAGTTACTTTTTATGCAATAAATATTTGCACAATATACTTGTATTTAAAATTTCTATCATTTTAAAGTACATTTGTAGGACATGGAAGGAAAGAATGGTTGTACAATGTATAAAACATAACATTGCCATTTATTCGCCCCATACTTCTTGGGATTCAACTACAGGAGGTGTAAATGATTGGTTGGCTTCAGCTGTTCTTTGCAAATTAACATCTCCAATCAAACCAATTCCAGAGTCACCTCAGTTTGGGGCTGGCAGAATATGTAATTTGCAAAATTCAATAACTGTTGCAGAAGCAATTGTAAAAATAAAGCAACACATTGGTATACCTCACTTACGACTGGCTGTAGCTAAAGGAAAGACTGAAAGTAAGTCTTCGCCATGCTTACGGTGTCCACTAAATTTTAACATTTAAATATTTTGTAGATGATAAGATTTCAACTATTGCACTTTGTGCTGGATCTGGTAGTTCAGTATTAAAAGGAGTACAAGCAGATCTGTATCTAACAGGAGAAATGCTACATCATGATATACTCGAAGCGACTCAGAATGGTGTTCATGTAATCCTTTGTAATCATAGTGATTCGGAGAGAGGATTTCTCAGAGTATTTCAACTAAAACTGCAAGAAGATATTTTAAAAAATGAAGTAGAAGTGTTTATTTCTAAAATGGACCACGATCCTTTGAAAACTGTTTAATGATTAGTAGTTAAGTGATTGTTTTTTGTAACTATTAACTTTAATAAAACTTAAATCAATTTACCTCATTGTTTCCTTTTGGACAGGGTTTACAACTTAATTTGGGTTTTTATGGCGACCTCGCTTAATATAAGAGATAAAGATCTGGGAAAATTAGCATAAAGTTGTACATCACAGAGCTATCTACAGCAATATTCAAGTGTTTTGAAAAATACACAGGTAACCTGATGTAAGGAAAAAAGTATAGGGTTCTTAGATTGTCCACAGAACAAATTGAAACAGGATGCCAAATTGGTAAGGGACAAAGGCGAAGGGGGTGTTATTGTGATCAGGATATATGGATTTTTTTTAAATTAGTACAGTTTATTAATTACATATTTCATTAATATACACGAATTCTATTTCTGCGTGGAAAAAATTAAAAAGTATTTTAATATTTTGTGTATAAATTAAAACTCATTTTTGAAGTTAATCAAATTACTTAATACATTATTAAAATACACATATCCAGGGCAAGTAGAGGTCCTGAGAGACTGTTTCAGAATATACAGGGTGGTGCATTTTTCAATGCTCACCAGCTCACCATTGCTATCTTGGAAACGGTAAGAGATACAAGGTCGGTTAAATTAGAGAAAAGATGCACATTTTTATGGCCATGAGAATCTGAAAAGAAATCCTGGACATTGTGATTAGTTTTTGATTTATTACAATGAAACTGAAAAATGTGATTTTAGAAAAATATTATTATCTTCCCCACCATTTACGCTATTTAATTTAAACATGATAACTTTATGTTTTTGAGCATCCTGGGATTGATTGATGACGTCAACAGAAATTTTCTAAGCCTTCTAGATTTCAAATTGCGATAGTCAACTTTTTTATTTCTTATGGCCGCCATATTGGATTTTTGCACCATCAGACAGACAAAAAAATTAGCTTTTCAGATTGGTTACCAACATAACCTTTTTATTTTAAAAAACTTGTTGAAATTTGAAAATTTGTATTAATAATTTACAAAAATCGAGAATGCTCTGAAAAACTATTGAAACTATGAAATACATAAAAGACAGAACGTCATCAAACCCAGGATGGCCAAAAACATAAAGTTACCAAGTTTAAATTAAATAGCGTAAATGTTAGGGAAGATAATAACATTTTTCTAAAATTACATTTTTCAGTTTTTTTTGTAATAAATCAAAAATTCAAATGTTTATTTTAAAAACTAGAAAAGATAGGAGTACTAAATAAAATGAAAAATTGAAAATTGAAAATTTCATTTTATGCTTCCATCAAATTAGCTGTGCATTTTATATAACATGTGAGAGTCGCTACGAATAAAGCTCTGATATTTGTGGGAAAAAATAATTCAACATCTTTTATTAACAAACAATTGTTTTTTCTAAGGGTATTTCTATTGTCTGAAAACAGTTTATGCATGATATTCTGCGTTGATGTAAATAATATGTATTTAATTAATCAAGTGATACATTTTTGAAATCAAGCCCTAATCAACTTTTGCAGAATCAAATGTCAAAAAAACAAAAGCGAGAATTGACCTGTTTTGGAACATTATACCACCATATTGAAGATTTGCATTTAAAAGTACCTATATGGTAATAAAAATTTTCAGTTCATTAACACTATAGGTTCAATATGTAAAATAGCTGCAAAAAAATGTGATTTTTTAATAAACCAATATCACCCTTGATAGAAAATCAGAATAAAATATAATAAATTAGAAAAAAAAATTTTAAGTCGTCAAGTATAGTATGTTTTCAAGATTTGCATAGTAATATCCCAATATCCATGATCTTATGTTCTTATGTTAATCATGTCAGTCAGTAAATAGAAAAGATAATATTATTCAGTATTTCGTTAAAGCAATAAAAGTGTAGAATTCAGCACTAACATTATTTAAAATATTTTTTTGACACAAAAATTAAACAAATTTACATTACAAACAATACAGACTAATACATGTAAATTCTTAGCACTTACGTAATAATAACCATTTTGTCCTTAATTTTTATCTACTGCAAGAAAATTGCAAACAAATTTATAGGTTGATAAAACACGCTAGCGACCATCAGTAAAAAAGAAGTTTCAAGCTGTTACACTTTGAGTGATTTTTGATTTCATGTTGTTGATCACGTAAAATAATCACTAATTTTAACCTTTTTGTTATTATTTTTCACTTTTATTTTTAGGACCAAAAATTTAATATAGCGCCTATTAGGAATAAAAAAATTGATGATGGTCTATTTCTTGATCTTGATCTATTCTTGATCTTCGCCGAGAATTGCCGAAGTTCTGTTTATGGAATACAACCGTCGCTGAGCATTCGCAAATACTTGAGGTCGACTCCGTCGAGTATGTCTCAAGAACAAGTTCGAGATTCGACTATGGGTACGGGCATAAAATAGACGAAACGCCAGACAAAAAATGTAATTGAATCAGCGTACTTATAGAAATTATAATAATAACTTGAAAACTAGGAGGGCGATGGTGATTTTCTTTTTATTTAGATTTGGATACAGCATCAAATGTTTCACATTGCCACGATTTAAGCGAATCCGTTTATATTTTCGAGATTAGCGAAATGCTGAGAAATTGAGTTTCTAATTTGGGACACCTGTATAATGTATATGTGTTCCTGATGCCACTATTCGTAAAAAATAACGCAGAGTATAAACTGCGTCAAAATCACAATTTTACAGCTTACAATTTTAAAAAAATCCCAAACATTTTCGATTCAAATTTTTATACAGGGTGTTTCACTTTTTCATGTGCCACTTTTGCTATCTCTATAAATAATGAAAATACAAGGTTGGTTAAATGGGACAAAAGTTAGGTATTTAAGTGCATTTTAAACAAGATCTTGTTTTGTTATTCCACCGCTTACGTGATATAACAAAAAATAGAAATCGATCCAAATTTTTAAACTTAAATATCTCGACTGTCGTTTAATACACAAAAATGCCAAAGGAAAAAATTTTGTGTGATTTTGTTTGCTATAAGATGAGGATGATAGTCATTTTTTAAATTTATAAATTACCGTGCGAGATATTTAATGAAACTACCCTTTTTTAAATGGCAGTCGTAGTGGGAGATGACTTACATTTAAAGTTTATTTTTTTCTCTCTACAATGATATAATATTTCATATGTTTATTTTCAAAAATAAGCGAAATAACTTAAAAAATTGCGATATCTAAGATAAAAATCAACGTTGCCGTGAAAAAAAAAACAATAACCGACTTCAATTGTTTTATTTCGACCCTTGCTGATCTTTACTGTCACTCTTCAAAACGGTGACATTAAAATAAATGCAATGCGAAATTAAAATAATCGTACTAATTGTTAGTATTTTAAACTTTTAACTAAGACATTAGCCAAACAAGGTTTGTAAATATTTACATACCTTGATTTACATTATTTGTAGTTAACACAGTTATTTGTATGATTTTGCAATGACTAAACGTTCAACCTAAATAGGTTATGAGATTTAACATGTTTTAAATTTAAGATATGTTTTAACAAAGGTGTTTAATCTATAAATCACCTTTTTTAATGCAAATGTGACATCAAGATAACATTTCTCTGCTACATTTTGACAAAAGCTCTAAAGTAACATCTCCTTTTATTCTGTCTTGCAGTTTATGGATGTTTTGAGACACCTCAATATTAATATGATTACATAAATTTCACAATACATATGTTTTAATGTCAACTTTTAAGTTGCAGGATCGCGATCGACTAGCACGGGTCAAAATAATACAATTGAAGTCGGTTATTGTATTTTTCATGGCAGCGTTGATTTTTATCTTAAATTAAGATTTAAGTTATTTCGCTTATTTAGGTCAATGAACATACTAAATATTATATCATCGTAGAGAGAAAAAAAAAATTCTTTATATCTAAGTCATCACCTACTACGACTGCCATTAAAAACAAGTAATTTTATTAAATATCTCGCACGGTAATTTATAAATAAATAATTTGCTATCACCATATTATAGCAAACAAAGTTTTTCAAACATTTTTCCTTTGGCATTTTTGTGTATTAGCAACGATAGCCGAGATATTTAAGTTTAAAAATTTTGACCGATTTCTTATTTTCCGTTATATCACGCAAGCCATGAAATTTTAAAACAAAACAAGATCTTGTTTAAAACACACTCTTAAAAATAGCTAACTTTTGTCCCATTTAACCGACCTTGTATTTTTATTATTTACGCAGATTGCAAAAGTGCCACATGAAAAAGTGAAACACCCTGTATATGTTAGTCGAATCACGCCCAAAAAAATTTGAATTGGAGGAGATTACATCATACCTTCGTTTACAAATTTGGTGTCGGACTCTATCAATATAAAGAAAATAATATTTCGATTGAAATTTTGTTATAAAATAACGAATAATGATTTTGAACATTATAATTTGTACAAGATTTTATAATGTTAATTGTTTTTTAAATTTGTTAATGAAGGTACTTAAATGAAGCTATAAGATCTGTTAGTCTGTCGTATAATCCTCTAACACTAATATTTTTGTTAAAAATAGATCAGTTACAAATTTCAATATATCACTATTTAAATATTAACAAAACACGTTTTGCCAATGCTACAAATATGCTTACTAATTTGCTAAATGATTCTTTAATGTTAATTTTATATAACAGAAATAGCTAAACTAAAACATATCTTGAATAGTCATAGTTGAAATCAGGGATGGAAAACGTAACGTAACGATACCCGATAACGTTATAATAACGATTCAATTATAATTTTTTATACAATAACGTAACGATATTTTAATAACGTTATATAACGTTATAATAACCGATAACGTTTCGTTAAAAGTTATTTGGTATCGTTATTCTCTATAAATTAAATTTTTATATAGCGATCTTTTTATTTTTAGAAGATATAATATTTTGTTTGCATTTTAGAAATTAAAATATCTCAACCTTAACGTAATTTTGAAGGTACTATTTTTTAAATTTACATTTACAGATCCCAAAAATAATTTCAGTTACAAATCAAAATTATTTTTATACAGCATGTTTCTTAAATAATGCGAAAAAATTCGGGAGGTGATACTTAATCGAAAATTAAGAGGGGTCTTTCAAATTTTTTTTTTCTTTAGGGTGTCCTTTCGGAGTTACACCCCCCTAAAGGATCGGTAAAAATGGGTTTTTATTTTATTTCCCAAATTTGTATAAATGTGGGAGATTTATACTTATAAAAAGGTTTCCCATAGTAATATTTTTAATCATCTCCCACCTTCACAGGGGGCTGAAAAGTGCGACCTCTGTTAATTTTTTTATCAGGACTTTTTGGTAGTTCTAGCAATTTTAAATTTTCTTTAAAAACTTGATTTATTTAGAAGTTTTTTTATTCTTTAACTGTTCTCGTTAAACCTACAGTTTTTGAGTAAAAAATTATATGAATGAACATGAACAATCAAATATTCCAATATAAAACGATATTGGATAGAAGTGACGGGTGTAATTCATTTTGACGTTTACGCGGCGACAACTATAAAACGCCCGTCAATTCTACCCAATATGAACATAAACATCATATTCACTCATTTAATTTTTTACTTAAAACTGTAAGATTTACGAGAAAAACTAAAGAATAAAAAAGGTTCTAAATAAATCAAACTAACAAAAAAAAAATTGCAAAATTTCAACTCACCAAAAAGTTATGATTAAAAAACCAACTGGGGTCGCACTTATCAGCCCCCTATGAAGGTGGAAGATGATTGAAAATAATACTATTGGAAACCTTTTACTAAGTATAAAACATCTACCAAATATCATTCTCCTACATTTATCTAAATTTGAGAAATAAAATAAAAACCTAATTTTATCGCTCCCCTTTAGGGGGGTGTAATTCCGAAAGGAGACGTCTAAGAAAAAGTTGTTATATAAAAGACCCCACTTTATTTTCAATAAGGAATCACCTTCCGAATTTTTTCGCATTATTTAAGAAACACCCTGTATATCATAATTTGTGTAACGTTATATAACGTTATATAACATAACAATTCATTTTTTTAACGTTATTTATAACGTTATGTAACGAAAACAAATAATAAATAACGTTATACAATAACGTAACGATTTAAAACGTTATTCCATCCCTGGTTGAAATAAAGAAGTATAATTATGCACCAAATAAATGTTCTTAACCTGAGTTCAAGGATAACTATAGTTCATATTAACATTTTATATTTTTAACATGTATTTATTCTCACTTCCACACCATCAAGATAAACATTTATTATGTGAGTTTCATGTTAATTTAATAATTATTGTGTTACCGTATTTTCATATACACTACTCACGTACAAAATAGCCAACTGTAATTTATGTGTACATGTTTAAAAATTACAGACACACTTTTAAATAGTTGTTTTGACAAAATTATACAATACACACATATTGTAATACGTAGGTATACAGTGTGTCCAGAATTTTAGGCTTACCATGGGTAACTTTTAAACATTTAAACCATAATAGATACAAGGTCGGTCAAATGGGACAAAAGTTACCTATTTCATAGAGCAATACAGCGATGCTTTTGTTTTTGAAAAAAAAAAAAAATCAAGGCTAATTTGATATTGATGAAAAACCAAAAATGTGGCATTTTTTTACATGAATTTATCTCAGTTGCTATGAGATATAGCAAAAAAAGTTTTTTTTACAAAAGTGGTAGATATTTTTGATTGCTGTAAAATGGCGGCAATAAATTTTTTTAATATTGCATACTTTACGAGATACAGCATAAACTTGCATTTTGTTAAATGCAAACCATAGTTGATTTTAGTGTCATTCGAGAGCTTATTTTTTTCTCTTTTTAATGATGTGCCATATGATGATACATTTATTTTGAAATTTGACGGCTCTAACATTAAAAAACGATTTTGATGAAAAAAATTAAGCAAGCCATGAATTAATAACGTCGGGTTTCACCTATTAGCTGATAAGTAACAAAAGAACGCCTAAACAAAGCAAAAAATCCAATATTGGTAATACTATTTTGTAATTTTTGATAGCAAAACCAAAGATAATAAATCAATTACGTAGGCTGTGAAACAATTGTTTGTTAGATTCGGCTTGTTACAGTTATGATATTCGCAAATCTGACAACAATGACAACCCTAGATCTACGATCGGTTCAAACTACAATTAATATATAAAATTCAATTTGTGGTAATTTGCAATGGGTTGTTCAATGTTAGTGGCTACGAAGTTACTTTGATGTTTTGTACCAGTAATTTCAAAATATTTTGTGCAGATTACGTAAATAATCCTATTTAATTTGATTTTTTGCCAATGCTGCTTTATCTGACACAGTCACCATTATTCTCGTTTCTGGTTCTGATGAAAACTAGGGTAATATCGTTATTTCTAATATTCTAATAAAATAAAAGAATAAAACACCCTCAATATTTTTTAATTTTTGAAAAGTGAAGCAATTGTTGTACATCTATATCTGTGGTCGGCGGGAAAAAGCACTTAAGTCAAAAAGTGCAATTTTTTTATTATTAACCTTATACCATTCATATTGTTATGTTCTTATACTGGTAATTTGCAATTTCGGCACTTGTGTTTCCTGTTTATAATGTTAAGTTCCATTTCACGTATTTTTATTAATAATATTTTTCCATTGCAATGAAATTTTGTGTTATCAAAAGATAATAAAAGTTATATTTAAAAATAAGTATTTATGTTTACTCCATTAATTTTTTTAAAATTCTACATAAAAAATATATTTTTTAAGAATAAACGAGGTAAACTGAATATATCCATTTGTTTACATCTGTGAAAAACTACTTAAGTTATTCTTAGCAATACAGCGATGCTTTTGTTTTTGAAAAAAAAAATCAATGCTAATTTAATATTGGTGAAAAACAAAAAATGTGTCATATCTTTACATGAATTTATCTCAGTTGCTATGAGAATTATGAGATTTAGGGATAAAAGTTTTGAACAAAAGTGGTAGATATTTTTGATCGCCCTAAAATGGTGGCAATCAATTTTTTTATTATTGCATATTTTACGAGATACAGCATAAACTTGCATTTAAAAAAATGCAAACCATAGTTGATTTTAGTTTCATTCGAGAGCTCTAGGCCGAAAGGTAGAATGGGCTTCTCCTACAAGGTGGTGACCAAAAAAAAAAACGTTACTAAACAACTGGTGAGCTTAAAAAAAAAGCTTCTCACCCTCATAATATCGAAAAAATGTCAATATCGATATACCTAGGGGCCTTACGGGGATCTACATAGGGACTAATAGGGCTTAAGCCCTGGGCCCCCAAGTGTCAAGGGCCCCACAAAAATTGAATTATTATCATACATTATAAATACTTTTTCATTAACAATGAGCACTGATCGTATAGTAAAAAACAGTTAATATTAATAATATAATAATAATGCTAATTTGTAGTATTATTTGTTTTATTTTAATCATTGTGACATATTTTAACACCATTTCATAAATAAATATATTTCAACTCTAGTTTGATGTTATTAAAAATGAATTTTAACCCCAATTTAAAGATTCTTAATCTAACAAAAAATGGGGCCCCATTGGACTTTAATAAGCCCTAGGCCCCGAATAAGCTAGATCCGCCCCTGCCCCTAGGACGCGAGGCCCTAGGCTCAGGTCTACTCAACCTATACAGAAATCCGGCACTGTCAACTACGTCAGTTAATGGGTTTGTGCAACTGGTTAAGACAGTGGTTTCCAACCTTTTTGTACCTCCGCCCCCCTTTTTTATGAAAATTTTTTTGCGCCCCCCTCCCTTTTCGTGACAATCTAATTTCATAAATACCATATACCCATATTCTGTATAAGTAAAGTTCTTTTTGTTTGTTTGTATTCAAAAATAGTATGTTGGTAATAGCGCGCGCCCTTGCAATAGTCTCGCGACCCCCTAGGGGGGCGCGCACCACAGGTTGGAAACCACTGGGTTAAGACAATACGACCCACGTTTCGCAGATCTCGCCGCTCCACTGACTAATGTTTTATCCGCTAAGCTACAGTTTAATTTTTAAATGAACAGATGAGGTTTAAAAAGCATTCGAACAACTAAAAGCCGTTTTAGAAAAAAGAGAAACCGTATGGAAAATTATCACTAGAAAAATTTTATGTCGAAGTAACGTTGACCAACGTTCCTATTTTCTACATTAAAGGTAAATGGTATTAATGTATGCTTTGTAACAGGATTGGCCAAAATTTGATTTTTATTAAAAATCAAAAATTATTGATTTAAATTTAAAAAATCAAAAATATCACGAATTTTTAATTTTTTTGTTTTTTTTAAGAAACTTGCCTATTTTTCCTTTTTATGGTGCCTATCCATGTGAGAGTACACTACTCTCGATAGCAGCGTCGCCAAGGATACAGCCCCTGAGAGTAACTCGCGATTGGCTGTATCCTTGGCGACGCTGCTATCAAGAGTAGTTTTTACTCTCACGTGGAAAGGCACCATTACAACTAATTTATTCATTATTCACACTACATTATATCTTCAATACAGCGTAATTCAAAAAGTATCAACAAATGAAAAAGCTTTTTTATTAAAAATTCCTCAGAAAGTTGGTGGATGACCTAAAATTAATTTTAAGATGGAAAAAATTTCATAAAAATTTAAACGATACTAGATTTTAGCGATTTCAGAAATATTCAAAAAGCCTTATATTAAGAGTTACAAAAAAAAACTTCATAAAGAAAGATTGATCAGATTTCAAAAATACGACCAAAGGTGAAATTTGTTGTTAAAATTTAAATTTTTATTTTTATAGTAATTTTAACATTTTTAACATCAAGAACTTTTTATTATTGGTTTCTCAAATAATTTTATTCTTGAGAAAAGTTGGTGCATGATCTAAAACTAATTTTAAGTTAAAAAAAGCTTAATATAAATTCATATAACACTAGATTTTAACGATTTTAGAAATATTCGAAAAGTTTTATAAATTTCAAAAAAGTTGTTTACAATTTAAAAATAATATTAAATAAATTATCGTTTTCCCTTGATTTATTTTAAACTTTTTAAATAAGAGCACTTTAATCTTGCAAATTTTTCTTAAATCGCTAAAAGCTAGTGTTGTATGAAGTTTTTTAAACTTAAAATAAGTTTTAGACCATGCGCCAACTTTTCCCTAGAATAAAATTTTTCGATTAATCGATAATAAAAAACTTTTCTATCAGTTGCAAACTTTTTGAGTGTTGACATTACTATAAATTCGAAAATGAAATTATATATTATAATTATAACGTCAAATTTCGTATTATCATATTTTTGAATTCTAAACAATTTCTTCCAGTGAATTTTTTTGTAAGTTTTAAAATAAGGGCACTTTACTTTTGCGAATATTTTTAAAATACTTAAAATCTAGTGTCATGTTTTTTTTTTCATGTTAAAATTAGTTTTAGGTCATGCACCAGCTTTTATCAGGAATATTATCTGAGAAAGGGATAATAAAAAAGTTTTTTAATTGTTGCAGTCTTTTTGAATGACTCTTTTGACTCTAAAATTAATTATCATTGTTAACATTTACAAAGATGTTTGAACATATTTCTTTTGTTTGTGTTATTAACCCCGCACAAACAAGTAACTCGATTTATATTGGGTGACCAATTGTACCGATATCATTAAATGTTTAACATTCTTGAGACCATTAACTAGATAGTTACAGTTTAATTCTATTGTTCAAGTTCATGGGATGAATAATTGTGAATACGCATTGTAAGCCTGAATAACAAAAGAAAATTTTAAATTGAAGTCTCAAAACTCTTAATCGATTAGTTTAGATCACAAAAAAACCTACAGAATTAAAGCTCAATGCAATTGTAATAAGCAACAATTCTAGGAATAAAGAAATAATTCAAACTAACAGTGTACGAACCAGACGTTTCTAGGAGATCAATGAAACAGTTATTACAGTTCAACTGAAGGCAAGTTTTTTTTTTGTATTTATATGTACATCGTCACTTGATTTACCTTAAGCCTAGGCTTTTTTGTTGTGATATAAAAATTTGAACTGCTTATTCTATTAAAAATTGTCGTCTTCTCCTAATGAATGCAAAATTGTCGCCCAATTGGCCTTATTTCAAGGGAAAAATTAAGTACATAAGACTTTGGAAATTCGAAATTTTACTGTTTTTTAACAAGGGAAACAGTTATGCCACAGCTTAGTGGTTATGCCAAGCGCTAGCTGAAGTGCAATGGCGCGTGTTTTCTCAATGCGCAGATATTAAGGTGCAATTATTAAGATTTTGAAGCGATTAAACGCAAAAGACTGAAGAACTAAAAGTTGCTATTCCTGCTTATCACCACGGCTTCCTCTAATAATAAAATTGTTATCCGACACCAAATACTTCTAGCTCACTACATTCATTATAGCTATATTCAAAAGCCTTTTTGACTAACTTTCTAAGAAAGGCAGCAACCATTTTGAAATTCGACGCGTAGGTACATCTTACTAATGTGAAACTATTTTATGTTCGGAAACAAGCTGAAGTCTGACGAAGCCAAATCTGGCGAGTGAGAAGCCCAGTTGATGAATTTTAGCAATCGCACTATCAGACTGCGACAGCACATATACTGATGAAACAGATTTTTTTCGCTAATGCGGGGCCGTTTCTCGCGAATTTTTTAGTGCAGTTGCTTGAGTAAGTTGAAATAGTAACTTCCTTGTATTGTTTTATCTTTCTTAAGATAATTAACCGAAATAATACCTTTTGCATCCCAAAGTACCGTCGCCAGAGCCGTAGCAATGTTTTTGGCGCCCTTGGCAAATACCTAAAATGGCACCCTTTTTTTTAACGTATTTTATTTTAAGAAATATTGTTATAAGATTTATAAGTAACAATTTATCATAAAGAAACAAAACATAACTTCAAAATCAAATATTTAATATGTACAGGATGGGCTGACTTATGGACGTAGTTCGGATATAGATGGAGCCACAATTTTTTAAGTAAATATTCATAAGAATGCTGACTATGTACAATGTACATGTAACATACGTAACTGATTGATCTATAAATGATGTGCTCATCTACTGCCAAATTACATAAGAAAATTGACTATAAACGGAAAAACGGGGATTTCCAGTGTCAGCTCTTGAATTCATCAATCAGGTTAACGCGCAGGGCCATTTTTACTATTGGTTTAAAAGCAGGGCCAGAAACCGGCTAAAAAACGGTTATTTTTTGTCCGTAAAAGTGATTTTTAATCGAAACCGTTATTTTTAATGGCAGAAAAACGGCAACCTTTAAATAGAATAATTAAAACCCGGTTTTTTAACATCTTTCTTCAATAAAAATTACTTTAAAAAATACAAAATCTGTATTAAATGCGATTAGTTTACCAGAAGTCATTACTAAACGCTTGTTTATAAATATATTATAAAATTATAAATAGTTAATATCTTTTCATACTTTCCATTTCCAATCTAAATTATGTTAAAAACCGGTTTTTTACCCGCTTTTTTTTTGGAAAAATACGGTTTTTTAACTGGTCTTTAATCCGGTTTATAACCAAAAACCGTTATAAAAACAAAGTTCTCGATTTCGGTTAACCATTAACCAATTTTATTTTCGGTTTCGAGCCCTGTTTAAAAGGGGAATCGCCGTGCACTGACGGGAAATCACAGATACATATTGGGGCGGCAAGATTTTTAGCAAAGGGCGCTTGATGTTTTTGTTTTTTAAGCCAGGGTGCAAAAATGTTTGCGCTTGGCGCCCCTCGCGCCTCGCGCCCTTGGCACTTGCCCCGTTGCCAATGCATTGCTACGGTGCTGACCGTCGCCATAACCTTTCTGGCCGATGGACTGCTTTTACCATGTTCAGAACCGATTGCCTGTCGGTGTCCACCGTTTTGACGTTTGCAGATAACAGTAAATAGGAAGAAGAGCTGAATAACATAATAACAAAATTGTATCACGCCACTAATAAAGGTTTAATAAGCAAGGAGATCAAAAGAAACTTAGACGAGAGTATTTAATGCAAAGTAGGTACGTACCAATTCTTAATTATAATTGAGAAACTTGGGCGCTAACAAGAAGGAAGAAGGCCAAAACAGAAGATAATGTGCAGGAGATAAGATTTTTGAGAAGAATAGATGTATATAGACCATTGAATAAAAAGATAAAGGAAGGAGCTTTTAATACTATACTGCAGCGTTTGAGCGGCGACGGAAATGACGACATAAATGGCCTCTGATGGCGGCCGGTTTTGACAGGTCAAACAGTCAAGATATTTAGAGTTTTGTGTGCTACAATGGTTAGCTGCAGATCTTGTGGTCTTACTAGGTCAAAAAATGTTGAAGATTAATAGATTACGTTTAGACATTAATATTTTGTAGTGTAATCGTGTATTGAAAATTTGATGTGGTCTGTCAAAATGGTATGTCATATCAGTGGCGTGCATTTGTGTACAGCATATTTTTTAACTCTCATAATAAACAATACAAATATTGAAATATGCTGTCGTTTTTTTAATTCCCTCAACCACAAAACAAGAAATAAATAAGTAACTAACAGGCTCAACTTAAAACAAAGCAAATATTTACATTAATCAATACATATTTAAAAATGTTAGATACGCCACTGAGAAGCGGAAACATGCATCCGCCATATTGAGAGGCTAACCTGGACGCCTTAGTATCGCTATAACCCTCCTTCCTTTATCTTTTTATTTAATGATATAGACTAATTGATAGCAACGATAAAATCAGAGGAGTGAAAGATACAAAGAAAAAGATGAAGACAAACCACTCAAGATGTTATCTACTCCGCATGCCAGAAAGCAGATGCTCAAAAATGGTATTGAAAACAAAGTTTGAGAGTAAAAGAAGTAAAGGAAGACCAAGAACAAAATGGGAAAACGAAGTAAGAGGACAAAAAGGAGTCTGCTGGAGAGATGTGCAAAGCAGATGGAGAAATATAATCAAGAACTGGGAACATACCTTGGTACTGAAAGGTATAAAAAGACCCGATTTAAATAGAAGAGAAGATTTTTTCATGACTAAGTAGATTATTTAATAATCTGCCCTTGTATTTCGATAATTTTTAAAACTATATTCAAATTTTACCGTAGATTTTTTAGCGTTCTATTATTTTATTGTAACGGTAATGTTGTTTTAAGCAGTGACATAACTAGGGGTGGGCGATATCGAAATTTCGATATCGATCAATATATGATATATCGATATCAAAATTATATCGATGTTTATCGATATTATGACCCACCCCTAGACATAACAGCATTTTTTTGTCTCTCTAATAATAATAACGAGTAGATAAAATGCGTCGGATACGCTAGTGATAAACATTTCTAGTATATCGTCAACTGCACTTACAGAAAAGGACGTCAACAATTAAAAGCACTGTTCACTGTTCAGTGTTTACAAAGCGCTAAGCCAGCAGCATCGTTAATTCAAACTCCACGCACGCAGCCGTCTTATCACGTGATCAGGCGGTACACGTGCAAATTTTGTCTGGTAGAGCACACCCGGTTGCCGACTAAGCCGGGTTAGTGTCCCAAAAATGTGCTTAGGTAAAAATATTAAGGGAAACTTTTAACGTTTGTGCGGGTGAAACGTATCGTTTAGTGTAGTGGCTTCCTTTAAGTTTGTTTAGGGTAAGTGTTCATTCTTGTTTATAAGTTTATAGTAACAGTTTTGCTAACTGCCTTTTTGGGTATAATTTAAAATGGGTATTACATATAAAACATTGTTTTAATTGACTAGCATATAACAAACGATATACTGACCGTTAAGTTTAGTTTCTTTGGGAACTTTTTTATAAGGAATCAGGTAGTAATTAGCATTGCCATTACTTAGAATTTACTGTCGTAAAGTTTGTTGTTTGCTTCCACCGTGACGATACCGTTGAGAGTATTTGAATTTTTTGTTGTTTACTAATGTGAATAGTGACTAGAGTAATGACTAAAGATTGGTGATTATTCAGTAAAGAAAATCGTGTTAAATTTTATTACTGAATACACTAATATATTTAATTATATAATTAGAAACTTCCAAATATTGTGTGCAACTGAAGAATCGTTACTGTTACCAGCTTTTAAGTTTACTTGTTAAAAGCATATTGCTTATTGTTAGTAAATCTTATGGTTTTGTTGTTAAGTTAGTAATAGGTTTGTGTAACAGTAATATTTTTGTAATACTAGTGTTTGGGCACGTAGTACATTATTCATTTAAATCGATTTATCGTGGAATAGTACATTATACGGGTTATTAATTGCAGTGAAGAACTCAGTGGCGTATCCAACTTTTCGCACAAGTGAAGTTCTATTATTTTAATTTTACTGTAAACTTGTAAACAAAAGCTGCTTACGAAACAAGAGTGATTGCCGACTACTATTGCAATCTCGTTTAATGTAAGAGATAAAGATGTGGTTAAATAAGTTAACACTTAACAGACCTGTTGAGTTATTGAAATGTTTTGAAAAATGTAGTTACCGTAATTTAAAAAAATCTGAAATTTGTTGCTGCGAAAATTTGACATCCCCGATATTATCAGTTATTTCAGAATACTTTAGGCTACAATGCAGGAGACAATGCAGATTTATTTTTCTTTTAGTAACATTATCACGTAAACAAACTACATCTACAAAAAAAAAAATGTTGGAAGAGTTGGCCATGAATGTTATTGTTTATGTAACTAAACAAAAGTGTCGTAATTGTCAACAAACAGTCGATGTAAGCAGTGGCGTACGGAGAAAAATATTTCAGGGGGGATATTGTTATAATTTGCAAAAATAATACTGACTATTTTTAAGCGGGACATGGTAATGGTGCAATTAGAAATTGATCTAGGGGGGGGGCAGACACAAGAAGTGAGTTGTAAGAAAGAGTTGCGGGGAATCCAGGGGGCGGCAGCCTCCTGGGTAACAGCGCCATAGGCAATTTTTTTTAAGTCAAACGTACCCAAAAATAGCAGTTATGAGTAAAATATACAAACATATAATATACTAGCTGATTTACCCGGCGTTGCACGGGCGATTACAATTCTCTTTTATCAATCACAGACTACTCGCGCTCCGCGCTCGCGCACGGCGGACGTTCCCAGATTATCAATCACAGACTACTCGCGCTGCGCGCTTACGCTCGGCGGACGTTCCCGGCTGTTCCCGGCCGTTCTTTATGCGACGTTTAATCCGTTGAGTCCTAAATAGTAACTGCAAAATTTGGTCCCGATCGGTGAACGGACCTAGGATTCTATAGCGAACAAACAAACAAACAAGCTCTTTTATATATATAGATTTTATATGTATGGAAAAGCAGTCTGTCGCTCAATAGTGAAATGCGGCAATTATAATTTTAGTTCTTTTTAAATTTTCGGGGGCGATTTGTTCCCCTAATCCCCCCTGCGTACGCCACTGCTCTATTGCCAAGATAACTAACAATTTGACATAAGTCGCCCTTTGTGTATCGTTTTCAGTTGAAAATAACTAAAACTGTGTTTTTTATTTAATTTGCAGTATTATATTACAGTAGTGTCTTGATAATCCGGATCAATTAAAACCGGGCCAATTCGGATTATCAAAAAATCCGGATTACTGAGGATGGGAATTTATTAAAAAAATTATAAACAAAACTTAAGCTCTTTATGAAAACGTAAACAGAAATTAAAAATATAAGAGAAAAACATATTAAGGACTAAAAAAACTTGTAATGCGTGCCTGTTTAACTGCATGCTGGCATTTTTCAAAGGCACGTTCCTTTTAATTTTCAACATAATGACATTTGATAGCTCTATGTCGTTCTCCTCTGCCCATTGTATAGTTGTAGCCAAACACCTAATAGCTTCTTGATGTTTAATTTTCGGCACATTAATTTCCACTTCATCTTCGTCGCAATTTTCATCATCCTCTTCATTTTCACCCGATAAAAGATTTGCATCGCCATGAATCCATTCATTAACTTCAGTGTTAGTTATGGGTACATTTCCAATATTTTCTAACATGACGCTTATCACCTGTATTTCATCGTTCATCCTTTCCTTGACCACGCTTAGTGGTACTAAATCTTCCTCTTCGTACTCTGATTCAGAATCCTCTGTGGGTTTTTGAGGCAAAATCTGTTTCCAACATTTTCGTACTGTCTCAGAAGACAGTTGTTGCCAAGCATTATGTAAAAGGCACACGGCATCTTTTAAGTTGATTTTTTTTTAAACGATACGTAAGGTCGTCATTCTCCTCAGTTAAAAGTTTTACCAACAGGCTCTTTCGATAAAACAGTTTTGTTAACCGTATGGCATTCTGATCCATAGGTTGAATAATAGTCCTACATTCGGGGAGTGCCGCACGCGTTCTAACCTGCATAAACTTGTCAATTCGGATTACCAAAACACAAGGAATCCGGATTACAAAGTACCCCATTGAGAATTTATCAAATCCGGATTACTGAAGAATCCGGATCACTGAAGATTCGGATTACCGAGACATTACTGTATTTGATTTCAGTTATCTCCAATCATCTTTCTTGTTGATTGATTGTATAATCACAAAAGTAAGGTTAGATCTTTATCTGGACTATAGTAATTTCTCCATTTACGCAACTGCTACCTTTATGAAAATAAATGATAGTTGCATCAAAAAGTGTATTTTTTGCAGTAACCTCTATTATATTTTATATTGGACGTGTATTTAAAAAAAACTCAAGTTTAAACTTTTATAGCCCATCAAGAGTAAAATAGGGTATCAAATACCTATTTGAAACATGCTTTTCATGGCTCCATTTACGTGCTGTTTTTGTGGAACGAATTACTCGTGTAAATGGAGGGATTACTGTATTTTTGCAGTATTGACAGTCTGCGAAATATGTAACTTAAACCAGATTAAACCTTATATAAATAAAACCGGAAGGTGTTGAGGAGGCTGCCAGAAGTAGCAGGCGATCAGGCACGAATATTATTTGTACGATCGTAGGTCAAACAAAAATTTAAAATAGTAATTTCAACATTCAATAATCATTGTAAGGCTTTCACAAAATGTTATTCTTTGTGAAGTGGAAACATATACTTACTCTAAATACATTTGATATATTTTCGTGATACTTCAAGTACAATAAAACTTATTATTGGTGCAATCAAGCAATTTTATCAATCATTTTTTTAAATTAATAAACATATTGAACAGTTTTACATAACTTTTTTATCTTATTATTAAACTGACCTCATTTATTTTGTCATTTGATAAGGTGTTAGATGAATGCTCTGATAAGTTGATGTAAATTATGTAATTTTTACTACAGTAGCAGTAGCGTAGCAAGGGGGGGCGGTCCGTCCCGGGCGGCAGTTTTAGTCTACTCAAATGGGGTAAAAATGAAAATCTCAGGGGTAATGAAGGATCAGTAGATATAATAATCAGTACCGGCACAAGCGCCATTAAATTCATAAAAATTCATTTAAAAAACGGAATTATTATCGAAGTTAGAGGCTAAAACGGGCTAGTCGACCTGGCTTCACTGAAAACCCGCCCCCTTGTAACGACAGAAATTATAAAATTCATGATAGGGTACCAACCATTCAATAAAATTACATTTCATTTATTATGGGCATTAAATTCCATGCAGTTTTAAATTCTATTGTAACAGGCAGGGGTTTGGAGCAGTCCAATTTTTTAGTTGCTCCGCTCCAGCTCCGCTCCGGCATCAAGATGCCTGCTCCAGCTCCGCTCCCGCTCCGCTCCGCGCTCCGAATATTAATAAAATAAGTTTTTTATTTAAAAATTTGTTTTTTAAAACAAAGCTAAAATTTTATGAGATATGTGGAAATGGACCAAAAATTACAATATTTGAGCCTAAGAAACAAATGAAGTTAAATAAATGAACAAATTATTGATCTTCAAAAGTTAAAAAAAGAAAAAAAAGTTCTTTAAAATTTTTCAAAATTCAAATACAAAATAATGAAAATTAATATTCAGAAAAGTTACATTATAATAATTTTACTTCAAATCAAATTTAGTTTATTTATAATTTTATTAAATACTATACCCATGAGAATAATTCATTTAAAAAAAATAATTGTAGTTTATAATAGTAAAGTGGAGCAGTGAAGCAATCAAAATTATTTGCTCCGGGCTCCGCTCCCGCTCCGGGCAAAAACCCATTGCTCCACTGCTCCGCGCTCCAGCTCCGCGCTCCGCTCCAAACCCCTGGTAACAGGGATATTTCACTTCCGTTCTATTTCAAACATTTGGTTTGAGGTATAAATCCCTTTTTATATTAACCAATCGTCGCATAGCAATAACATTCGTCCAATTATTTGTATTTGTAAATGGAGATGTACAAAAGTTTCGAACAGTGGTAGTAAGACAACTTTCAAATCATAGGGCATAGAATGACGATTTTTCATTACCCGGATGTAAATACAACCATTACTGGGGGGTTTTTAAGTTTATGATGAAAATATTGGTCGTACGCGACTGGCTTAAGTGTGTGATATTTAGTGCAATTTGACAGGTATATAAAATCCTTTATCATTTATATTATATTTGGGGTAGTGGCTAGGCAAGGCTAATATTGCCAGTGTCCCTTTACCTAAATGGAAACTATCAGTGAAAGTGTTTACCCTAATTAAAAATAATTTCGTGGGGATGGGGGCGATCTGATTAAAAAAATATAAAAATTAGAAAATGTTCTGCCGTAAAACTAATTTTGGATGATGGTAAAGTACCTACTCTACATAATCTAACTTTGCATTAAAACACGTTTAAACATCTAAATTAAAAAAAAAAAATCGCCTGAGGCGCATTTGGTCTCTTGAGAAAATCAAGAGTTGGCAACCCTTATTTAGAGGGGCGGCAAATTCAGGGACCGCCCCGGGCGGCACAAACTCTAGCTACGCCACTGTATAGTAACCGACCCACAAGGAGTAATAAAATTATTCAAATAGCCGCGTATTCACTTTGCGAGGCAGCCTCGCGAGCCGTGGCTGGGATGAGTGCGAGGCTGCCGCGCGAGCGGAGTCAACCCAAGATTTAAAGTACATCGAGCCAAAATTTGTACTTTCGAGGCAATGGCAGAAAACATTCGTACAGCAGCAGCAAGTTTTATTGTTATTTATCATTTATTAGAGGAAAAACCACGAAAACGGAAACGTTGGTGGGTTAAAGAATTATATCGCAAACGGTCTGAAAGTGAAAATTCTTTAATTGGAGACATATCTTTCAATAAGGAACCATTAATTGTCACACCAAAATAGGAATATTTGCAGAAACGAGTAAAAAAGTAATAAAGCTTTATAGACATCATAAATAAGAGGACAGAAGGTCTTATTAAGTGAATGTCATTTAAAATCAAATAAAACATGTACAATATTATTTAAGTTATCGTTTTATGGAAAGTTGAAAATATCATTCATAAAAAATGCAACGTTAACACGAGTGCTCGACGTAACCGTTTTTAGCACGTCCAGACTAGTCGAGGCATGTATATCGAGGCGCCTTTGAATATTCCAGAAAAACTGACAATCCGTGGCTCTGACCGAGCCTGCCTCGCGCGAGGCGGTGAGCGCGCTCCGCTTACCGCGAGGCACGTACACGCTGCGAGGCTGCCTCGCTAAGTGAATACGCGGCTAATGGAGTGCAATACAAACATTTTTTTAACCATTCATTTTATTGGTTTTACAACACTAATGTCTAATTCGTAAAAAACAGTAAAAATCGCATTCTTACTATTGTTTAATGTTAATGAATAAACTGTATAAAAACTGATTGAGATATTGTTATTGCAAATATATTCGTCAAATCCAATTTTCGTCACATTTTTTGGCAAAACTTGCTGTGGTATTTGCCCAAAAGTCCAATATTCGTCACGATTCACGATAATAAAAAAAAAACAGACAGAATCAGACAACATTGGACAAATTTTTGAGTGCGACTGTAAATCGTCGGGAAAGGCACAAAAAATACATCGATCACCAGAATTATTTTTACCTGATGTTTTAGTGTAAAGTGACTCCCCTCCCAAACAATAATTATTTCTTTCCTCTTCTTTAGCGTCTGCCATCATCTCTCCTCAATCATGGTAAAGTTCTGGTTAAACTTTTATTTGTATGTATCAGAATCGGAGCTGGAGATTTTTCCAATTTTAGTTAATTCCCTTCAAAAAATGTTGTTCTATATTCCTCCGTCTCTCAGAAACG
Organism: Elmis aenea; assembly: GCA_947652605.1. Lineage (NCBI taxonomy): Eukaryota > Metazoa > Arthropoda > Insecta > Coleoptera > Elmidae > Elmis > Elmis aenea. The sequence goes on along the minus strand of OX393579.1, from coordinate 40,010,022 downwards.
GGAGAACATAGCAATTCCACCCAATGTATTTTTAACAGCCCAATTGAACGAATTTGAAGGTTGAATATTAATCAATACTTATAAGTTTCAAGGAGCTGATAAGAAAAAAGATGCAATATTGAACCTCATTGATGTTACAAGCAATTGATAACTTTATACAATTTTTTGCAGCACAATCTTTTGAAATAACATGAAACTGTTTTAAATTTGAACTTTTTACAAAATATTCAGTGAGTTCAATTTTTATTTTATGTATACTTGAGTATACATATTATCTGTAAGTACAAAATTTTCATCATTAACACAGTTTATCGAATACTTCTGACGCCAGGTGATAAGGGCTTTTATTTTACCTTGGAATACCAAATTTCAGATTTCTAATGTTGATTATATGAAAAATATAAAGTTTTTTTTGCGATTTTTTTAGAAACTGGGAACAATTTGTACGATTTTAGTTGAGATTCTTGTTAAGCACCTAAAAACACACATTGCTAATTTAACTAACGTTTAGCCATCCTTCTATCTCTTAACGGTTTTCGAAAACCTTATGTTCTTCACGTTCAAACATACACCCTGCATAACCTCGTGGGTTTTATGGATTTTTCCTACTTCTTCTCAATTGCTGTATAAAATAACGTTAGGGTTTACTCATTCGTTTAAACAAAATCACAAGAGCTGTAATTATAAATTATTAGGTACTGCAAAGTAAATCTTTTTAAATAATTACCATAAAACACTAAACTACACGTTTTTTACGTTATCAGTGAAGACGTAAGATTAAGACATTTACATTGTTACGTTTACGAACAAAGAAATGTGTCAGGGATTCCATTTATTATAAATAAATTAATTTAAAAAATTGGTTTTATCTTGAGACAGCTTTATTATAGTTGTTTTTATTTATTTTATAATCCCTTAATTTTTCAACTTATTTTTAGACAACTGCTCATAAGGCGAAAGGTTTTTAAAACAGTAAATTAATTATAATTCCCCATTTAACAACATTTAAATGAGACCCCTGCCAAATTTTGCACTGAAACAGATTTTGAATCCCAATTTTTAGATGGCATTTTATTTAAATGTGTATACATTTTAAAATATGAAGGTATAATATACAGTCGAATTCAGATCATTCGACATTGACTATTTCCTCCTAGTGTTTTTTCCCGATTTTTAAAGGTTTTTAAGTATTAATTATAATTATCTAAGTATTATCTTTCTTTAATTTGGGAAATTTATTAATATCTATCAATAAATTTAGTTTCTCCTGTTTTTCTTTCAATTAAGGTTTTGTAATATCAAAAGATGCTTTACTGGTTTTAAACGGGTTGTTTATTAAATTTTTTTGAAAATAATCTACATGTTTCGTTGGCTTTTTTTTTTGCAACTTAATCAAGGAATGTTAAGTTGTGTCACACAGCAAGTAAATTACAAAGTTGATCAGCAGAAAAGGTATCACCACGTGTTCTAAAAATCTGTCAATATTTCATTTAATGTTTACTAGAACATATATTACTGTTGTTATTAATATTCTAAAGTTATTTACTACCATTTAGAAAAATTACTTAGGTATTATTTTCAAATTATATAATAAAACACGTTACAAGCAATGATAATAAGGAACAACTAACAGATACAAACACATGAAACGCGTTTTTTAATGTGTTTGTATCTGTTAGTTGTTTGTTTTTAACATTTTTTATAATATCATTAAAAATAATTAGTAATTTTTCTAAATAGTAGTAAATAACTTGGGTATATTAAAAACAATAATAATATATTTTCTAGTATGTATTAAATGAAATATAAATAAATATTTGTACAACAGGTGGTGACTAGGGATTCTGTCCAAGGACTTTCCCGGGACATTTAGTTCGAGATTCGAGAGGAGACTAAATGTTACAGAACACTAAAATTAATTTTTTATACTTCTAATTTTTAAACTACTTTTACTGCCACGAGTTTAGCAAAAATGTTTTTTACTTATGCCTGTTGTGTTTTAAAATTTGTGTAAAATTGTTAAGTTTATTTAAAATAGGTATTTACTTGGAAATATATATTTTATTTACTGAAGAATGAAGACTAAATTAAAAATAATAATACTATTACTACTACTATACTTTATTCATAAAATAAATGCTTCAAAAACAAAATCCGCGAATATGGTTTAATTAAAAAAAAAAAAAAAAAAACATTTGCAGTGTATGGATGTGTACGTATAAGTTAGCCACGTTCTGTCAACTGTCACGACCGATTCATGATCTCACGCACGTTCAAAGAAGCAATTTTAAGTGGGTCTAGGAAGATTCACCGAAAATCAATTCACCGACAGCAATTTACCGACAGCAGTTCACCGAATATCAATTCACGGCATAAGCAATTCACCGCATACGCAATTCACCGCATTATCGAAAAATGAATGGATATAAATTACCTACATGAAATATATTAATCAAAGTTCAGAAAGTAATATATTTATTGAAAAAATATTGTCAAACAATTACTCCTATAATATAGCAACAATAAATCTTTCATTTTTTTTAAATATCTAAATATAAATGAATTTTAATTCAAATAATTTTAAAATAGTGCACCTAGTTTGACAAAAGTAACAATATTCGAAAAAAGCAACTATAACAACCAAAATCGATTCAGAAAAGTTGCTTTTATCGAGTACTAGCGTAGTTACCCGGCTTCGCTCGGTGAATTTGTTTATCAATCACAGACTACTCGCGCTCGCGCCCGGTGGACGTTTTTGACCTTTTGAGAATTTTGGATCTTTTGGGAATTTTTGTATCTATTGAGAATTTTTGTATCTTTTGAGAATTTTGAAACTTTTGTGAATTTTAAATCTTTTGGGAATTTTGGATCTTTTGGGAATTTTGGATCTTTCGGAAATTTTTGGAACTTTTGGGAATTCTTATATAGCCTATCTTTTTTTCATGGTCCTATAGATTGTCTGTGCCAAATTTGGTGAGGATCGGATGAATGGTATAGGAATGCATAAAGGACAACAAACAAACAAACAAACATACATACCTACATTCATTTTTATATATACAGGGTAGGTAGATACATAGTCTTTTGGATTTTTTTTTTGTGGTTTCAACAAATAATTTGTCTTTCATTTCCCATTTTTTTTCGCGTTCCCTTTAAGGTTTAGAAACACTAGTAAAGTTCAGAACAATAATAAAATTGATTTGGTTGCCAATTTATTTATTGCTTATAAGTGAATCCACAAGATGTATCTACCTACTATTAGTAATTAAATACACGAAACGGTGAATAAACCATGTCAATTTGCTCTTGTAAAGTGAAATTAATTGTGGAAATGCTATAATCCAAGAAATAAATGACAAGTTTTTGACGTTAGTGAAGTGAACAGTCAGCTTTTTCGATTTCCACGGCATCCTATTTGCTTTAATAACGATTAGAAGAAAAAAAAGTCGAATATCTCGAAAAGTATGAGTTTTGGGTATAGGACATACTTAACCAAAAATGAAGCTCTCTTAAAGACGAATTCGATGACATAAGAAAATACAGGGGTTTGCATTTGAAAAAATTGAGTTACGAGCTTTTGAAAATCAGGAAAGTTGCCACCTATTTATGAACACCCTGTATGCGTGATTCAAATTTTTTTCTATCGACCTAATAGAGCAATGTTTTCTGCATGTCCTTACCAAATTACAACTCTCTGCTTCGAAAAATGACTTCAGGAGAATTTTTTAAATAAAGAGTTAAAACCTTGAAAAATTTTGAAAATTATTTTTTTTTAGTGACAAGGCCGCATAAAAACCTGTACTATTTTATATCGATGTAAAGCTAAAAAGAAGGCGGTCAAGAATATTAAATAAAAAATGGGGTGTTGTATTTGAAATATAAAAGTTGCTATTGGTTCCAGAGAGGTGACTCACCCTGTATATTTAAAAATATTTTTATCGTGTTCGGAAGAAAAAACTGTATGGAATACCGTTTGAATCAACTTTCTATCTCAAACCGTTAAGCCACAATCGACCGATCCGCCACTAATGACTCACCCTGTATAGATTTACCGTATTTGGGTTAAGTCTATCAACAAGTTTTATTTGTTGATTACTGTGTAATAATTGCTCTAGACCTGTGGATGATAAAACGTAAAACAACGTTTGAGAGTCCAACCACCTTATAAAGCCATAATTAAAAACAATAAAAATATGAGTAATAAGTAATTAACTCCAAAAAGTGCAGCCAATGTACAGGATAGGATGGTCTTTCACAATATATTACTTTCTGATCTTTGATTAATATATTTCATGTAATTTATATTCATTCATTCATTTTTCGATGATGCGGTGAATTGCTTATGCGGTGAATTGATATTCGGTGAATTGCTGTCGGTGAATTGGTCGGTGAATTGCTTTTCGGTGAATGTTCCGGATACCATTTTAAGTATGTAGCGGGTGCTTTCAGAAACAATATCACTGTCTAGAAATAATTTATTTTTTACTGTGAAAATAGCCGTTAAATTTTCAGTATATGAATATTGCATCATATTTCTTGCAATTTATGAAATCTTCCTTCATTTTTGACGGGTTATATCACCATTTTCTAGTATGTAAATAAAATTCGCAAAAATCTCGAAATCCCGGGAATTCCCCAGGACTTTGACATAAAAAGTTTCGAGTACCGGGACTTAAAAAGTTGTCGAGACTCAGAATCCGTAGTGGTGACACCATTTGCTATTTTAAAAAAAAGTTTTCTGCTGATCATCTTTGTAATTACTTTCTTGATGTAAAACAACAAAACATTCCCTGATGAAGTTGACAAAAATAAGCCAACAAAACATATTGGATTGTTTACAAAAAATACAATAAAAGACTTGTTTAAAACCAGTAAAACATCTTTCAATATTACAAAACCTTAATATCTATCTGTAGACTTTTGCTTAATTAAAAAAATTATTTTTGACTCATATCCTGACCCTGTCCCAATAACTATTATAAAAAAAGACACCAGTAAATTACAAAATAACCTTGTTCAACCCTTTGGGGTTCGGTTCTACGTCGGGACGCTGCCGACAGCATATTTTAACGCTTGCGGTCCAAGGTCGGCTTACAAGCTTACATCACTATGACTGCCGCTCATTTTCATTATATAGAAGCCTGTAAGCTGTATGTAAAACAGAGTGGTTTAAAAAAATTCGATAATATGGTACATTTGATTTGAATTTTTTAAATGAAATACATCGATTTTTTGCTTCAAAAAAATCATGATTTTTATCCACCCTGCTCGCAACTCTTTTTTACAACTCACTTTTTGTTTCTAGCCCTCCTACATCATTTTCAAATTGCACCATTCATTACCATGCACCATTTGAAATAAGTCAGTTCAAATTAAAACAATATGCCCCCTGAATTTTTTTTTGCGTACGCCACTGGTCTACACCCTACATTTACACGATAAAAAAATGGTAGTTACAATTGAAGTCGCTGCAATAATTTTTATTTTAATATAACATTGATCGTAACAATAAAAGTTTGCTGCAAGGAAGGAAAACGTAACGTAACGATACCCGATAACGTTATAATAACAATTCAGCTATAATTTGTAATACAATAAGTAATAATATTTTAATAACGCTATTATAACCAATAACGTTTCATAAAAGGTTATTTTGTATCGTTGTATCTATGAATGAAGACGATTTTTTTTGTATTTCAAATATGAAAATTGAAATAGAATATCTAAACGTTGTACTATATTTTTGAATTAACACTTTACAGAATCAAAATATAATTTCAAAGTAACAAATAAATATTATTTGTAGAACGTTTTATTGGCGCAACGTTATATAACACAACAAATCATTTTTTTAAATGTTATTTATTACGGTATGTAACAAAAACAATTAATAAATAACGTTATACAACGATTTATTACGTCCCTATTTACATGGCTTAAGTCTACGCCTAATTGCCATTATTTAGCTTTGCCCTTGACCCTAACTCATTTAAGTTTTATTGCATTAACAACTGTAGAATATACACACACTTATATGTAAAAGATGTGATTACAAAAACAGTTTTTTTTTTACACAAGCGGTGGTATCATTAACATTTGCCATTTAATTGCTGATCTTGTAAAAATATGAGCTTTCGTAAAGTAAAACTATGTTAATAGGAGCACGATGATGTAACATTTAAGACCTACTATGAATATATGTATGTGTGAATACCACATGCTCCCAAAAAATGAGTCATCCCTTACTACCTACCACAGCAAGGTCCCGTTTAGGAGACCTTCAACCTGTAGAATAAAGATACTATCAGTTTACGTTGGCGTACATTATAACATGGTCATACAAAAAATGTGTAAACTAAATGTAGTAAAATTTGAAAATGCAAATTTCAACAATTCATTAAAACTTTGTAACGTACACACCATTGGCTTCGGGGGGGGGGGGCACCTGTCCGCCATAGGATTAAGTGAAAAAACCACAAATTGGACCAAGGAACATTTTGTTTTAAAATTTTATTACAGGTTAGCCGGCTCTCGGCGAGGTAACCATAGAACACTTTTTGGTTAATTTAAAAAATATATATTTGTTCATTACTATTGTGAACACTTGAACAGCGACTATTTCATTTGCCCTTTGTGTCTAATGAGTGAAGTGTGAATTGTAAAGCTTTTAGTGAAACAAACTTAAAACGAAATAGTTATTTATGTACCAAGGCAGTAAAGTTCGACTTTTTATCACGAGTGATAAAAATGAACTTAACTGCCGAGTCTTACTTAATCTGTCAGATTCTCATTCTCCTGTCAAATATGTATTTAACAAAAGCACGCCCACTTTTACTAAATTCAACCAATGAACGTAGTAAAAATGATTATTACAGCCGCTTTTCGGTACTTATTGAGCTAGTTTAGTGACGATTGCAGAAAAATTACATTTTTAAAATATGAGAATATAGGTACATATACAGTGTGTCCAGAATTCGAGGCTCACCATGGGTAACTTTTAAACCGTAATAGATACAAGGTCGGTCAAATGGGACAAAAGTTACCTACTTTATAGACTATATGTATAGAGCAATACAGCGATGCTTTTGTTTTTGAAAAAAAAAAATCAAGGCTAATTTGATATTGATGAAAAACCAAAAATGTGGCATTTTTTTACATGAATTTATCTCAGTTGCTATGAGATATAGCAAAAAAAGTTTTTAACAAAAGTGGTAGATATTTTTGATCGCTATAAAATGGCGGCAATAAATTTTATTAATATTGCATATTTTACGCGATACAGCATAAACTTGCATCGTTTTAAATGCAAACCATAGTTGATTTTTGTGTCATTCGAGAGCTTATTTTATTCTCTTTTCAATGATATGCAATATGATACATTTATTTTGAAATTTGACGGCTTTAACATTAAAAAACGATTTTGATAAAAAAAAAACATAAGCAAGCCATGAATTAATAACGTCAGGTTTCACCTATTAGCTGATAAGAAACAAAAAAACGCCTAAACAAAGCAAAAAATCAAGGTATCAATGAATTATTTTATTTACAACAACACAACACTTAAATTATACTCCTATCATACAATAATTAATAAAATCATTTTTATGTCATAAATCTAGTACGCAATTATAAATGTCTAAATAAACATTTACAAAATAGTTATTTATGTATGTATCAAGGCCAAAAAGTACGTTTTGGCCGAGGTTCATATTACATTTTTTGTGCGATTGAATTAAAAACAATTTAAATTTTTAGTATTTTTCAAAAATATAGGTTAGAAACTATGTGACATTCTGTCACTGACAGATGACGGCGTATCCTGTTAGCTTTAATGCAAATTTACGCTGTAGCGGCCGAAAAAGTTACTTTTCAGGCCGTTGCTAAGGGTAACGGCCTGAAAAGTTACTTTTTAGGCCGTTGCTAAGGATAACGCCGGTAATGCAGTACTTTATGGCTGCTAACGCGTCCGTCAAACAGCTGTTTCTAGTACGATCGCACAAAAAAAAATATTATAAACCTTGATTATTTTCACAAAATAGTAAGTTCGAAGTGTTATCTCTTCCAACACTAATTGATTTTCTACAGTAATTTCTTAATAGCGTCTTTGTTTTTTCTTACTCGTATACTATGTGCAATCTTACATAAGAGAGTTGTTCATGTTTAAATAACACCTTTTCCATTTGGAAAGACTATCTTAAAAATGTAAAAAAGCTAATTATAAACTATCAATATGATGGCCAAACAACAAAATATTCATTATATTAACAATAAAATTCTAAATCTGAATGGTCATATTCTGTGAAATGGGTTCAGTTTCAACAGTTGTAGCAGCAAGTACTTCTTTTTCCTGGATCTCTTTGTTTTGTTTATAATTTTTACGTGGTTTTTATACGAACGAAACTCTGTGAGATTTTTTTTCCAGTTTAGAAAATACAGTTCTGTGAGGTTGTCGCCTCTCTGGATACAAATTCATGTAATCAGCACATGCTCGTTTTGAATTTCTTGAGCTTTTAATATACACAGAAAACATATCTGTTTTTTTCACAACTGGAGGAAGCCATATTATCGTATTATTTACAATGGCAGTTAAAAACTGACAATACCTGAATTGGATCTAACAAACATTTGTTTCACAGCCTACGTAATTGATTTATAATCTTTGGTTTCGCTATCAAAAATTACAAAATAGTATTACCAATATTGGATTTATTGCTTTGTTTAGGCGTTCTTTTGTTTCTTATCAGCTAATAGCTGAAACCCGACGTTATTAATTCATGGCTTGCTTAATTTTTTTCATCAAAATAGTTTTTTAATGTTAGAGCCGTCAAATTTCAAAATAAATGTATCATATGGCACATCATTGAAAAGAGAATAAAATAAGCTCTCGAATGACACAAAAATCAACTATGGTTTGCATTTAAAACGATGCAAGTTTATGCTGTATCTCGTAAAATATGCAATATTAATAAAATTTATTGCCGCCATTTTATAGCGATCAAAAATATCTACCACTTTTGTTAAAAACTTTTTTTGCTTTATCTCATAGCAACTGAGATAAATTCATGTAAAAAAATGCCACATTTTTGGCTTTTCATCAATATCAAATTAGCCTTGATTTTATTTTCAAAAACAAAAGCATCGCTGTATTGCTCTATGAGGTAGGTAACTTTTGTCCCATTTGACCGACCTTGTATCTATTACGGTTTTAAAGTTACCCATGGTGAGCCTCGAATTCTGGACACACTGTATACTTAATAATATTTTACTTGTAAGTTTTATAATTTTTTACTTTAAAATTGAAATCATTGAATTTAAGATTTTCTGATTAATAAATTACTGTAGTTGATATTTAACAAAATATGCCGGTCAAGTTTTTTTTACATGAAACTGCTAAAAACTGTATTATTATTTATTAATTTCGAATATTTTTTTCCCAATAAATAAAGATCATTAAAATCGATGTAAATTGCAAATAATTTTTCTATTTGTGTTTTGCCTCTTTCAGAATAGATATAAGGAATTATTTTTTTAAGAAAAAAAAATGAAAAAAACGTAATATAGAAATTGAGCAGGAAAATTGTATGCCTTCAGATACACAAGCTGATCCGATTCTTGGAATATCAATTCACAATTACCAGGGTTGACCTGATTTAAATCACGATTAAAATCATGCTGATTGCTTGATTCGCAAGATTGTGAATATTTCTGAAATCGCTAAAATCTAGTGTCATATGAATGCTTTTGAATTTTTTAATTTAAATCAATGATTTTTTTAAATAAAAATGTGTCTAGTAAATATTAAATAATTTATTAGAATATTATATTGGTTCCCGAAAACGGGCGGGAATTTTGTACGCTATCTCGTTCCTGAATCCTAAAAAATCTGCAAATCCCGGAAATCGGACAAATTGTTCCTTGAACCAATTAGTACCCACAATAGAAAATAAACGTAGATACTATTCGTACTCTTACTTTAAGAAATTCTTCCTAATTATCGCGATCCAACAGTTACATTGCCAGCACTGGCGGAAAAAAAGTCAAGTTTTAAAAAACGGCGCCAGATATGCACCCGTGACACTAGTTTCAGCTATCACATGACTAGCTAATTTTAGCAGTTCTAAATCAAATAATTTTTTTTTAATTATTGGTGATCTACGCAAATCAAATAAAAACATTTTTTGTGCGATTCTACTAGAAACAGCTGTTTCACGGACGCGTTAGCAACCATAAAGTACTGCATTACCGGCCCTATCCTTAGCAACGGCCGTAAAAGTTACTTTTCATGCCGTTACCCTTAGCAACGGCCGAAAAAGTAACTTTTACGGCCGTTGCTAAGGAGAGGGCCGGTAATGCAGTACATACGCCGTCATCTGTCAGTGACAGAATGTCACGTAGTTTCTAACCTATAATTTTGAAAATTACTAAAAATTTAAATTGTTTTTAATTCGATCGCACAAAAAATGTAATATGCACCTCAGCCAAATCGTACTTTTTCGGCCTTGCCTGTTTGCTGGCCGAGACTCAGACGCGGCCGAAAAAGTTACACTTTTTGGCCTTGATACATAAATAACTATTATGTATCAGTTATACAGTAATTAGAGTAATTACTGAGATACGATTTTCCTATACCAGAAGATTCCAACATGTCGGTTATTTAAAAACCTTATTTTGTACGTTGGAGTTTCCGCTACAATAACAATTTCAAAATTTGAAATCCTTTCTAATACTTATGTTCCCAACAAGGACTTAAACTTATAGTATAGTATAGTATAGAAAAATATATAATAATACCGAATATCGATATAATTTCGATATCGAAATATCGATATAATTTCGATATCGAAATATCGATATATCGACATCGAAATAATGTGGATATATCGCCCACCCCTAGTCGTGAGTATCGCTTGGGTATATGGTTCGGCAGTTCTCTAGCATTCATTATTTTCATGGTCAAATTGTTTAACTATGTAAATTTGTTTATATTAAATAACAGTGCTAAATCTTAACGAACATTTTTTTTGCACACATGACCTTAATAATATTTTCATAAAGCTTGTCCCACTCGTTATGAATCACGCTGTACATAAAAGGTGTTTCATAATTAACATATCAAATGGTAAAATCCGTAATGTTATCAAATGCCTAGTAATTTGACTAAATGCGAATTTTGTCGAATGGATGCGAAGTTTGCTATAACCCTGAATATTTCAGTAATTTATTAAAGTGTTGCTTTAATTTATATTACCCCTCGGTTGTTATTTGAGGCGTGTATAGGGTTGCCAACTGTTGAGTACAAAAAAAGAGAACATTTTTTTCAATAAATTTATTTTCTTTATAAACTTATTCGTATACACGTTTTTTACAATTATAATATAAGATTGGTAACTTAAAAACAAATTCTAATTGCACATAAAAATTTAAAAATTAAATGTAGGTAGTCATTTTTTATTCATCATCCTCACTTTCGTCTTTTTTGTATTTATCCACACTACTAATTTCGTGTAGTATTTTATTTCACTATAAAAGTCAATACACGAAATGTTCTTATAATTATAAACTACCTTTAAAATTCCGCGTACAGTGGAAATTTTAAGTTTATTTCTCTCTTTAGTCCACTGTCCGCCGATCATGGAAAATATTCTCTCCACGCTCGCGTTTTGGCCAGGTATTGCAAAAAACAAATCACAGATTTTTAGTATTTTAGAAATTTAGAGAGGAACTTTATCTTTTGTGCACTATTAAATAATTATTAATTAGCAAAATTTAAAAAAGAGGACATTTATATAAATAATAAAAAAAGAAAGAGAACAAAAATATTCTCTTAAAAAAGAGACCTATTGGCAACCCTAGGCGTGTAGCGCTAGAGTGGCCTAACCCCATCACAGTAACAAATGAGAAAAAGGTATTTTAAGTTTCAGCTTGTTTCTATATTTTTAAACCAACACTTACAAATAATACACTTTTATAGTTGGTTATGCTTTAAACTTTCGACGTTTGATGCACACAGTAGTGCCAAACCCACAAAATTGTGATTTGGGCCACAATTGCTTAAAAAAAACAGAAAATTATTCGGACGCATTTACAAACTTTTGGTTCAATCTATGCTTTACAAGGGGAAATTAAAGTTGGGCTTTCAACAGGTGGTAGTTATCAATCTGTATTCTGTACTATACATTGGTACTAGGGATTGTAAATTTACCGACTTTTTGAATTACCGGTAATTCGGTAAAACTGTCAATCAAAACCGGTTTACCGGTAATTTACCGGTAAATCATATTATTATATATATTTATATTATCTTGTTTCTTTTAGATTTTTTGCGGTTACTAACATTTTTAATGTATAGTTTTCGGAGTTTATCCACGTCTCCCTTATAGTGAGAGCTTTCCGAAACGTCGAGCCAATTTAAATATTACCCGGATAAACTCCGAAAACCATATTAAAAATAAATATATTTATATACATTTATTTATTATGGAACTGATTGAGATAGTTGAAGCCTAAACTATCCCAATTAGTTTCATACAATATATTAGTTAACAGCCAATTAACTTGTCTAATAGATTTTTATGTAATATTAATATAACACAATATAAAATGACAATATATAATATATAAAATAAAAATATTACAAAAAATATAATCCAGCATTACAAAAAACACATGAAAATAAAACTATTCTGAACATAAAATATAAAATGATTTAACATAATATACCTATGTTGTCAAACTATTAACAATATTTTTTATTTTAAACTTTTCTTAAAAAATAACCACGTAGAAAATATAATTTATTTTAAATATCGTCTCCTAATTGCGACCTAATTTTTGTACAAAATAATCCAGCCGCGGAAAAAGCTTTTTCGGATTCTACTACACTTGTTGGTCGATTATTGAGTAAACAATCAAACAATCATATGCCATTTGTATGCTTTCCCCTTATTTTTTCTCTTTGAAAATACGTCAATTTTTATTCGATTATTTGATATAGATTTTTATCATGATTAGAAAGATGTTGTAAAATTACCGGAATTACCGGTAAAAAACTGGCAAATTACCGGTAAAATTTGAAGAGCATTTTTTGCGATTTACCGGTAAACCGGTTTACAGGTTTACCGGTATTACAATCCCTAATTGGTACTAGTGGGTGCTGTTCCCGACGATTTTTTCAATCCCGGGAGTCGGGATTGAAAGTTCGTAAAATCCCGGGATTTCCCGGGAAATTTTATTTTAGATTAAAAATATTATATTATAGAACAATTTAATTATTTTTACTGCAAAAAAAATTAAAAACTTAAAAAACAAAAACATATTTGTTATTTCATTATTTAAAATTTAAAAAAAAACATTCTTTTTAAAGTGAAGCATTAAACAAAAATACATAAATTTTTTTAATCAAGAAAAAAACAAGAAGAAAATGTTATACGTCATGTTGGATTTTAAAATAAGTTTTTAAAAAACAGAACATCAAGAGAACGATCAAATAGACCAACGCGTTTTTTTTGTGACGATTGTGCCAGAAATTGAAAAAACGCGTTCTGATTCCGTCGATGTCGGCTTCATAGTCAATAACGAATCGTAAGCATGTACTTTTTTTAGTACGTGTCTTCATTTCTGATCCTTCATATAGTTTCAGCTCCTTTTGAATTGATAATATTGTGTCGGGTTCTACTTCTTTCATGGGTTTAATTGGATGCAATTATTGCATTTGCTAAAGAGAGTCTTAAAGAAGATTCACTGGGGAAGTTTCATCATTCACTTCTACTAAACCACTATCACTAGGTTCCGATTCCCATTCTGTATCACCAAAAAAATACTGGTTTACCAAGTCTTTTGCATATTTAGCAACGGAGGAAATGGTAGATTTTGAAAACAACTGGCTATATTTATAAGATTGGGTCGTCTGTTTTAAATTTTCTGGATACCGTGTGTTTGAATTTACGATTACCATTAGATGCTAATGTACATTTTTAGCATTTTCATTGTTAATATTTCGTTCCTCATAATTGCTATCGCGCTCATCAGTCTCGTCCCGGGATTTAAAACGTGAATCCCGGGAGCCGGGATTATAAAAAAACAGCCAATTTCCCGGGAATTCCCGCCCGGGACATCCCGGGAAGGACCCACTAATTGGTACTGATACTCAAAATTTGCGATTTTGTGGGTTAGGCCACTCTAGCACTACACGCCTCATTTATCGTAGCGTCTTTCACTACTAGATCAAGTTTTAAACATTGCCACAGCATACACTTTTGTAGTAATGATTACCACTACGTTTCATACAGCGTTATGAAAAACACCTTTAACTGACCTAAACCCAGGAGCGGCTAGAGGGGAGTGCAGGGTGTGCATCGCACCCGGCCCCGCGAGTAGTCCTCCCTCGCGCTGGCGATTGTTTTGATTTGAAAAAACGAATGAGTAAATAAAAGCTAATTTTTCTAGCACAAAATTTATTTTCGCACACAGCCCCATAAACCTGACCCTAATATACTGACAGACAATGCTTGGGGCGAAGTAATTTTGACTCCACTTACCGGGTATCTGGGGAAATTTTTGAGAGAAATGCAAGGAAATCGATGTATTTTATTAAACATATTATGTAATGCTCCATAAAGAGCGCATTTATTTTTTTAAATAAAAATTAGAAAGTACTTACGTAGCTAACATTTTTCTGTATTTGAAAACAAAATATTTATTTAAAATTTTACTTTGTTTGCCGCGGAATCTCGCATGTGATTGTCATAATCCAGTGACCGAGCTAGTTCATTTTCAATTGATATTATACCTACCCAAATTTGTTAAATCTTTCGGGTTTGAACAATCTTAGATAATTGTTAGGTATTAATTTTAATTTGCTAAAACTGCGTTCACTTGTTTACGAAATCATGGCAAACTTTGATAGTAAATCTTACCAAAATTAGCCATATCTCGTTTTCTTTTGCAACACATACAGGCAGGGATGGAATAACGTTTTAAATCGTTACGTTATTGTATAACGTTATTTATTATTTGTTTTCGTTACACAACGTTATAAATAACGTTAAAAAAATGAATTGTTATGTTATATAACGTTACATAAATTATGATATACAGGGTGTTTCTTAAATATTGCGAAAAAATTCGGAAGGTGATTCCTTATTGAAAATAAAGTGGGGTCTTTTACATAACAATTTTTTCTTAGACGTCTCTTTTCGGAGTTACACCCCCCTAAAGGGGAGCGATAAAATTAGGTTTTTATTTTATTTCTCAAATTTAGATAAATGTAGGAGAATGATATTTGGTAGATGTTTTATACTCATTAAAAGGTTTCCCATAGTACTATTTTCAATCATCTTCCACCTTCATAGGGGGCTGAAAAGTGCGACCCCTGTTGTTTTTTAATCAGAACTTTTTGGTGAGTTGAAATTTTGCAAAATTTTTTTTTTGTTAGGGTGATTTATTTAGAACCTTCTTTTATTCTTTAGTTTGTCTCGTAAATCTTACAGTTTTGAGTAAAAAATTAAATGAGTGAATATGATGTTTATCTTCATATTGGGTAGAATTGACAGGCGTTTTAGCGTTGTCGCCGCGTAAGCGTCAAAATAAATTACACCCGTCACTTCTATCCAATATCGTTTTATATTGGAATATTTGATGGTTCATGTTCATTCATATAATTTTTTACTCAAAAACTGTGGGTTTAACGAGAACAGTTAAAGAATAAAAAAAACTTCTAAATAAATCAAGTTTTTAAAGAAAATTTAAAATTGTTAGATTTCAACCCACCAAAAAGTCCTGATAAAAAAAACCAACAGAGGTCGCACTTTTCAGCCCCCTGTGAAGGTGGGAGATGATTAAAAATATTACTATCGGAAACCTTTTTATAAGTATAAATCTCCCACATTTATCCAAATTTGGGAAATAAAATAAAAACACAATTTTACCGATCTCCTTTAGGGGGGTGTAACTCCGAAAGGAGACCCTAAAGAAAAAAAAATATGAAAGACCCCTCTTAATTTTCGATTAAGTATCACCTCCCGAATTTTTTCACATTATTTAAGAAACATGCTGTATAAAAACAATTTTTATTTGTAACTCTGAAATTATTTTTGGGATCTGTAAATGTAAATTTAAAAAATAGTACCTACAAAATTACGTTGAGGTTGAGATATTTTATTTTCATTTTAATTTCTAAAATACAAACAAAATATTATATCTTCTGAAAATAAAAAGATCGCCATATAAAAATTTAATTTATAGAGAATAACGATACAAAATAACTTTTAACGAAACGTTATCGGTTATTATAACGTTATATAACGTTATAAAAATATCGTTACGTTATTGTATAAAAAATTATAGTTAAATCGTTATTATAACGTTATCGGGTATCGTTACGTTACGTTTTCCATCCCTGCATACAGGGATGCGCAAAAGTATGGAAACAAACAAATATCTAGAACACTATTAATTATATTTCAATGAAATTTGGTATTTGACCGTTATCGTATATTCCGGATTCGATAAAAATATTGAGGTTGCGATACGACTTCCGGTTCAACCGGAAACGGACTCAAACTTTGAAATTTTAAATGGAACACCCTGTATATTTTTATATTTTTGGATTCCTCTTTAAATTTACTTCAAAAAATGTTTGAGGTTGTATGGGGCTTAAGTCGACCGTTTTCGTTAAAATCACATTTTTATGAAAATTTTGAGCTATACAGCATTGTTAAAAATTTTCAAGATTTAAGAACTTTAAAATTGCAAGTAATTTTTATTTTAAGTTTATGTTGACAATAAGCTTACTAACACTTTGCACAACGTACATTTAAAAAATATTATACAGGGCGTTTTTTACGCTTGTTCAAACTTGTACAACTTTAAACATCTATAACTCATTTTTCTTAAATACAACACCCTGTATATTTTTATACATTCTTATAGAAAATTGATTTCTCTTTCGAAAACATAAAGGCTGTTTTTCACCTAAAATTGATATTTTCCGAGATATCGCGATTTTATTGTTAATTATTAGGGCAACGTAATATTTTCAAGTAGGCTATGAAGAAAGACAGTGTTAATTTAAACAATTGAAAGAAAAAAAAACAAGAAAGTTATAAATTTATCTTTTCCGTACAAATTTTTGACATTTTTGTTAACGAATTTTACCATTATTACTTTTGTTTGAATTAAGATTTTTTTAAATTATTTATGCATTTTTTTGTTGGACCAGTGTGATGACAAATACTAAATCCTATAAACTATTTTTTGCGTGTTTGCAATACGACTTTTGGTTTAACCGACCCAACCCTAACCTTTTTTTAAATTTAAACATAAGGCAGGTCAGTTATTATTTTTTTTAATCAGCGTTTTTTTTTCGCGTACCTAATACTTTATCTATTGGTTTTATTATGACTTTGTAAACGATCAAACTCAGTTGTATGAACAATATTTTGGCCCTGATAAGGACCGATTAATTTTTGCCAAGTCGTGTGATACGAAGCGCTCAAGGTTTCTTCTCGGTCTTCTTGGGCAAGAGGACGCAGAACAGAAAATATTGCGAATTTATAAAAATTAACAAAATAGGGAATACAAAAATTTAATGGATACGATGCTCGAAATGACCACCATTTACTTCTTGGCAGTAGGCTAACCTATGCCGAAATTTCGTAAGAATGTTTAAAACCACATCTGGCGAGATTCTTCCAAGTTCTTTTGTTATTCGGTTTCTCAGTTCGCCTAAATCACCAAGTGGGTGTGCATAAACATTAGATTTTAAATGTCCCCCAAAAAAGAAAGCTAATGGAGTTAAATTCGTTAACAAAAATGTCAAAAATTTGTACGGAAAAGATAAATTTATAAGTTTCTTCTTTTTTTTTTCTTTCAATTGTTTAAATTAACACTGTCTGCCTTCATAGCCTACTTGAAAATATTACGTTGCCCTAATAATTAACAATAAAATTGCGATATCTCGGAAAATATCAATTTTAGGTGAAAAACAGCCTTTATGTTTTCGAAAGAGAAATCAATTTTCTATAAGAATGTGTAAAAATATACAGGGTGTTGTATTTAAGAAAAATGAGTTATAGATGTTTAAAGTTGTACAAGTTTGAACAAGCGTAAAAAACGCCCTGTATAATATTTTTTAAATGTACGTTGTGCAAAGTGTTAGTAAGCTTATTGTCAACATAAACTTAAAAAAAAAATTACTTGCAATTTCAAAGTTCTTAAATGTTGAAAATTTTTAACAATGCTGTATAGCTCAAAATTTTCATAAAAATGTGATTTTAACGAAAACGGTCGACTTAAGCCCCATACAACCTCAAATATTTTTTGAAGTAAATTTAAAGAGAAATCCAAAAATATAAAAATATACAGGGTGTTCCATTTAAAATTTCAAAGTTTGAGTCCGTTTCCGGTTGAACCGGAAGTCGTATCGCAACCTCAATATTTTTATCGGATCCGGAATATACGATAACGGTCAAATACCAAATTTCATTGAAATATAATTAATAGTGTTCTAGATATTTGTTTGTTTCCATACTTTTGCGCATCCCTGTATAAAACTATGTATTAGGGTGGTCCTTATTTTTGAACTTTATATATTTTTATGTAGGACCCTCTCAATTTGTTCCTTTGTATAAATAATTACTTCCTGTAAAATTTGAGACCAATTGGTAAATATTAACCCGTGCCCCACGGGGCTCAAAATCCATAATAATTGTAAAAAAAAATAATTTCATAATATGGTGAATTTCATTATAATGTATGATATATAAACCCATTTCGATTGAAAAAACAACTTTGTTGAACTGATGGGTACATATCTTATTCATTGTTTTTCACCACATATGACTGTGCTTTGTAAATTGTGCATTGTGCATAATAACGTGATCGCGGTATATTAGCCGACTTGTGTACTGCACAACAGCAACCGTGAACGCTTCACCAGTAAAATTTAGAAAAGAAGAATTGCTTTTCGCAATAACCGGCAATAACGTTGCTAGGCATTATTATTTAAAATTTAAAAATGTCACGAAAACCAATCTTTCTTTTCGGTTTTATGGAAAATCAAATTACTGGTAGTAAGTTACCATCTCGACGAAACGTTTTAAGTGTACTGTTTTACAATATGCGTAAAGTACTGCTCTAGTAATTGAAGAAGAAACTTCAATATTTTGCAAGAAAGCTCTCATACCAACTCAAGACTGCTCGGACTGCACCAAAAAGTGTAAGAAGCTATATAAGGACTTACGTAACTTGGAGAAGCACAAAACGCGGCAAAGTGATTCTTGTAGACAAAAATTTGATGAACAAATAAGTGACGAACGGAGAAAAAATATAGCCCAAAAGATACTGCTGACCGAAGAAACAGACGAAGCGGAGTAAACCAAAAACAAACTATGCATTAAATTATGTAGATTATTTAAAATACTTCCTTAAGAAAGATCTTTCCTTGCTATTTTGCTATTTATCTACTAATAAATCAAAAAAATTATTTAAATGTTTGAAATTTCCTCAGACTCTACAACTAGATCCTATACATTGGAAAGATCAAGAAAGTTATATAAAAGAAAGGGTAGTCGCGAAATCTTTACAAGTGGTAAATGATACAGCGAAAAGAGGTGTGAAATTGATGGAAGAATTCAATTCTAATTTATAAAAGACGAATCCCAAAAACAATTTGTTTTACGGAGATGCTAGTCGTCGATCTCATAAACATTTTTTCATACAATTTAATTTTCTTTTTCTTATTCAGACTGTGCAAGATTACCGCAAAAAATATCCAAAACAGAGTCGGGAGACGTTAAATAAACCATACTTGTAATCTGCGGTTTGTTTTAAGAATTTAAAGTGTTTTATTCGTATTTAGTTTATAATAACTTATACTAAAAGTAAATACGAAAGCAATGAATATCAAATTTGGAACTTATAAAATTAATAAACAGGTTATATACTTAAAACTGGTATTTTTTAAGTTTTTAAAGTTTTAGCAAAAAAAAAATTTTTTCTTAATTTTGATGTCGATGGGGCACGGGTTAATGGTATCTGATCGATCTCAAACTTTGTATGGCTTATTTTTTGGTATATTGGAACAGAACTGGAGGGTCCTACTGATCAAATTAAAACAAAAAATTTTGACCTATATAAATAAGGACCACCCTACTATGTATATATTTTTGAAAAGTCAAAAAATGCTCTTTTATATAAAGTCATGGCCAAGTAGGGTAAAATGATATAAGTTTACCTCGTATCTCAAAATTGAAGTACACTAAAACAATGTTTATATTGTTTTTAAAATAAGCATAAAAATCTGTATAAAAAACTTTCATAACATTTTGTTCTATTTTAATAAATAAAGAAGTTATAGTACATTTTTAAAAATGATGAAATTTTATTTTTTGGCTTTAGTGCCAAAATGGAAAGCGATATAAAAAACCTGATAACACAGGCGTTCTTTTCTCAAAAAAAATAGCCCAGGAGACCGATATCAGATTTTCGCTAACTATTGCGATAACCGAAGTTCCCCGCAAAACATTCGAATTTGATCCACACTTTATACATGATTGTTCCATGAGTAATACATAATATTTATCACTTTATAAACAGTAGGTACCGGAAATATGTAAAAACAACTTCCTTTTGCGATATGTGATACGCATAACTTTGGCGTAGTGTATTCTAAATTTCCACAGATACTCAAATGTCAATAACACATTTTTTTTAGCACGACTGAATAAAATTTAAACTTTAATTTATTAACTATATTTTAAATTTACATGATATTTTCTGAAAATGCTTGTCATTTCTAATCTTATTAGCAAATATTTCAAAGTGCAATTTTTAAAATGTATAAAAAATAAGAAAAAAAATAATTTTTAGGTATATCTTTTCACTAAAATAAATGTTTGTTACGTCAAGAACAGCTAGTTTATTAAATTTATTTAAACTTTGCAATCTTAACATTATTTTATATTAAAACGAACATAGAAAGAGTAATCAATTAGTAATAGAGAGAAAAACAATTGATAGTTTGACAGAAACAAAAAGCTGGAGAAACAATTAATTGATGTCGCATTTGCAATATTTTTGCATATTTTATTTGCAGCAAACGAAATGTGTTTTATTTATGTAAAGAAATCTTAATTAATATAATAAAAGGCGTTGCCAATACCACACTATTGCATTAATTACTAATTGCATTTTTCGGCCTAATTAATTATGAAATTATTTTAATGTTTAATAGCTTTTGAATTTTGTGCTGTCCAAATTAAACAGTTTATATTTTTTGTTGTTTTGATTCTTAATACAACTCTGCACGCCAAATTAGACAGTACTTCATATTTATGTTATTAGATGTAATATAAAAGTAAAATACATTTTTATGGGTAAAATACCAGATTCCTTGTAAACAAAAAAATATTTTGATGGAATACTACACTGCATATAATATGAATGGAATATCAGCAAATTATTTTAAAATATGCAAATTCGATGTTATTTGATTTACACTTTACACTGTATGGTGTGATTTACATAAATACTTAGTGATAGTGTTAATTGTGTCGTGTGTACTATTATGTACAATAATTATTATCGGTAAAGTGTAATACTTATTGTAGATTGTATTAATTAGGTATTAAATTGCACTAAAATTATCCAGTCAGATCAAAGGTGGTGTGGTCATTTGAGTATTGTGTACTTCCTTTAAGATAAATTGTTTGAAATTATCCTATAACTGCGTTTTTAGTCCTTTCTCTTGGTTAAACAAATAGATGGGTAGATTTTCCAAAATAAGGGGTGGGGGGTACAAGTAATGCACACATATCGAAATATTTAAGATTCGTCTCTTTACGCCTTTTTAAACGAACTTTAAAATTTATTCCCCATTTTATGATATACAGGGTTTCTTAAATATTGCGAAAACATTCGGGAGGTGATTCCTTATCAAAAATTAAGGGGGGTCTTTTATATAATGTTTTTCCTTAGACGTCCTTTCTGAGTTACACCCCCCTAAAGGGGAGCGGTAAAATTAGGTTTTTATTTTATTCCTAAAATTTGGATAAATGTAGGAGAATTAGCTATATTTGGTAGATGTTTAATACTTATTAAAAGGTTTCCCAAAGTAATATTTTCAATCATCTCCCACCTTTACAGGGGGCTGAAAAGTGCTACCTACCCCTGTTGGTTTTTTATCAGAACTTTTTGGTGGGTTGAAATTTTGCAATTTAAAAAACTTTCTTTGAAAGCTTGATTTATTTAGAAACGTTTTATATTCTTTAATTTTTCTCGTAAAGTCTAATGTGTTTGTTGAGTAAAACATAATATAAGTAAACATTCACCATTAAATATTTCAATATAAAACGATTAATTATGGTGGTTACTTATAGTTTGTTTATGTTCATATTGGGTAGAATTGACGGTCGTTTTAGCGTTGTCGCCGCGTAAACGTCAAAATGAATAACATCTGTCAATTCTATACAATACGAACATAAACAAACCATGGTAACAACAAAATTGAATAGTTTTATATTGGAATATTTGTTAGTGCATGTTCACTTATATTATTTTTTACTCAAAAACTGTAGGTTTAACGAGAAAAGTTAAGGAACAAAAAAAGTTTCTAAATAAATCAAGCTTTCAAAAAATATTTTTAAATTGCAAAATTTCTCAACCCATCAAAAAGTTCTGTTTAAAAATTCAACTGGGGACTGGGGTCGCACTTTTCAGCCCCCTGTGAAGGTGGGAGATGATTAAAAATATTACTTTAGGAATCCTTTTAATAAGTATAAAACATCTACCAAATATCATTCTCCTACATTAATTCCAATTCGAGAAATAAAATAAAAACCTAATTTTACCGCTCCCCTTTAGGGGGGGGGGTGTAACTTCGAAAGGAGACGCCTAAGAAAAAAAAATATATAGAGACCCCTCTTAATTTTTGATAAGAAATCACCTCCCGATTTATTTCGCAATATTTAAGAAACACCCTGTATAACCATTAGGATTAAATGGCGTCTAAAGCAGTGGTCTTCAATCTTTTTTTATTGCGTACCCTAAGACAGAAAAAATGTATAGTGCGAACCCCTGGATTATGTGTACGGGGTTTTTCACTTTTCAATGGGGCACTGTTTCTATTTCCATAAATATTTTAATTATTTGCTCATACAATCGTAAATTTTTTTAAAAATTTTTCTTGTCGCTTGTGGTATCCACTTTGGAGACCACTAGTCTAAAACACAATCCATTAGAATCACTTGTTAAGGCAAATGAAACTATGAGTTTAATTTTTTAATAAACAACTGCAAATACAATCAAAAGGTGTAATTCAATGGGGCCACCTACTCGGGAGATGCAGCATGTAGAGGTGCGTCCACATCTAGCGCGCCGAACTGTGTCAAACCGCGCAATACGTTCGCGAACGTTGCAGTTCGTGCTATTTGGATGTAAAAGTACGCGGTTTTCCGTCCAAATCATAAACGTTGTGCGCTATTTCGAGCGGTGCGGCGCAGTTTGGCGCGCTTGGTTTGTACGTACCTTAGCAATACCACATTTTTTAAAACGCCAAATCTTCTTGAACAAGTCGAACACTAACTTCTTATAGGATGATATAAAATTTATAAAAAACAAAAATCTGTCCTTTAATACTAGATGTTTAGCTGAATAAATGTAGTACATATTATTTTTGCATAATGTGAAATGTTACAATTTTCATTGTCAAGAAAATAATGATAACTGATAAATTAATTTGATTGAGTTTACCCCATCACAAGGCGCAGTCGTGCTGATTAATAAATATTCTATAGAGAGAGGGTGTCACGCACATGTTATGCATATCATAATGGTGTACGACAATATACGTGTATTGTGAGTAAAATATAAATTAAACCACCCCAAATTTTTTTAAATACTTGTGATTGTATTGAACTACAGTGTTTATATTTATATAGTGAGTTTTTTTTTTGTAGGATCAACAGTATTGTAGATAAGAAATTGGGTTGACTGTATTTTACTGATCAAAATTACATGGATACTACATTTATAGAGGACCTACCTACAGGTCCGTTAGATCAATACAGACGTCAAGCTACTTTTGATTGGAAAGAACTGAAACTTATTTTTGAAGATCCAGACGCCTTAAAACTTAAGGTAAGTGTTATTATTGCATTAGTATTTTTGCACTCTTGTCAAATAAAAGTACACTCAATCAGCTTTTAAAATGTTCGTATAATTACGCTATCGTGAGTATTTATTTTCTGAAAATAATTTACGGTCTAAGTACAGATGAATAATTTCATATTACGGCAAAACTGTGTTTTCATAAATAAATTATCTGCCAATTTGAGCAAGTTTGTGTTCCCTGTTTGATTTTTAGTTGACATGTGACTGTTGCTAGTCGTTACCACATAGAATAACTATACAGGGTGGACCAAATTTGAATGTTTTACGGGTTATTTCGGTTACCGTAATAGTTAGCGAAAATCTGATATCGGTATCTTAGGCTATTTTTTGAGGAAAGAACGCGTATGTAATCAGATTTTTTATATCGCTTTCCATTTTGGCACTACAGATGGAAAATGACGTTTCATCGTTTTTGAAAATTTACTATAACTTCTTTATTTATTGAAATAAAACAACATCTAATGAACATTTTTTATTCAGATTTTTATACTTAATTTAAAAACAAAATTAAAATGTGTTCAACGCCCTTGATTGATGAGATGTGAAGTAAACTTATATTATTTTAAATAGAAACCCTAGTTGTTAGTTATATAGTTTTATATATTAGTTGCAAAAAATAACCGAAATATGACTAATTTTGTAAAAATGTCCACGATTTCGCAAACAGGTGATGTTTGCAATTATTAAACAACTGAAAGTCATTTCCAAGTAAATTCTGCAACAGCCGCTACGTTTTATCACTTACAATGTAATATTCTAACATATTAAACTGTCAGTGTTAAAATTTAGCCATGTTTACAATACCGCAATAAACAGTTGTAAATTACAAAAAATACACGGAAATTTAGCCATTTTCACAATACCGCAATAAACAGTTATAAATTACAAAAGAATACGCAGATTTGCTTAAAAGTTGGAAATTACGTTTAGTTGTTTAATAAAATGCAAACATCACTTGTTTACGAAATCATGGCAAACTTGGACTAGGAAATTTTTTAAAAATCAGTCATCTCGCTTATTTTTTGCAACAAATATATAAAACTATATATTTTTGAAAAGCTAAAAAATTCTTTCATATTAAGTCATGGCCAACTAGGGTTTCTATTTAAAAAAAAAAAAGTTTCCTTCATATCTCATAAGCAAGGTCGCTAAACACATTTTTATTTTGTTTTTATATTAAGCATAACAATCTGTATAAAAAAGGTCGATAATATTTTGTTCTATTTTAATAAACAAAGAAGTTATAGTAAATTTTCAAAAACGATGAAATTTAATTTTTCCTTTGTAGTGCCAAAATGGAATGCGACATAAAAAAACTTGATTACATAGGCGTTCTTTTTAGGGAAAAAAATGTCATTTAAAAGCTAGTAAGCTTTGAAATTAGTCGCAAATCGCTAACGTGTGATTTGAAGGTGTTAAACGTTTTTAAAAGTTTGGTACATTAAAATTAACAATTGCCTAATAATTATAAAAATAAATAAATTTTGCCACACCATATAAATCAGCATTAAAATACCTGCTGTACTTGAATGTTTTTTTTTGTATATTTTTAATTGACATCGCTGATAAAATATACAGGGTAGGTCAAAAGTATGAAAACGCGGCGTAATTTTTTGTTTTCACAGCCTATTATGATTTTCTTAAAAAAAAAAAACTAAAAAACCTTCATAACTTGCGTATTGTTTAAAATAAATACATCAACCCTTATATATTTGGAACGAGAAAAAAATGAGGAATTTAAATAGGTCATAGCCAACTATCGCTCCCATTTAAAAAAAGGTATGTTTGTGTCATAACTTTTTAACGGCGAGCGTAAAAGTTTTTTTTTTAGTTCTATCAAAATCTACATAAAAATATCTAAAAATAATCTTGATAAATATTTTCGATATTTACATCAATAACGGAGATATGACACATTATTAATATGACCAAAAAAAACACTTTTATTCGATAACTCGAAAACCGGAAATGATAGAATATTTTTGAAAACGGTTCTGAGTTTGTCTCAAAAAACTGCACATTTTTGGTAATTTAACCGTTTCTCTATCTTAAATATTAACCGAGATACCCATGCAATCCCATCGAATTTGGACCACCCTGTACAGAGGAAACCTCTTTTACCCAACTATCAAAAGGGTTATGGATAAAAATCGTTTCACCGAGGTTCTGTTAAATATGCAATTAGAATGTAGGATTAAAGCAGGGTCATTAACAGTTACAGGGTTATTTAAATTCTTACAGTTCGTGTGCACTGATTTTAACGGACTCTTTCTAAAGTCAAGCGACCGAGGTAAATCGAGTTAGAGATTTATCGAGTAATAGAGGTTTCACCTGTAATCTGTATGATATTTCCATTCCCGGCAATTCTTACTGAGACCCTGTATGGTGTATTTTATATTAAACAAAAATTAAACAAACTAATGTCACCATTGATTATAAAGCTCAAATGAAACATGAATATTAACACAATATTTGTATCCTATTTTAGCTTAAAATATGGAATACGTTAGAAAGAGATCCTGTTTTTCAACGGCCAGATATAGAACCAACCACAGACGAACAGAAAAGACGGGCCGCATTACAGCTAAATGAATTTAGGAAATATGAATATATTAATTATCAAATTGGTTACACATGGCAGAAGAGTAGGGTGAGTTGAAAGAAACAATTATTTTAAATTGTATTGAAAATTTGTTGTGAATGTTGTAGGTTTTATTTTTTAAACCTTGATTTAGATTTTAAAGTTGAAAATATTTTAAACTTACATTTTTGATTTTATACCTGGTAATTTGTTTAGTAAGCTGCAAATACTGCACCAACTGTCTTTCGTTTTTTTTTTTCTTTTTTTGAGCAAGTACTTCAAATTGGTGTATTAATTGTTGACAATTAAAATGTAAAATAGCAATTTTTTAAATGATAAAATTCTTTATTTTATTGAAATTAGTTTGTAACTGGATATTGTTTTAGCTATGTTTATTTTTATCTTAATTTTTGTAGATAAAACATTTAATGATAGTTAATGAAGCACTAGCATGTTGCTTTCCTGACGTTTCAGTGAAACAAGCCCTTGGGGTCTTATTATTTGCCAATACATTGCTTACCTTAGGAACCGAACGACACAGGCACATAATAGAGCAAGTTTGGAACAGAAAGGTGACTATTTAGATTTTTATAAATTGTGGATAGCAATTTACTGTGGGTACTCTTTTTTTGAAGATTTTGTCATGCCTTGCACTAACTGAAGTAGCCCATGGTAGTAATACCAAATTTATGAGAACAAGTGCAACTTTTGATAAGAACACACAAGAATTTATAGTGCATACGCCCGACTTTAAAGCTGCAAAATGCTGGGTAGGAAATTTAGGTAACTTGCATATTTGTACATATAGATATCTTTTTTAATGAGGATACAAATGGTTGAAGTAAAAAAATATTTTAAACACAGCTTTAGCTTGATAATTTCAACATGTAAGCCGAAATGGTTTCTTATTTCATAAAAAGGGATGGCTTTCCACCTATAATTTTCAATTTTTGTATCGTTAAGAAAAAATTTGATAAGTGAGGTTGATAATTTTGCATAATGTTGAATAATTGCTTTTTAGTAAATAATAACTTAATTATTTAAAAAAAAAACAAATGAAATTTGCCATTTTATATTAAAAGCCAGGCGCAGCCCCTGTCACAACCCCATGCATCCCTGGTTGAGAGCAACTGCTTTACAATCAATGTTTCTCAACCTTTTTATATTTGTATCCCCCTTTTCTATACAGGGTGGTCCACTTTTTTGTAGCAGGACTTAAACAGTCGATAGAAAAACTTATTTTAAAGCGAATATTCCATATGAACATGGGTCCATAAACGCTTCATTTTAAAGATACAGGGTGTTGAAAATTTAAAAAATCGACAATTTTTAACCGTTTCGCAACCTGTAGATATATTTAAACTAAATTTGGTATACACAGCACCACCTTACAAGTTGCCACATTCGGTGAGAATGTCAAGCCCCACAAGCAACCAGTGGCGGAGTTGTGGGGGTTCAGTTTCAATAAAATTTATAAAAAACTAGTACGACCCTGTTCAAAATCAAACTCAAACTTGTTTATGGGTAGAGCATTTTATTCTAAACAGAAACTGTCTCTTGACTTTTCTTCGTATCTACCACCGTTTGGCGTGAAATTTGACTTATTTTACTATTCTCGCGAAAAATATTCCCATAAGTTGGATCTAAAAATATCGCTAATATTCGAAATAAAGAAGTAATTACCGATTTTCGCAGTTTTTAATAACAGAACATGCTAATAATGACGAAAGAAGTTCCGCTAAATTAACGATTAATGAGCATTTACTCTGCAATTCGCAATTTTCTGCTTTTTGCGATATTTTTAGATCGAACTAATAAGCAAGTTTTTCGCGATAATAGTAAAATAAATCAAATTTCGCGCCAAACAGTGGTAGATTCGAAGAAAATTCAAGTGACACTTTTTGTTTATAATAAAATGTTCTACCCAAAAACAATTCTAGTTTGATTTTGAACAGGGCCGTACTAGTTTTTTTATAAAATATATTGAAACTGAACTCCCACAACTTCGCCACTGGTTGCTTGTAGGGCTTGACATTCTCACCGAATGTGGCAACTTGTAAGGTGGTGCTGTATACCAAATTTGGTTTAAATATATCTACTGGTTGCGAAACGGTTAAAAATTATCGATATTTTTTCGAAAATTTCAACACCCAGTATCTTTAAAATGAAGCTTTTATGGACCCATTTTGATATGGAATATTCGCTTTAAAATAAGTTTTTCTATCGACTGTTAAAGTCCTGCTACAAAAAAGTGGACCACCCTGTATAACATTTTATTGCGCTCTCCTTTTTAATATCAACTTGTATGGGGCCCCCTTTCCAATCCTTTTGTCCTGTCAAAACACTATTTGTTTTTATTTCTCAACTGTCCTTTGACTAAGCGTATTATTTTAAACTATGTATTTTTTTTGTTAGTACATTATTTTACTAATAAAAACTTAATAATAAATTGAAATCCAGAAGACTGTTAATTAGCTTTATTAAGAACCTATCATATGTGTGACTGCTGTCATTTTCAGCATGTTTTTTTGTCGTTTCAATAAATACTTTTGCTTTTGCTTTCAATTTTTTTTATGCCCCCCACCTCTAGGGGGGCCTCACAGGTTAGGAATCACTGCTTTATATGCTTTGAAATGTTTTTGAGCTTGTAAATACAAGTGGTGTTACTGTACAACAGTTACTGCTTCAATTTTTTAGAAGTGTTAAAAGTACCTCTTTGCCATCATAATAATATCATTATAGACGGTGCATTGAGTAGACAAAATAATTCAGCCTTATTTTTGCCTTTTTAAATTAAATAGAGTAGATTTGGCTATTATAAAAAGTTAAGTTGTCAGAATGGCAATGTGATAAGAAAATTTATTAATATGTATTAGATATCTTAATTATTTTTGGACTTTGTGTAAAAAAAATGTATCACTTTATTTACTTTATCGTAATTTACAGGAAAAACTTGCACTCATGCCATGTTATTTGCTCAGCTTTATATTAAAGATCAGTGTCATGGATTACATGCTTTTATAGTTCCAATAAGAGATCCACACACTTTATTACCGTATCCCGGTATTATTGTTGGGGATGTTGGAGAAAAACTTGGTCTTAATGGAATTGATAATGGGTAAAGATACAAATTGTGTAACTTCATTAAAAGAGCTAATTTGAGATTGAAAATTTTTTAGGTTTATTATGTTTCAAGAGTATAGAATCCCTCGTGAAAACTTACTCAATCGTACTGCAGATGTAACTCCAGAAGGAGAATATGAAAGTAGCTTCACAGATCCTACCAGAATTTTAGGAGCAGCTTTAGAAAACCTTTCGGCTGGAAGAGTTGGAATTATGCAGGAATGTTCAAATCTGTTGATACACGCTGTTACTATTGGTGTTCGATATGCTGCCTTGCGTAAACAGTTTGGACCAAATGGTGATATTGACGATGAACTACCAATAATCGACTACCAGTTACATGTGAGTTAACAACATTTACAACAGTTGCATTTAAAGCGTGGACAAAAAAAGCAGTCTTCTGTTTTGAAGTTCAAAACAATTGAGCTAAAATAACTTTTAGGAAAACAAAAGAAATTTTTATTTTACAATTCAGTTGGTTGCACATAAGACTTATTGGTGGATCAAGAATAGTAAAATAATTAAAATTTAATCTGAAGGGTAGTGAATAAAAACCAGTTCAAAAATTTAGTAGTGATCAGAGGGAGGGGCGGCTCATCCATAAGGACTGCAGGGCCCTCCAAAATTAAATGAAATTATGCATATTCTTCCAATTTGTTTATAATTTACCCAGGGACCCAAAAACGAACCGGTGCTTTTTACATAAACCGTGAACCGGAACAGAACCTTTTATTTTAAAAATCGCAAACCGACTGGTGTGAATTGATTCAAACTGGTTCACACAATGGTTCGGACCAATTACTTTTTTTAATGACATTGTAAATTTTTTATTTTTTAAATTTTGATTACATTTTACTAAAAATGAAAAAATTTCAGACAGTTCAAATATGCATTGTCATCTTATTTTGCATTGAATTCATTTATTTCGTTTTAGCAATGGAGACTATTTCCTTATGTGGCTGCTTCAACTGTTTTGCGAGTATTTGTGAGTTCATTTACTACCCAATACTTAGACACAGTTGAAAGATCTTCGATGGGTGTAAAAATAGAAAATTTAGTAAGTTGAACTTTATACATTTTATGCTGTTATACTAATAGTGTAATAATTTCACACATCATTTATTTTATTGTTAATTTTCAGAGTGAAATGGTAGCAGAAATCCATGCAATGGTTTCTGCAGGAAAACCTTTGATAACTTGGACCTGTATGGATGCGATTCAGGAATGTCGAGAGGCTTGTGGAGGAAATGGCTTCCTGAAAGCTGCACGTTTTGGTGATTTAAGAAATGCAACCGATCCTTCTGTAACATACGAAGGAGACAATAACGTGCTGGGACAACAAACTAGTAATTGGTTATTAAGACAATGGAACCTCGCTACACAAGAAAACCGTGCTGGTTGTCCTTTTAACACGTGTTCATTTTTCGTAAAACATGAGAAAGTACTGTCATCAAAATTTAAAGGGTCTTCTCTGCAAGATGTTGTAAATATTGAATGTAAGTATTATTTTTTAACGCTAAAATTTTAGGTAGAATAATACCACAAATACTTTAGACCAGGACTGTTCAACTTCTACAGCGTCATTCAAAAAGTCTGCAACAAATGGAAAAGTTTTTTATTTTTGATTTCTCAGAAAATTCTATTTTTAATAAAAGTTGGTGCATGATCTAAAACTAATTTTAAGATGAAAAAAAGTTCAATAAAAAGTCATAGGACACTAGATTTTAGCGATTTTTGAAATATTCGCAGGAGTAAAGTGTCCTTATTTTAAGAGATACAAAAAAACTTTATAGGAAACAGTTATTTAGAATCTCAAAATAGGGCTAGATTTAAATTTTGACGGTCAAATTCCAATTTTTATTTTTTAAGAAATTTTAACATTCAAAAATTGCAACAAATGGAAAAGTTTTTTATTATCAATTTTTCAGAAAATTTTATTCCTGATAAAAGTTGGTGCAAGGTCTAAAACCAATTTTAAGCTGAAAGAAAGTTTAATAAGTCATGGGACTCTAGATTTTACCGATTTTTGAAATATTCGCAAGAGTAAATGGCCCTTATTTTAAGAGATACAGAACAATTTTATGAGAAAATGTTAATTAGAATCTCAAAATAAGGCTCGATTTAAACTTTGATGGTCAAATTCCAATTTTTATTTTTTGAGAAATTTTAAGCACTTTACTCTTGCGGATATTTCAAAAATCGTTAAAATCTAGTGTCCTATGACTTTTATTAAACTTTGTTTTATCTTAAAATTAGTTTTAGATCATGCACCACCTTCTATCAAGAATAAAATTTTCTGAGAAATCAAAAATAAAATTTTTTCCCATTTGTTGCAGACTTTTTGAATGTTAAATTTCTTTAAAAATAAAAATTGGAATTCGACCGTCAAAATTTAAATCTAGCCTTATTTTGAGATTCTAAATAGCTTTTTCATATAAAATGTTTTTGTTTCTCTTAAAATAAGGACACTTTACTCCTTCA
This sequence comes from Elmis aenea, assembly GCA_947652605.1. Taxonomy (NCBI): domain Eukaryota; kingdom Metazoa; phylum Arthropoda; class Insecta; order Coleoptera; family Elmidae; genus Elmis; species Elmis aenea. The sequence goes on along the minus strand of OX393579.1, from coordinate 39,977,669 downwards.
AATATTTCAAAAATCGATAAAATCTATTGTCCTATGACTTTTATTGAACTTTTTTCCATCTTATAATTGGTTTTAGACCATGCACCAACTTTTATCAAGAATAAAATTTTCTGAGAAATCAAAAAATTTTCCAATTTGTTGCAGACTTTTTGAATGACGCTGTATATGATTGCAAGCCACTTTTTTGTCTAGTTTTAGAAGGACCAAAACATTTTTTTCCTGGGCCACCAGTTGGGACAGCCCTGCTTTAGACAAATACAAAAATTTAAATTTACCAACTATTAAAAAAAAAAAAAACATTCTAGTCTTTTAAAAATGTTGCGATAAGGATATGTTCAACAATAATGGTATAAATATTCTAGACTAAAATAATATCCAAAGTTTTTGGGAAGTTATTGATATTCAGTGTGTTTGTTTCATCTATGGTCCTCCTAAATACATCGTGGTTTAAGTTTTTCACTATGCATTTGGTTTCTTAATTTCTCAACATCATTAAATTTCAATTTATTTTGGATAAAATACAAAACATTTGAACAGAGATAAGTTTAATAATTTAAGAGAATATCAATTTGGTCCATGGGCGCCCGCAGAAAATTTTCCAGGGGGGGGCAATTTATTTTGCAGTCATAAAAATCTGACGTTTCTAAAGATTACCTAAGGTTTTAATTTTACAATTATAAGTTGTAATTTTTTTTACTTGATCCCAGGGGGGGGCAAGTGCCCCATTTGCCCCCCCTTGCGGACACCCATGATTTGGTCCATTAGTGCTTATCACACAATTTATTGTTAATTTAATAGGAAGATCAACATGATTTATTAATTTTAATTTTATATTCGTTGATTTAAATTTCAAAAACTGCAAATTTTGTAATATGTCATTAAACCAAGTATTACCCATGCGAACACTAACTATAAAATTATTTCGATATTTACATTCAAAAAATACCAATAATATTTCTGAAAAACAACAGAAAACAAATCACTGGAAATACGAATATATTAACTTGTAAGCCCATAGACGTTAGCCCCAATAGCATGTATATCACATGTCACCCCCACTCCATGACCCGCCACTTTGTATATAGGGGCTACAACCATGGACGTCCACAGGGGAGGGCAAACGGGGCACTTGCCCCTCCCTGGAACCGAGTACTCCATTAGTGACCAAATGAAAGAGGGTCAAGTTAAAAGTTTGTTAATATTTTACTGCAATCCTTTGCAAGCTTGGCCTTCCCCTGGATAATTTTCTGCGGTCGTCCATTGCTACAACCCTTATGAACGAGCCATTATCATTACAAATAAATTATGACTACAGGTATTAGACAAGTGAGAAAAAAAGATTGTTAATTGAACAGCATTTTTACAATATCGTTTTATGTATTAAACAAAGTAAATATATTTAATAGACTGTAATGAATATATTAAACAAAACCATATGTTTCTTTTGTTTTATTACAGTTTTATTCGAGTGCTACGAGTGGTTAATAACTTTTTTGGCTAAAGAAACAGATAATCAACAAAATAAGTGGATTAAGAAGACTCAGTGTAAATTTAAAGCAAGGAATAATTCACAAGTATACAAGGCAAGCGTTTTGTGCAAAGCTTATGGAGAATATGTTGCACTCAAATATTTTTGGGATTCTATTCATAGCAAATCTGCAAACGCAAAACTCTTGGACGTTTTGAAGAAACTAGGAATTTTATATGGTTTATGGTGTTTAGACAAGCACTTAGTATACTTTTATGAAGGACAATATGCCAGTGGCGATAGTTTCATAGTGTCTGTGAGGGATGGTATTTTAATGTTATGTGAAGCCCTGAAACCAGAGATCATTAGTGTTATTGATGCTTTGGCACCCCCAGATTTTGTGTTGAATTCTGTTTTGGGAAAAGCTGATGGAAGGGTAATTACTTTTAAATAATTTTATGGTCATTTGTGTTCCCATCGTTAGTTGTTGTGTTTAGGGCCAACTTAAAAAATAATTAACACTTACAGATATGTGAAGGAAAAGCGATTAATAGTGCTTTAGTTTTTCAAAACTTGTTATATTTAAGCCTGACTTCATCATCATCATTTACAACAGTGGTCTAATTTTTTTTTTTACTCACAAACTTCTTTACATATTTTTATAGTGGCTGTCTAGAAGTAAAAAATATTCTTTGAGTTGTTAATAAAATTTGAACAAAGTTTTATAGTGTGAGGCAAAATTATTGAATGAATTCGTTAAAATAGAAACAATATTTTTTGGAAAAAATCCTTGGACATGCTGATTTAATTTTTAAAGAACACACATTTTTTTAATAGACTCGATTCTTGGTTTCATTTGTTTTCGAGCTATGATGTCGGCTTCTTCTTTTTTTTTTTAATTGTAACCCAACCCCCATTTTTTTCTTGATTCTGATAGGCCTTTTTATTCTCTAAATTGTAGTATAAAAAATTTTACACCTTACATAAGAAAATTTTTGAACTAAACAATTGAAAATTAATCAAACGTTTCCTTGTCAAGCTAAAAAAAAATTATCTATGTTGTGTTTTTACTGGTTTTTTGCCAATTGTGTCATTTAACGTTTTCAGTTGTATGAAAACCTGCAAGCAACACTTTTCCATAATCCTGGTGCTATGGCAAGACCTTCCTGGTGGCATGAAATTAAGTTAATTAAAGCAAAACTGTAGTTATTTACACAAATACTTATTAGGTTTTAATTTTATTCATGGAAGTATATTGCATTATAAAGTAATTTGAAATTTGTATATTTTAATACTGAAATATATTTTATATATTGGTATTGCCCTTCAGTTTTTTATTATAAACCTTCATTTTATATATTGATTTAAAACTTTTAGGTGATTTACAGGGTGTTCCAACTATTTTGGTATTTTACTTATTTATCGTAAAAGTTAATATTTGCTTAAATAAGTGCTTTATACTCAAATGCTGGTTTGTGGCCCAACGACATAGTTTCAGTAAAACTGTATTTACAAAATGTTTCTTTTAAAAAAGGCAGTCCTAAAGAAATATTGGCTATGGGTTGTTCACAAGTGCATAAGCATTATTATAAGAGTGGTTTTTATCATGCTATATGTTGTACAGGGTGGGCAAATTTCGATGTTTTCATAGGGAATCTCGGTAACTATACGAGTAAGAGGTATCAAAAAACGGACCGTGCATCCTCAATCTCTTTTTTCGAGAAAAAGTTAATGGTGAAAACTAAAATTGGTTATCGTCTGTTGTTTTTGAGTTATCGCCGATAAATCGATTTTTTGACTTTTCGTTTTATGACTATATTTCGCTTGTTTACGAAAATAAACAAAAATAATTTTTACTTTCTACAGGCACTTTTTTGATAAGAATGCAGTGGCGTAGACAACTTTTCAAAAAAAAAAACGAATTACGAGTTGTGACATAAAGTTGTATTTTTTTAAATAGAACTCATAGTTGGCTATGACTTATTTAAATTTCTTATTTTTTTGTCATTCCAAATATATAAGGGTTGATGTATTTATTTTCAATAATACGCAAGTTACGAAGGTTTTTTAGTTTTTTTTTTAACAAAATTATAGTAGGCTGTGAAAACAAAAACAAAACAAGGTGTAAAACCTTTTAAAACTCATTTGGTACAAGTTACGAAGGTTTTGTAATTTGTTGTTGTGATAAACATTATAAATATATAAAAATAAGGAAACAACGATAAAGTCGGAATCTGCAGTAATGTAGTTTATCTTATGTTCAAAAATTTTTGATGTTTATCACAACAGCAAATTACAAAACCTTCGTAACTTGCACCAAATGAGTTTTAAAAGGTTTTACACCTTGTTTTGTTTTTGTTTTCACAGCCTACTATAATTTTGTTAAAAAAAAAACAAAAAACCTTCGTAACTTGCGTATTATCGAAAATAAATACATCAACCCTTATATATGTGGAATGACAAAAAAATAAGAAATTTAAATAAGCCGTAGCCAACTATGGGTTCTATTTAAAAAAATACAACTTTATGTCACAACTCGAATTTTGGAATTTTTTTTGAAAAGTTGTCTATGAGACACATCATCTAATGACACATTTCAGTGCTAAACAAAATTTCGTTATAAACACTCACAATGTAATATGCGATAAACTTATGTTTATCTGAACTGAATAATAGAAGCGCAATGTAGAGGGTGGCCTATTTTCGATGCCTATACAGGGTATCTCGGTTATTATCAGAGACAGAAAAAAACTAAGTTCATGGTCCGATTTCTTTTTTCGAGATAAATTCATTGCCGTAAACAGATTTTTGTTATCTTTTTTAATTTTCGAAATATAGCCAAAAACCGATTTTTGGCACTTTTCAAAAATATTAAATATCTCGCTTAAACGAAAAAATACCAGAAAAACTTTAAAGACATTTTTGGCATGGTTTTTTGTCCTTAATAAGATAGCGATGTTCAATTTTTTTTACTCATACAAATATTGATATATTACACTTAACTTTCTTATTTTAAATGGCAACCATAGTTGGCTTTGGCATGAATCGAAAGCTTATTTTTTGCTCTTTTCACAAATATATAATTTGCTTATGGTTGCTATTTAAAATAAGAAAGTTAGGTGTAATATATCGGTATTTATATGAGTAAAAAAAAACAATTGAATATCGCTATCTTATTAAGGACAAAAAACCAAGCAAAATTGTTTTAAAAGTTTTTCTCTATCTTTTCGTTTAAGCGAGATATTTAACATTTTTGAAAAGTGCCAAAAATCGGTTTTTGGCTATACAGTGTGTCCATAATTCGAGGCTCACCATGGGTAACTTTTAAACCATAATAGATACAAGGTCGGTCAAATGGGACAAAAGTTACCTACTTCATAGAGCAATACAGCGATGCTTTTGTTTTTGAAAAAAAATTCAAGGCTAATTTGATATTGATGAAAAACCAAAAATGTGGCATTTTTTTACATGAATTTATCTCAGTTGCAATGAGATATAGCAAAAAATGTTTTTAACAAAAGTGGTAGATATTTTTGATCGCTATAAAATGGCGACAATAAATTTTTTTAACATTGCATACTTTACGAGATACAGCATAAACTTGAATTTTTTTAAATGCAAACGATAGTTGATTTTAGTGTCATTCGAGAGCTTATTTTTTTCTCTTTTCAATGATGTGCCCCATTAATTTTGAAATTTGACGGCTCTAACATTAAAAAACGATTTTGATGAAAAAAATTGAGCAAGCCATGAATTAATAACGTCGGGTTTCACCTATTAGCTGATAAACAAAAAAACGCCTAAACAAAGCAAAAAATCCAATATTGGTAATACTATTTTGTAATTTTTGATAGGAAAACCAAAGATAATAAATCAATTACGTAGACTGTGAAACAAATGTTTGTTAGATCCGGCTTGTTACGGTTATGATATTCGCAAATCTGACAACAATGACAACCCTAGATCTACGATCGGTTCAAACTACAATTAATATATAAAATTCAATTTGTGGTAATTTGCAATGGGTTGTTCAATGTTAGTGGCTACGAAGTTACTTTGATGTTTTGTCCCAGTAATTTCAAAATATTTTGTGCAGATTACGTAAATAATCCTATTTAATTTGATTTTTTGCCAATGCTGCAACTGCATTTAAAATAAAAAGAGAAACATATTTTCATCTATCTTTAGTCACCATTATTCTTGTTTCTGGTTTTGATGAAAACTAGGGTAATATCGTTATTTCTAATAAAACACCGTGAATATCTTTGAATTTTTGAAAAGTGAAGCAATTTTGTACATCTACATTACATTTTTAAAAAAATTAATAATCTCAAATAACATTAAGATGTTGCTGTAAAAATAACCTTTTAATTTTCTAATATTTCTCTGAAAATAAAATAAATAGAACAAAAAAAAGCTTAAAATTACTATTGAAAAAATTAGCTAAAAATTTTCTTGAACAAGTACAATTTTTAAAATAACCGACCATTTAGCTGTTACTGAATCGTTCTGTATAATTCAGTTAACATTCAAATGCAATTTTGTTCTGTTACAAGAAACATAAATATTTTTTAAAATATTGTTTGTTTGTTTGTTTGATACTGCACGTAACAAATGACTGCTAAAAATATGTGATTTATGGTTAAATAAAATGAAACAAATTGTATTTTTCTTAATTTGATGACAATTTCTAACAGGTTTTAAAACTCTGTCGTATTTATCGAAACATAAAGTGGACCGTTTGCTGTGGAACCTACGATAACTTAATAAAAAACATGTAGATTTGAAAACTTCACATTAAGCAACATGTTGCAAAAATGCAAAACATGTTTTTGACATCTTTTTTAGTTAAAAATTTACCAGTGTACAGATGGTATGGTTTATAAACAATTAAATTACAATCTTAAGATGCAGTTTCATTGCATAGAAAATTATTATTTTACATTTTTCTGGAGTTTTCATTAAGCATTAAAATCTCTCAAACGGCAGATAATATTCAACATCCATCCAGTCTCCTTGATAACCTGTAAATAAGTGTTGAAAATATATTCAGGGTGCCCCAACCAAGACGAGTCATTCTGTTATTAGTTTGAATAAAAGTTGCTAGTGGTCATTTACTATATTTTTAACTACTGTATAAATTTAAAAGATATTTTGTACCTAAAATCAATTGTTAATGAGTGATTTGTTTTTTTCTCTCTCTAAAATATTGACAGGAACAAGACTTCAAACATCGTGAATATTAAACAACTTAACAAATTCAAAACAAATACATTTGTAACTTTGACAAAGTAACTGCTGACTATTTGAAATTTTTAAATAATACAATGTTTTTCTTATGCTTGGTTCATTTTTCTAAACTTTTAATACACGAATATGCCAACTGTTTTATATGGAGCTTGCAGTAGCGTAGCAAGGGGGGGCGGGGGGTGCGGTCCGCCCCGGGCGGCACTTTTTTTGGGGCGGCACTTTTAGTCTACCCAAATGGGGTAAAAATGAAAATCTCGGGGTAATGATGGAACAATAGATATAATAACCAGTACCGGCGCTACGTGGCGCTATTCAAAAGAATTAATTTAAAAAAAACGAATTCGTGTCTAAGTTAGGTGATAAAACGGGCTACTTGACCTTGCTTTACTGAAAACTCGCCCCCGTGTAACGACAGAAATTCCAAGTACCTAATAAAATTTATGATAGGGTACCACCCATTCAATAAAATTATGAAACAATTCATTTATTTTAGGCATTAAATTCTATGCAGTTTTAAACTCTATTGTAACAAGGATTTTTCACCCTTATTAGAAATAATTTCGTGGGAGTGGGGAGATCTGATTTAAGAAAATAAAAATCAAAAAAGGTTCTACCGTAAAACTGTAATTTTGGAAGATGTTAAAGCATTCTACATTATCTAACTTTGCATTAACATTAAAACACGTTTGAACGTCTAAAATTTAAAAAAAAATCGCCTGTGGCGCATTTTTTTTCACCGCCACTTTTTTGTGTCGATCTCTGCTTGCTTTTGGAAAAATCAAAAGTTAGTAACGGTTATTTATAGGGGCGGCAAATCAGGGACCGCCCCGGGCGGCACAAACTCTAGCTACGCCACTAGGAGCTTGCCATATATTTTCAAATGTTATTATCGATAATTTAAGTCATTAAAGTCTAAAACAATTAATATTTCTTAACTTATTTTATTTACACACACAAGATTTATCTTTTATGATTTTTAAATATAATTAAATTATTGACAAGAAAATATAAAAATATATGGGCTGTTTTGTTTAAAAAATTATATATTTGTGCTTGAAGTTAAGCAAAACGGATCGTAGGTACTAGGTACATAGAAACACCTTATGAATTATTTTAAAAGTTTAAATAGTCAGCAATCACCATGATTATTGTTAATTAAAGTTTCAAAGAAATGTATACTGGGTTTATTTGGTTATAATTTGATTTATAACAAAAAAAAAAAACGTATAGGTTGTTCCTTGTTCTGCAAATTATTTTAGGTTATGTAATTAATGATCACAAGTAACTTTTACATTAGCTATAAAGTATTTTTTAAATGTGTGCTAATAACAGAGTCATCGATGCATTTATCTCGGCTGGGAAAGCTATACAGGGTGTCCCGGATTACTTTTACAGCACGGGGATCTCGCTTGTTATAAGAGATACAGGTTTGTTTAAATTAGATGAATTATTCCTTAGTATGAGATGAGCCACAATCAATTTTTAAAAGTACAAAATTCCTCGTGCTTCAGATGTTATAGCAAAAAATATGAAAATGTCGATTTTCTTTCTTCTTTCATAACTTTTTTGTCTTAATCATTACAACAATTTTATCTGTATTTTCTTAAGGTACTTTTTAATGAAGAATGAAACAGTTATTTTAGATTTTTTTAACACCTACCATTTTCGAGATATTACACCTAATTTCATTTTTTTTTTATAGGCCGCGAAGTTGGCTATGAAAGCGTTAAATGTGCTTTTTTCTCTCTTTTAAATGAGATATTACTTGCTATATCTATTTTTATAAATAAGTCACAAAATGAAGAAAAATCGTATTTTACCCATCACTTATCAAGCTATCTATGAAAATAAAAACAAAAAACAACTAATTAAATGTCAAATGATAGTTACTATTTGTCTGCGGTATCATTTATTAGAATTTTATAGTATTGTTGTGTAATTCGATAGTCTTTTCAGCAAATTTGTTATCATATAATTATGGGCACATTTACAACTAATTAAAAATTTTAAATGTTGAAATGCTACATTCTTTGCAATAGAAACTGTGTAAAATATATAATTCTAATTAATTATTGATTTTCTTTGGATTTTTGGCTGGTTTCTCGAAAAAACCATATTCTTTTAAATTTATTTCGATCTAAGTATATTCGCTCAGCTTCAACACAGTTTTTATGGTAAAGAATGTAGCATATCAATATGTCAAATTTTTCACTCTTTTTAAATATAGCCATAATTATAATAATTACTACAAAGACTATCGAATTACACAACCATAATATGAAATTCTAATAAATGATACCGCAGACAAATAGTAACTGTCATTTGACATTTAATTATATGTTTTTTGTTTTTATTTTCATAGATAGCTTGATAAGTGATGGGTAAAATACGATTTTTCTTAATTTTGTGACTTGTTGATAAAAATAGATATAGCAAGTATAATCTCATTTTAACGAGAAAAAAAAAACACATTTGACTCTTTCATAGCCAACTTTGCGGCCCATAAGAAAAAATGAAATTAGGGATAATATTTTGAAAATGGTAGGTGTCAAAAAAATCTAAAATAACAGTTAAATTCTCCATTAAAAAGTACATTAAGAAAGTACAAATAAACTTGTTCTAACGATTAAGACAAAAAAGTTATGAAAGAAAAAAGTAATACGGCATTTTCATACTTTTTGCTTAAACATCTGAAGCACGAGGATTTTTGTACTTTTAAAAATTGATTGTGGCTCCTCATACTAAGGAATAATTCATCTAATTTAAACAAACCTGTATCTCTTTTAATAAGCGACATACCCATGCTGGAAATGTAATCTGGGACACCCTGTATAAAATAAATATGTAAGTAAATACAAGCATTTTAAATTCGCATCAACAGTACCTACATACTTATTCAAATTCGAGGGCGATGTCTCGTATTTTATTAGAGATACATCGTAGATTAAAATTTAAAAATAGTGCTAAATTTTATACTGATTACTGATCAACAATACAAAGTAAAATTTTTAATTTTTGCAACTGTTTTCGTTAAAACTACAAATGTAGAGTATTTAACGTTTTTAAGACTAACTTATTGACTAGTAAAAACATTTTTACTTTTCTTATTATTTATTTAATGATCTAACTTTTTTGCTAAGTCGATTCGATTTTGGTTTTTAATATAACCTTTCTTATTTCTCATGTGCGCCATATACGATTTTCACACAGTTGGCTAGGACGTTATTTTAAAATTTAAAATGTATCACTTGATCATATTTAATATATTGGTGGAGAAAATACTATAAAATAACTGGTTTGACAGAATCGAGATACCTTTAAAAAGAAACAAAAGTTACTTAATTTGGTGAAAACATTGCCCACTTTGTAATGTTTATAACTTGGCGCTGTAAAATATTTTATTTAGAAAGAAAAAAACGTTAATTACTAGGGAAGGTCACGATGCCTCGTTTTTCGCGTTTTTCTCCGGAACCGTTTAAGATTTTTTCAAAAATTTTGCACCATTTCACTTGCAAATGATGCGCGCATTGGTAAATATAAAAATTTTGATTTTGTCTCTGACGGTTTCATGGCCAGCGCGATCGCAAAAATACTTTTACTATACAGCTTTTCAGTTTTTCCCCTATTTCTCCGAAGAAATGGCCAGTGGCACGTATAACTCTGGAAAACATTTAGTTTTGATGTTCCTCATGCAATAAACACAGCATTAATCAAATTCTAGCGACAACGTATCGTGACCAGGCAGGGCTGGACTGGGAACAAATTGAGTACCGGGAAATCTGGATAGGTCGGGCCATAGAGCCAGGCCACTGAAATGACAAATTTTTTACAATTTAATTTATTTACTAGCATATAAAACAATATAAAAAGGGGAATATACAGGCAGTGGTGTAGCTAGAGTTTGTGCCGCCCGGGGCGATCCCTGAATCGCCCCTATAAATAAGGGTTGCTAACTTTTGATTTTTCCAAAAGCAAGTAGAGATCGACACAAAAAAGTGGGGGGAGGGACAAAATGCGCCGCAGGCGATTTTTTTTTACATATTAGACGTTCAAACGTGTTTTAATGCAAAGTTAGGTAATGTAGAATACGTTACCATCTTCCAAAATTGCAGTTTTACGGTAAAACCTTTTCTGATTTTTATTTTCTTGAAACAGATCGCCCCCACTCCCACGATATTATTTTTAATATATATTTTAATAATAATTAATAATAATGGAATTTAATGCCTAAAATAAATGAATTGTTTCATAATTTTATTAAATGGTTGGTACCCTATCATACATTTTATTAGGTACTTGGAATTTCTGTCGTTACAAGGGGGCGGGTTTTATGTTAAGCAAGTTCAAGTAGCCCGTTTTATCACCTAACTTCGATACGAATTCCTTTTTTTTAAATTAATTTTTATGAATTTTATAGCGCAAGTGCCGGTACTGATTATTATATCTGTTTCTTCATTACCCCGAGATTTTCGTTTTTACCCCATTTGGGTAAACTAAAAGTGCCACCCCGCCCCTCCCCCTTGCTACGCTACTGTATACAGGGACCGCCTAAAGTATTGCACCAACTGATATATTGTCAAAACGAATACGATTTAAGGAACGAAAATGCAGAGTTGTCAATAACAACTCTTAGCCCATAGCTATTTTTTTTTGAATATGACAGTCTATCATAAGTGGGTTGTCGCATTACAAAATTTTAAAAAGTAATGGAAAAAACGAAAAATATTAATTTATATTAATTTGGTTTTTAAAAAATTAGAAATATTTTCTTACTACGATCAAAAAATTCATTGGTTTCCATAACAACTTATTTTAGTTGTATGTGTGTCAGTTTAAATGTCTTTAGTTTAATATTGTTAATCTTAACTTAAGACATTAAAACTGACAGACCTACAGGTCTGTGAAGTGTTTAATATTAAATAGGCTAATTACACTCGAAAATAAAAAACGAACAATATTTTTATGACGAATAACATTAAAATATGTTAAACAACAGTAAATCTTTGATTTAGAAAATAGTCGATAGCACAATAAAATATAACAGCACAATAAAATAAATACTGTAGGTACATAATAATTTTGAATTACAAAAGTTTTCTTCATAAACTACTTTTTTCCTTTATTGCGTCTACAATTTGCTCATTCTTAATTGTATTTAAAACATCTTTTTTCACGGAAACATAATCATGAACGCTTCTAATTTATTTTGGCCTAAACAATTACGTAATCTGTTCAATATATATTTCAATTTTGAACATGACCGTTCGCACGATACTTGTGTCGAAGACAATGTTACAATAAATTTTTTTTTTTCTTTCTTCAGGCCAGGTAATATTGCATTCACGGGGTCCGAGCCTGCTCTCAGCGGCCCTGCCTAAAGTACATTGGCCTTAGTACCAGAGGCTGTCGAGATTACTATTATTGTTCTCGGAATGTTTTGTAAATTTTATTGCAACACTTGTGCAGTTAACCATCCCCATCCGGCATCCGCCATCCGGCAATAGCTTTTTGGGTCATCATAAATGGCCCGGAGGAGGTAAAACGTCCTCTGCCTTTTTATGGTCATAGATAAGCCTTATTGAAATTCGATTTTAGCGTTTTTTCTATAAATGTTTGTTATTTTTAGTTGCAATTAGGATTTTTTTTACACGTGATGGTCACGGGCCACCGGGAAATTCCCGGTGTCCCGGTGGGCCAGTCCAGCCCTGTGACCCTCCCTTGTTAGTAAAGTACTTATTTGAAATTTGTAATTGAAACGTTATTTAATAACTTATCCTTGGAGAAGGCAACCGAATGTAGCAAATTTGTTTAATTTCTTCAAAAAGCTAGGTCAAAAATACAAATTTCTTGATGAAGCATTCGAAGTGTTATAATTATAATTATTAAATGCACAATAAAAATTTGCAGAAAAGAAGAAGAAATTAAAAACTTTTTATAAATAATAAATTTACAGCCAAAAAACAAAAGATTAATTTTTTAGTACTTATTAAAGGGTTTCTGAAACTTGTTTTGATATTATTAATTAGCACAAAATTAAGCAACGTTGTCAGTGATAAATCTATGAACTATCTCTAATAATAAGCAAGATCCCAATGGTTTTGAATTTGAATCCTCCCAATCATTAAAATATGTATGTTTTTTATAGAATAAAAGCAAGTTTTTGCAACAAGTTCCAATTTGTTTCGTGTAAGCAAATTTCATTATTTTTAAGATTTTGCAGACTAAAATAGGACAAGTACAGAGAAATATTTAATTATTAAATTTTTAAAGTTAGTACCTAATATTAAAAATTATTTAGAAATGGTCTATAAAGTTTTTGTATATTTTTCATCATCAGCATTTACTTTTCAAAGATCTTGTTTAAATAATTTTTGCCAGCGTCAATAATTTTTAAATTTGTTACAATTGAATTTTATAAACGGTTGTCGTTTTTGCTGACCAAAATAGAATATGTTCAAAAGAAGCAAACAATAAAAAAAATGATTATTCAGGGAAATATAATTATACATACAAAATACTACATTTACATATTTTTTGCCTGTTAATCAGTCAAAAAGAAATATGAATACAGTGTTTTAAAATACAAACATTACTATACATTTTAAAATATTTTAATAACGATTTATCATTAGTCTGAAATAATGTTTGCATACATTTTTATGTATTGAATGTTTGAATTTTTTATTGGTAAATTTTGTCCAAGAACATTACTTGATTGTTCACAGTTTGTATTACTTTTTTAAATTCAATAATTGCAGTTAGTAACAAATTACCTATTTAAATACCTCTTATTAAATGTTGTCTTAAGACTACGTTAACATCCAACAATCGTTGCAAAAGCACAGCTTGATTTGGCGGTGGGGCTGGTTCTTGATCGAACTGAAAGACGTTCAGAAAGTATTTGAACTAAAACTATAAAACGTATGGATTTAAAAGGAGTTTTATTTTAGTGTAATCGAGTAAAATTAAATAATGGCCAGAACTTTCTTACATAAATTATACATATAAGCTCTTAATGTAAAAGTCGTCCTTGCTTTGGCCACAACATTAAATTTGTACGAAATTTAGTCACTTCAAACTTCCTTATATACAAAATATAATAAAATGTACAGGGTGTACAACTTCATTCAGACTATTATGAGGATCTCAATTAATATAAGAAATAGAGATTCGGCTAGTTCAGCAAAAAGTTCCATACAGTGGTCGACTTAACAAAAAAAAGTTTCGAGTAAAAGTTGTTTGTCATCATTTACTGCATGACCTTAAATTGTTTTCAACTATACAGTGTTTTGTTTTTGAGCACCGATATGTCACTTTGTTTTTATTAAATAGAACGCCCTGTATATTTTGTATTTTTAGGTGCAAAATTAAAGTCTTTTTCAAAAATTTATAAGGTTTTATGTACCTAACATTACTCGTTTTGAGTTATTTGTTTTTATGAACATATTGACAGGAACAGGACATATTTTACAAATTAGCAATGTCAGAACAAAATCCTTTAAATTTTTAGTTGACAATAGTGTTACCTATAGTAATTGTTGACTACTAAAAATTTTAAAATAATACACAGGGTGTTTTTTATGCCCGATACAATTGGTTAAACTTCAACACTAAAGTTTTTTTTTAATGGAACACCATACTTTTACATTTTCTTATCGATAAGTTAATTATCTTTAAAAACTATTATACAGAGTGGACAAAAAGTAACGTAACGGATCTTGTGATAATTTTTAATTTTACAAAAAAAAGTTTCGAATAAAAGTTGTTTGTGGTAATTTACTACATAACCTAAAATTATTTTCAACTATACACAGTGTTTTGTTTTTGCGTACCGATACGTTACTTTGTTTTCTTAAACAAAACACCCTGTATATTTTGCACTTTTTAGATGCAGAATTAAATTGTGTTTCAAAATGTACAGGGTTTTATGTGTCTAAAATCAATCGTTTTTGAGTTATTTAAGTTTTCATGAAAATTTTGACAGAAACAGGACTCAAAGAAAATATTGATATTTCACAACAAAGCAATTTCAGAACGAATTCTTTGAAAACTTGTTCGACAATAGTATCATAGTGATTGCTGACTAGTTAAAATTTTAAAATAATACACAGTGTGTTTTTTTATGCTCGGTCCAATTGATTAAACTTCGATCACGGATAAGTCAATTTTTTTAAATAGAATACCCTATATATTTTTACATATTTTTATCGATAATTTAATTATCTTTAAAATTTGTTGGGTGTTAGGGTGTTCTATTTAAAAAAATTGACTTATCCGTGTTTGAAGTTTAACCAATTTGACCGAGCATGAAAAACACCCTGTGTATTATTTTAAAATTTTAACTAGTCAGCAATCACTATGATACTATTGTCGAACAAGTTTTCAAAGGAATTCGTTCTGACATCGCTAATTTGTGAAACATGAATATTTCCTGTTCCTGTCAATATTTTCATAAAAACTTAAATAACTCAAAAACGAGTAATTTTAGGTACATAAAACCGTACATTTTTGAAAGAAAATTAAAATTTGCACCTAAAAAATACAAAACATACAGGGCGTTCTATTTAAGAAAACAAAGTTACGTATCGGTGCACAAAAACAAAACACTGTGTTTAGTTGAAAACAATTAAAGGTCATGCAGTAAATGACCACGAACAACTTTTATTCAAAACTTTTTTATTAAGTTATCACAAGACGCGTTTCGTTACACTGTATTTTAAAGCTCAGTTTATAACGATATCAGATGTTTTAAAAACGCAGTTAACTTGATAAAAGCAAAAAATGAAATTTAGAGATTCTCTTTTGTTTAACATTTTTAACATTTTCAAATAAAAAATCTGGCTTGGAATAATTTCACATGCACAATGTATGTATAAAAACATTGCCTTAGCAGCTTTTTATTTCTTATCGGATGAAAATCGCAAAATTTTCCCAAGTCGAT
Source organism: Elmis aenea (assembly GCA_947652605.1). Classification (NCBI taxonomy): domain Eukaryota; kingdom Metazoa; phylum Arthropoda; class Insecta; order Coleoptera; family Elmidae; genus Elmis; species Elmis aenea. The sequence goes on along the minus strand of OX393579.1, from coordinate 39,962,010 downwards.
TCGTTTTTGTTATGACAATCATCTTTAATTTTCCTTATTTAGTTTTGCTATTTAAATAGATACTTAAGACTTGTAATAAAACAAATACGTGCAATTTGTGCATAAAATTAGATTTCATCACATGCATTAATTTTACTATGTCAGTAAGTGCCTAAAAAACATTTTTGAAATGTTTTATCGATATCTAGGCTACTTTAATCGGCTTTAAATGTTGCAAAAGAGGTTTTTTGACAAAAAGTCAATTTTATTAATGGAATAGTGACTTATTTGTTATATCAACATACAGCATTTTCTAACACAATAAAAATTATCAACTATTTATATTTTTATGGAACCGTGCAACAAATACTTTAAAATTTCTATAAAAACATTCAGATATTCTGTTAATCAAACTACACTGTCGTTAATTGCAACTAGTTATTACCAAAATACTAGAATTTTTAATGATTAGAAAATATTAGAATTTTTATTTGAAATATAGTGAAATAGGTGTACATAAAAAATGAAGAGAATTTGTTTGTTGCAGTTTAGCACTGTCTACAGGGTGGTCCAAATTCGATGGGATTACATGGGTATCTCGCTTAATAGTCAAGATAGAGAAACGGTCAAATGTGCAATTTTTTGGGGAAAAACAGTTTTCAAAAATATTCTATCATTTCCGGTCATTGAGTTATTAAAGAAAGACTGTTTTTTTGTTATATTTATAATTTATCATATCTCCCTTATTGTTTTAAATATCGAAAATGTTTATGAAGATTATTTTTAGATGTGTTTATGCAAATCTTGATAGTACTAAAAAAAGGTTTTTTACGTTCGCCGTTAAAAAGTTATGACACAAACTCATGTTTTTTTAAATGGAAGTTATAGTTGGCTATGACATATTTAAATTCCTTAGTTTTTCCCTTCCCCATATATCTAAAAGTTGATGTATTTATTTACAATAATACGCAAGTCACAAAGGTTCTTTAATTTTTTTAAAGATGAGAAACAAAAAGTAGGCTGTGAAAACAAAAAAAGAAAAACAAGAAAAACCGGAAATGATAGAATATATCTGTGGTCGGCGGGAAAAAGCACTTAAGTCAAAAAGTGCATTTTTTAATTATTAACCTTATACCATTCATATTATTATGTTCTTATACTGGTAATTTGCAATTTCGGCACTTGTGTTTCCTGTTTATAATGTTAGTTCCATTTCACGTATTTTTATTAATAATATTTTTCCATTGCAATGAAATTTTGTGTAATCAAAAGATAATAAAAGTTATGTTTAAAAATGAGTATTTATGTTTACTCCATTAATTTGTTTTTAATGCTACGTAAAAAATATATTTTTTTAAGAATAAACGAGTTAAACTGAATATATCCATTTGTTTACATTTGTGAAAAACTACTTAAGTTATTCTTATTTCATGCCAGTTTAAGTCAAGTATTTACTGTTTATTAAAAAATTTCATCATGTTGACATATTGTGATAATTTAATACTTAATTTTAAATATACCATAGAAGTAACATTTAAACTCACATGATAATCAGTAAAATAAAAAAACGTTGCTCCTAAAAAATTGCACTTTTTGACTTAAGTGCTTTTTCCCGCTGACCACAGATATTTGAGAACTGTTCTGAGTTTGTCTCAAAAAACTGTACATTTTTGGTAATTTTACCGTTTCTCTATCTTGACTATTAAGAGAGATACCCATGTAATCCCCTCGAATTTGGACCACCCTGTACTTTGATTGACCATGTTTCTTAACAAATTTTTATGATAATGTTTTTGTAGTAGTCTCTTAATCAAAATAAAAGTTACTGGTAATCTGGTATTGGTGGATTCGTTAAAAAAATGCTCTATTAATAACTCTTAAGCTCTTAAATAACCGCATGACTGCATGAGCCATCATTAAAAAAATTGACAAACTGTCAAAAAAACATTTAAAGCCAATTAAAGTAATCGAAACGTCAAATAAAATTTACTAAAACGGTTTTTGGACCCTTGTTTCCATCATAAAATTCAACTTTTGCAGGTCACAACATATTTAATAAGTAAATTAATGATCAAAAAATTACTTGATGCGTTAAAAAAATTTCAAAACAATGTTATTTTATTAAAAATTGCTTCCTCTTTTCAAAAATATAAAAACATACTGGGTATTCAATTTGAAGCAATAAAGTTACGGCCTTTTCTGGCGAAACCGGAAATGATATAGAAGTGTGCATATGATTGGACAATCCATTTATGCACATATCACACGTGTTAAATTTTGTTTGTTTAAATTAAACACTAAAGAAAAAAACGGTAGAGCGACTGATTTCGTTAACGCCCGGTATTCAAAATATTTTTATTTATTTCTAGCAAATTGTAAATTTTAGTAATTGCGTTGCTTAATATAAGTTAAAAATTATTTAAAAGTGTTTTAAAATATATGCAATGGTAATTGTTTTTAAATAAGTTTTTAAATAAACCAGATTATTATTCTAAGCATAACATGATATAAAAGAATAGTTTAATGCACTTTGTTTCTGAGAAATTCAGCACAATTATCGTTTAAAAGAAATTTGATATTTCAACCAATGCATAAACAGAGATCATTGTACTTGATAAAGAGTTTTAAAAAATAGCCAATGATTACAAATTTCGTCCAAGCAAATTCTAAATAAATTGCATTTTACTCGCACAAGGTGTTTTGCTTAATATACATTTTTAAATGGCAAAGATTTTTTTAAATTATGATTATACATTTTAAATAAGCAAGTTTGAAACTTTTTGACAGGAATTTAATCAAAACATTGATTTACAAGTAATATTTAAGTATTTCAACAGCTATAGAGATCAGCACTTTTCTAAAGTTGTCGCGTTTTTAGCATATTTTTAATGGTTAAGAATTTTACACCTAATGGTAATTTTTCGGACCCAACATTCTAACAATACAGGGTGCCCATTTTTCTAACCTGTTGTATGTGTAACTCCATTAATATTAAAGATACAGAAACGTTTAAATTAGCAAATTTGTGCAGAATTTAAAGGAAACTCTGATGGCATGTTCAAATTTGATCTACGTCATCAACTTTTTGAAATATTTTGAAAAAATTGAAAAAGGTAAATTTTTTTAAACTTGAATGATTTCGTAAGCTAGAATAAAACTAAAAATTGGCTTTAATAGAGGTTCTTACGTTGATTTTAAAAATGTTAACGAAATTTTCATAGCACACTCGATTTCCGAGATATAACACAAACTTGCATTTTTTTAAATGGAAGTCATAGTTGGCTGTGACCTTATTAAAAAGGTTATTTTTTCTCCTCGTTTCAATGATATAAGGTTTGTTATACTTTTCTCTTGTAGTTTTTTTTTTAAATAACCAAAAATTATTGCAGTGTCTCCGTTTAGTCATAAAGCAATACATAAGTGGAGTAATAATTTTTTTTATAAACATATTTACTGAAGAAAATTTGTTTATACAAAAAATTAAAATTAGAAACTTAACTTACAATATAATATTGGTATAAAAATAATTATGTTACTCAATTAAATGTTCAAAATGGTTACCGTTGGCTTGCGAACATATTCTCTATCTTTTGATTAAGTATGTTGTTATGCACTTTAACAAGAGTGTTGCGAAATGCCTTGTATGGCCATGATTGTATTATTTTTCAAATCTTCAATATTATCAGGCTTTTTGGTATACACCTTATCTTTAAGCGTACCCCACAAAAAAAATCAAGTGGTTTTAAATCCGGTGTTCTTGCCGGCTATATCACAGGGCCATTCATTATTGCTAATCCATCTAGGAAAATGATTAGACAGATAATCAGACACAGTTCTTGAATTATGAGCAGGAGCACCGTCATGTTGAAAATAATTAAAATTTTGCCCTAAATTTAATGGAACTTCATCTAACATGTCCAGTTCATTTTGCAAAAATGACAAATACCGATCACCATTTAAATTTTCAATGCAAAGGTAAGGACCAATTATTTTTGTACTAAGGATCCCACACCAAACATTTATCGAAAACATATTCTGATCTCGTCTTTCAATAGTACGGCGAGGATTATTTTGACACCAGTAAATATAATTGTGTCTGTTGAATATCCCATGATTTGTGAATTTGGCTTCATCAGTAAATAAAATTGTGTGAGTAAAATTTGGGTTAGTATTTGTGTCTTCCAAAAGCCATCGGACGTAATTTTATCTTCTTTCTAAATCATACAAAGAATTGCCAATATCATGTTTAAATGCCTAAAATTGATTATGTTTTAAAATCAGTAGAGCCTTTTCAGTTGACACACCACATTCAAGGGACAACTCCCGGGTAGATGATGTTGGTTTATAATTTACGTATGCCATCTTCTTATTTAAATTTAAACCTTTGGGTTTTGTAAATGACCCGTATTTTTTTAAATTGGTTTTTAATAAAAAATTGCCTCCTTTCCATAAATCTTTGCAAATACATTTCACTTGCATTGCTGCTATTTCTATTACAAGCGTAGTAACAGAAAAGCATGTCGTTTTTTTCTTCATTGGAAAACATTGCTTTTGAAATTTACAATAAATTCAATCAAAAATTTTGATCAACACGAGACAGAGATTTATACGTATAAAAATCAATACATTTTATTTGACAAACGCTGAGGTTTTGTTTTTAAAATTTGTTACTGGCTAATAAGTGCTACACTAAGTGACAACTCTTAAATCTCACATAAACAAAAAAGAACATCAACACGGGATAACACCCATCTATTTATTAGTAGGCAGTGAACATGTAATAGTTATTTATGTATCAAGGCCAAAAAGTGTAACAGCAAACAGGCAAGGCCGAAAAAGTACGTTTTGGCCGAGGTGCATATTACATTTTTTGTGCGATCGAATTAAAAACAATTTAAATTTTTAGTATTTTTCAAAATTATAGGTTAGAAACTACGTGACATTCTGTCACTGACAGATGACGGCGTATGTACTGCATTACAGGCCCTCGCCTTAGCAACGGCCGTAAAAGTTACTTTTTCGGCCGTTACTAAGGGTAACGGCTTGAAAAGTAACTTTTACGGCCGTTGCTAAGGATAGGGCCGGTAATGCAGTACTTTATGGTTGCTAACGCGTCCGTCAAACAGCTGTTTCTAGTACGATCGCACAAAAAATGATTTTATATCATTAAAACAAGAAAAAAATATTCTTTTTAATAAGGTCACGGTCAACTATGACTTCCATAAAAAAAAATTCAAGTTTGTGTTATAACTCTGAAATCGAGAGTGCTATGAAAATTTCGTTAGCATATTTAAAATCTACGTAAAAATATCTATAAAAGCAAATTTTATTTTTGTTCTAACTCATATGCTTACGAAATCATTCAAGTTTGAAAAAGTCGACCTTTTTCAGTTTTTTTTTAATATTTCAAAAAGTTGACGTAGGTCAAATTTTAATAAGGCATCAGATTTTCCTTTCAATTCTGTACAAATTTGCTAATTTTAACTTTTCTGTATCTTTAATATTAACTCATACAACAGGTTAGAAAAATGGGCACCCTGTATACAGGGTGGTCCAATATCGATGGGTTTGCAGGGGTATCTCGGTTAATATTTAAGATAGAGAAACGGTTAAATTACCAAAAATGTGCAGTTTTTTGAGACAAACTTAGAACCGTTTTCAAAAATAGTCTATCATCTCCGGTTTTAGAGTTGTCGAATAAAAAGTGTTTTTTTGTCATATTAATAATGTGTCATATCTCCGTTATTGTTGCAAATAACGAAAATATTTATAAAGAGTATTTTTAAATATTTTTGTTTAATTGGATTGCACTATTTTTTGCGCTCGCCGTTAAAAAGTTATGACACGATAGTTGGCTACGACCTATTTAAATTCCTTATTTTTTTCTCATTCCAAATATATAAGGGTTGATGTATTTATTTTCAATGATACGCAAGTTACGAAGGTCATTTTTTTTTTTTTTTTTTAAAGAAAATTGTAGTAGGCTGTGAAAAAAAAAAACAAGGTGTAAAACCTTTTAAAACTCATGTGGTACAAGTTACCAAAGTATTTAAATTTGTTGTTGAGATAAACATCAAAAATTTTTGAAAATAAGATAAACAGCAATACAGGGTGAGTCACGACGGATGCGTCGGAGTTTTATGGCGAAACGGTTTATATTTTCCAATTTCTGTCGCTGTTAGATTATGTAAGTCAATAAGGGCTGCATTTTAAAAATATTTTCAAATATACAGGGTGCTCCAAAAAATAGTGGCATATCAAAGTTATACTTTTTCTTATGGAACACCCAGTATATTTTTACATTTTTGGATTTCTCTTTAAATTTAATTCAAAAAATGTATAAGGTCAAATGGGTCTAAAATCAACCGTTCTCGTGAAAATTGCATTTTCATGAAAATACAGTACTTTCAAGTACAGCCTATGATTTTCTTAAAAAAAAAAACTAAAAAACATTCGTAACTTGCGTATTTTTAAAAATAAATACATCAACCCTTAGATATTTAGAATGAGAAAAAAATAAGAAATTTAAATACGTCATAGCCAACTATCGCTCCCATTTAAAAAAAGGTAAGTTTGTGTCATACATTTTTAACGGCGAGTGTAAACTTTTTTTTTAGTATAATCAAATTAAACATAAAAATGTCTCCAAATAATCTTATAAATATTTTCGATATTTACAACAATAACGGAGATATGACACATTATTAATATGACAAAAAAAAACACTTTTTATTCAATAACTCAAAAACCGGAAATGATAGAAAAATTTTTAAAACGGTCCTGAGTTTGTCTTAAAAAACTGCACATTTTTGATAATTTAACCGTTTCTCTATCTTAAGTATTAACCGAGATACTCATGCAATCCCATCGAATTTGGACCACCCTGTACATTGTTAGTCGTACAGTTTTATTGCCATCATATTCTTAATTTTAAAATCAAATCTTTGCATCATAAATGACAATGATAAAAATTGTTTCAAAAATGTTTATAACAGAAACGTACGAACATTTTCGAGGACTCCTTCACCATTATCTTCATCTATGGGAAAATTTAAATGGGTTGGAGTTAAACGTATCAATTCCACAAAAACCGTAGCTAAACGTCTCCACTGAAGAATGTGTTCAGCCTGAAAAATAATAATTTATGTACCGTAAATTCTCACTTATAAAGTTATAATACGCACTCGTGGATAAAACGCCCTCAGGGATAATACGCGCTCGTGTATAATACGCGCTCGTGTATACTAAGAGCTCGTGTATAATACGCGCATTAGTGCATCGCTTAACATTAAAACTAATTTTAAGATTTAAAAAATCAATGATCAGTGATGACACTAGATATTTTAGCAATTTTAGAAGTATTCGCATGAAGATTATAAGAGTTGCAAAAAAATTCACAGGAAAAAGTTGTTTAGTGATCAAAAATGTCACGAAATTTAACGTTAAAATTTGAACGATGTAGTCGCTTTCACATTAAATAAGTTTTTTATTATACCGGGTGTAAATGAAGTGTGGTACACCCCCTTTTTCTTCTTTAGTTTTAATTTTAGATAAATGAAATTTTAGACATCCCGAATACAGTGGTGTAGTCAGATTTTAGATAAAAAATCGCTAAACAAATTTAGCCAATTTTGACATAAAAACAAAATCATAGTAGGCTTTCTGAGTGTTAATTGAATTTTAAAATAGGATGCCAAAGTACAGTTTTTGATGCTTTATCGTTTAAAAAAAAAAAAACATGAAAATCGGGCCATTAATAAACTTTTTATAGGGGTGATCCGCTTTAAAATGGGTCACACTGTATAAAAAATTTTTTAAGGTCGCGGGCCGGATGAAAACTTTTCGCGGGCCGTAGTTTGGGGACCCCTGGTTTAAAGTAACAAAGTTACGTATTGGTGCGCGAAACAATACACTCGGCATAGCGATAAATAACTTTAGATTATGTTAATGTATGATCTCCGACGACTTTTGTTTTTTTTTTCTATTTTAAATAATACCAGATATGTAAGGAATACGCACTAGATAAACACCCTCTATAATCATATTAAAGCTTGAATATTTGTTTATATTACGCCGTTTTTAACTTCCAACAGTTTTTTTCTCAAAAAAAATCGAATTGATATTTTACGAGTTGATTAAATTGTTACATTTATAATTATCTAATATAAATTGCAAAATAATCTTGTTTTTCTTTCTTTGTTAACTAGTTCATATCGTTAGAAATGCATTAATTGCCAAACATAAAAATTGCAAACAGCAACTTTATTGAATACACATGTTACCTAAGAGCATAGGTCATGTCAGCAATACGACTTCCTTGCGAAATGCGAAATACACTAAACTTTCGTTGTTGACCTGCTGATTTATGAAAATCGTTTTATTTCGAAATACGCATCCATAATTTTAATTTTGCATACTTTACCTGCATATTAAAAAATATTGGAAGCATAGTTATAGGTATGGTACATCCAGTCAATTCGTCTGTTGGTGAATATTTTAATACGCAATGAAGAAGATCCAAAATCGATTCAATTAAAACTGAATGTCTCCCAGAAACATCCTGTCTTATCAAACCTAAGATATCTTGAGCTACAATTTCAGGCGCTACGCCTGGATTCTCGTCTAAAAATATAAATTTTTGTTTAAAAGTGCTATAAATAAATTACAATATTATTAAATATAAGTACGTTTCATAAGTTGAAGTAAAATAACTCTTTAGTTGAAATATTTCACGCAAGTGCAAATAAATACACTACAATTAAACATAATTTTACCATTCACAATGTTTATAGTTTTAAGTAAATGGTATCTTTTAACAATTTTATTTAATTACTTCGTTTAAACTATTAATAAACATTTGTAACAAGAATTTATGAATACAATAAGCACAGTACACAGAAGAGAACAGAAACAAAATTGGAAAAAAAACAATATCAAAAATACAAATAATAATAAAATTCCATTTCTAAGGTCTTGAAGTATTATACTGAATTTTTCCGAAAATTAATCGATTCAAGAAATGAAGTACTTTGTAAATTAAATATTTAAAAAAAAACAAAACACTATTAAAATAAGTCAAAAATTACAGTTATTTTATAAAACATTTTTGTTCCGATTTTCAGTACCTACTTAAGTTACATATTTAATAACATTATACTTATAAACGCCATAAAAGTTAACTTGTATTTCATACCACGACTTATTTCATTAAAATAAATTTTTAATTGCAATATTTGATAGAATTTAACTTTAATTATTTTTGTTTTCTTTTTCAAATGTTAATATTTACTTTGGTGCGGTTTTTTACGAAATAAAACAAGAAATAAACACATATTTTTAAGTCACACAAAAAATAGGCGATAATATAGCATATTTTTAATCTGTTATCGACTGTGCAATTGAGAGGTCAAACTGTTTTTGAGTAAATTGACATAAAAGATCTAATGTAATATAAAATCTCCACGCTCTGCAAAATCTTGCAAAAAAATTTTTAAATCAAAATATAAATTTGTGTTACTAAAGTGCTTTGACACTTATGAAAGAAATGCTTCGGAAAAGAAGTAATTTTTATTCAAGCTTTTTTATAATAATAAACGATTCACTACTCAACATTAAATAATCAAACATGATTAATAATAGAAAATATGAATATTTGAAAATTTATTAACAAACACAAATTTTACTTTATTTGGTTTCTTAAATCGATTTAGTGCATATTTAGACATTAATTAAACAGGAATAAAAATGATGCAACAAACATTCTAATTAATACAATTTTCATTTGCTTATGGAATGTCTTAAATTAATTTTTCGTTAACACGTAATTATTAATTAAAATAGAACATTCGCAAGTAACAAATACATTTAAAGGCGAAAACCTCAGCTATGTGACGATAGATCTAATATTTAGATCCAGTTGTTATTTATTTAGATTCTAAATTTTAGAACAATTAGGATTTTAATTCACAAAATTGAAACTAAATTGGGAGATGACAACTTTAATAATTTTTATAGTACGGTTAAGATTTTATGATTATCGGAACCCTTCTTTTTTTGTATCAAGTAGGTCCTTCTTTTTGCAGTGTGTCACTTAAACTCACGCAATATACAGGTGTTCCAAATTTAAGGCTCAACAAGAGGATATCGCTTATTCTGAGAGCTATGAAGTCAAATTATTTGAGCGAAGTTGCGTAATCCTGTGTTAAATTTAAATCTCAAAGAAAATTACTATGGCCCTCTTAGGACATATTATTTAAAAAGCTTATAAAAAAATTACCTTATTTGCTTTATTTATAGAGATATTAAATAACATAGAATAGAACACTTTATTGAACAAATTTTGATTCATTATGCGCTGCGCTAATTAAATTTCATATCAGAGGTTTCGTCACTTTTAGACCATTATCAACTTTGTTGTGTTATGGGCATCACATCGTATAGTAACTCTAAATACATACATGATATAACACACAATGGGATCCGTAAAATATAGGTATGTCTAGGGTTACACAATCTTTAAAAGAATATAATTATACGGGTTCCGCGACAAAAAAAAAATTAAGAAACGCTGGTGTAAGGTGTAGATACTGTAAAACCATAAGATACCATTATAAAACATAGTAGTACCATTGATTTCCAAGGAGTATTATAGTCAAGGCTAGTACCTACTTAAATTTTGTTATATCGGGTGTAACTGAATTCTGTTATACCTCCTTTTTTTCTTTAGTTTTGATTTTAAATAAATGAAGTTTTAGTCCTACGATATGTGTAAAAAATCGGATTATTTGAAGATATGTAGGTACACTATTGTTTCACTTCAGGTTTCTCCGGAAATGACTCTAACTTTGTTATTCTAAATGGAACACCCTATATATTTTTACATTTTTGGAAAGAGGAAGCAATCTTGGATTCAACAGCACCATTTTGGTGTTTTTATAACCCTAAATAATTTTTGAACGATAATTTATTTTTTTATTTAGTGTGCCGTGTGACCTGCTTAAATTGATATTTATTAAGTCAACAAGTGCCCAAGAAACGTTTTTGTAATTTTTTATTGACATTTACGTTAATTTAATCGGCATGAAAGTTGTAGAATCGGTTTTTTGACAGAAAGTGATTTTTTTTAATGTAATAGTTCTGGTACATGCGGGATTTAAATAGAGTATTTTCTGAAGAATTTAACAATACCAATAACTTGTATTTTTATTAAGAGTTTGCTTCAAAAACTTAAAATTTCTATAAAAACTTATTAAGATATCTTATCAATCGCATTATACTGTGGTTAATTGCAACTAGTTACTTATTAAGAAAATTTTCATATTTTTTAATTAAATAACTATAGTAGTTGTTCTCAGAAGAACGATAATTTGTTTTGTTGCAGTTAGGCACAGTGTACTGGGATTAACAGGATATGCTAATAAGTTTTTATAATGTAGGTGAAGCAGCCTTCCAACACAATTATAAGTTATTGGCTATTGGTATTATTATCATCGTTAAAAAATACTTTATTTAGATAATCGTATGTACCAGTACCTACCGTTTCATTAAAAAAAAATTACTTGTCAAAAAACCGATTCTACAACCTTCAAAGCCAATTAAATTAACCTAAATGTCAATAAAAAGTTACAAACACGTTTTTTGGGCAGTTTTTAACACAATAAATATCAGTTTATGCAGATCACGGCACACTAAATAAAAAAATAAATTTTCGTCCAAAACAAATTCGAGGTTATAAAATTTAACCAAAATGATGCATTTGTTTTCAAAATTGCGTTATCTTTTTAAAAATGTAAACATATACAGGGTGTTTCATTTAAAAAAACAAAGTTAGGGTCATTTCCTGCGAAACCGGAAGTGAAACAATAGTCTTCAAATAATCCGGTTTTTTACACATATCATAAAATATGACCAAAATTCCATTCATCGAACTACCAAAACTAAAGAAAAAAAGGGGTTGTACCAGACATGTTACACCCGGAATTTCGAATACAATTTTTGTATGTAATGTCGATTATTTATCAAATTGTACCAATAGTGTATTAAACTGATGTATTTAAAACTTCTTATACTATTTTCTATAGCAAAAATCCTAAAAATCCACAAAAAATAATGGTGGTCTAAAAGAGAAAATAGAAAAACAAACGTCGGATACAAAATCTTATTAAATTAGCATTGTGTGTTAAAAGTGTATAAAAAATTGTAAAGGGAAAGCGTGTTTAGTTTTTAGATATCTTTAAAAATAAAGCAAACAAAATTTCTGTGATCAACGTCTATGGTAAGTAAAAAATTGCTATGACAAGTTTTTTTTTCAGATATAAATACCGCAACAAATCATTCAACTTTACTCCAATGTAATCGACTTCTTAACTTTTAAATATAAGCGAGATGCTTATGTTGAGCCTCAAATGACTCTTTTCAAGGAGCTCCCTTCATCTGCTACATAGTAAAATGACTACCTTATATTTGTTATTTCGTTTTTGATTATTTTACATGGGAATACTAAAGAAGCAGCAGATTAGTTTGTCGCTTTTAATGCGACCGTAAAAGCTTATTAACCACTATTGCAACTTACCGAGGGCCAATGCTTGTATATGCGGTGGAATAAGTGGCTTACGAAGTCTTATTAAAAAATACTGCAAAGCTGCTGCACTCTCAACAACCCATCCTTGTTCTAGTAGATGTTGTAAGTTAGAGCCACCGCCTCGATCAAGTTCGTTTGCAATCCTCAGGACACGCACGTCGTGGCTTGTAGCTTGAAAAATATCTCTTCGTCTCACATCTTAAACATAATCGTCTTCTAGATATTTTTTATAACCTATTAACTTACATACTTTGTTTTAGGAAGTTTGTAAGTTCTTGTACTGCGACCAGTGATTTTTCCGATATTATTTGTTTTTCTAGATATCTGAAATAAAAAATGTTAATTTTAATGATGTAATGATAAGCATATAGCAAAAAATTAAAGAGATTAAAAATTGCGTCCTATTTCAAATAAAGCTAATGATAGCTAGAAAATCCTCTCTAAATAAAGTTACGCTAATAAAAACTATTTTTAATTCACTTTATGTCCGATAAATGTTTGAATTATTTAAGCGAAACAGTTGAAATACGGATATATTTACATTAAAGTAAACAGAAAAACTGATAAAGAGCGTGACTCAAAAAGTTTTTTTATTATTGATTTCTCACAAAATTCTATTCTTGATAAAAGTTGGTGCATGACCTAAAACTGTTTTGGGATTACAAAAAGTTAAAAAAAAACAATCATGTGACAGTAGATTTTAGCGATTTTAGAAAAGTACCTAAAGTGCCCTTATTTTAAAAGTTACAAAAGTTAATAGGTAACGATTGTTTAGAATTCATAAATAAAACCAAATATAAAATTTGACGGTATATTTCCAATTTTTATTTTTATAGGTAGGTACTAGATAATTTTGACAATCAAGAAAGTTTATTATTATCGGTTATTCAGACAATTTGATTCCTGATAAAAGTCGGTGCATGGCCTAAAACAAATTTTAAAATGGTAATAAGTTTAATGAAATTTATTAACACAAAATTTTTGCGATTTTACAAATATTCGTAAGAATAAAGTGCCCTTAGTTTCAGAGGTTCAGAAAAAGTTCAAAGGAAACAGTTGTTTGGAATTTAAAAATTATACTAAATATAAAATATCGTTTTCCTTTGATTTTTTTTTGTAGCCCAAAAAATAAAAGCACTACTTTTGCGAATATTTCTAAAATCTAGCGTGAATTTTTATCGAACTGTTTTTTAACTTAAATTTAATTTTAGGTCAAGAACCAACTTTAATCAAAATTTCTGAAAAATCGATAAAAAAAAAGTTTTTTATTTTTACCGGACTTAAAAATTCAAAATTGTAAAAGTTTTATACTAAATCATAATGTTGATATCTTAACAACTTTTTCCTATGAATTTTCTTTGTAACTCTTAAAGTAAGGGTGCTTTACTCTTACTAATATTTTTGTATACAGGGTTCTCTTTTTTTGAGGGCCACTATGGGGATCTCGTAAACGGTAAGAGTTATGACTTCGGTTAAATTGGGACAAAGTTGTATATTCAGGTGCTTAATAATTTGACGCAAACAGAACTTATCTAGCTTTTTCAGTTTTTGACATGCAGGAGAAAAAGTAAAAAAGTGGATTTTTGTTTGTTGCCCGTAACTTTTTTATTCGATGTCGAATTTCATTTCTGTAAAAACTTTTAAATGGCCACTTTTTGCAAGGAATCAAAATCCCCAATTAGATTTTTCATGCGACATTTCGCTTTTTTTAAACTATCATCAGGTCAATTTTTTCTTATGGACGCTATACCTATCTGATTTTAATCCCAATTTGTAGAGCATTTTATTCTGAATTCGAAAATGTATAACACTTGGCACTTTTTCGAAACCATTGTTGTTAAAAATGGCTAAAACAAATATTTAATTTTGTAAAATTCCTAATCGGCATGGTAAATAATTGTCTTTGTCCCTTTTTTCTTGGAAGCAGGTAATTGAACCGCATGGAACTACTATTAAAGGGATTTAATTCAAGATTTATCACAAAACGAAAATAGGCAGGTATTTATTTATTTATTGAAGGGGAAAAAACAGTAATGCCATCCATGCACGGTCACCCAACGAAGAACTAACTTAACTTGTCAAACGAACGCATTGGTTACACCTTCAACGAATTATGCCCTTTATCTGCGTTAATGGCATTTAATAAGTAAATAGATTTTTGGACGTTTTTTAAAAACTATGAAAACTTATATTTGGTTACGACAATTTTGTTGCACATTCTTATATGCCAAATAAGGAATTAGTGTATTTTATTACTTATAGTTGTGTATTTTATTAGATACTTAATGGAGGACAATATTAAAAAGTTTTTACAAAAAAGAAATTCGACATCAAATGAAAAAGTTACGGGCAAAAAACAAAAATCCACTTTTTTACTTTTTTTCCTATATCTCAAAAACTATAAAAGCTAGATAAGTTCTGTTTGCGTCAAATTATTAAGCACCTGAATATACAACTTTGCCCCAATTTAATTCATATTTACTTAAGTTCGCTCATTTTATAGTCTGGACGATGATTGGCAATCATAATTATTGTCTATGAGTTTTTTTGACCTAATTATAAAGATAAATATATCTTTGAGATTATTTTAGTAGGGCTATAAAAATAACAGTAGCAAAACCGAACATATTTACCAACTTATATTTGTAAATGATTTATTTTAACAATTATTTTTACTAAAATTATCCTGGATTGTTACAGAACACGGAAAAAACAATATTTTGCGGCAAAAAATTAAAGTGTTAACATATTTTGTGCATAGTCTTTGGAGTTTTGAAGTAAATTTGGAGATTTACTTTGAGAAACTCGAAAAAACTGTAGTTGAAATATTTATGACCTCTCTAAAACAAACCTATTTATACTAACCTTACTGTAGTAATTTGAACATATTGAAATATTCTTTTAACTTAAAACACTTACTATATCTAACATTCCATATTTGCTATTACTTATAAAATATTGTTTATATTTTTGTTACAACTGTAATTTAAGTGGTGAGCAGTTTTAAAATTGTTGATCAACATTCATGTCAATTGTTTAAACTATAGTTATTTATTTATTTTTAATTACAAGGATGTCAATTCAGACTTAACGTTTGAAAATTTATATGCTGACATATCAGATAAAAAGTATAAAAAGAAAAAATTGACGGCTTTAATAAACAAAACAAAAATGCAGTTAGTTCTAATATCTTCGTTAGTGTTCTCGTTGTTTCTAAACGATATAGTTAGTGTACCTCACGGCAATAATGAACATTTTTTGAGAAGAAAACCTTTTAGATTTGTAAGAAATTCACATGCCATAAGAAAACGTCAAACGGGCCATGATGAATATCGTCAACTACTTCAAGAGATGCCAAAGCCATTTGTCATAGAAACCAGATCTGACTGGAATGGTACAACCAGTTCAAACGAATATCTAAACTCACCGTTTAAAGTAAAAGAATATCAGCAAAATTTACATTCTGACAAATACCAACCGTACTTCCAACAACGAGACCGTAACAACCAAATGACAAAAAAGGCAATCAGTAACGACAAATTCACTGACAACCAAAAACGTTTGGTAAATAATATTAAGGATTTCGCTTCGTTATACGACATGTCAAGTGGAAATTCCGATGAAAACCGCAACACTAAACAGTCCAAGACAAACAAGAGATATTTTGGCATTGACGATGTGCCTATACCTGTAAACACCTGCGCGAGTCCCAAACATATTGTTCCTGACAAATTTGATCAACGTGAAGAAAAACTAAATCCAGAGCATCACATCTTAGAGGCAGACAGTCGAGCAATTAAACAACACTTGCCTAAACGTTTCAATAGACCAATAAACATTGTAGCAGAATCGGAGGAGGAATTTGAAGGTTCCGTAACGGACCCAAAGTATTCTCACCGTATGTTTTTAGATCCACATGAACTAAGTTTTGACAGCGCGGAACCTCTTTGGGAGTCGGATGAAGAAACCAAACAACGCAGAAATAGGCCAAAGGACAAGATTAAATTATAAATAAGTGATACAGAAAAATGGAAAAGGAGGAAATGGTCAGGTTAAAATAATTTAATTTTTATTGAAGTTCTGGTTCCACGATCGCGCAACAGTTTGTTTAATATAATCTAAAATATACAGGTAAAGGGTGACATGAATCTACTTTCTTAATAAACTATGTAGCATAGGAAAAATTGCACATTTTTCTTTTGTTATTAAAAACTATTTACAGTTAAATAATAATTTATACCGTGTAAACACGAAAACAGACTAACCTCTATTCTTTTTTAAAAATATTATTTAAACACGCGAAGTTTTAGACCCACCATACACTCATAAACCCGATTTATTGGACATTTCAACTCATGAATTATTACCGGTTTAGACGGAAACTGTTGTAGCTTTGTTTTTTCAAAGGAACCACCCTGTATATTTTCACAGTTTTAAACAAATAAAACATTTTTATACAATTACATCTTGTTGGATACTTTAACATTGCAAGCATTTTTTTTTTAAATATTTATATTTAGGTGTGCTGTGGCTTATTCAAAGCGATTTTCATTATGTAAAGTGTAAACCAATGTCTGGCAAACAAAATTTTTAAATATTGACACACGTTTTGGTTTTAATACTGCAGTCAGTTTTTCAAATGGAACGATAAAGTACTCGTACTTTATACCAAATCCAATAACACCAGTTACTTGTATTTTTATCAAGAGACTGCTACAAAACAATACAATTAATTATTGTCAAGATATTCTATTAATCGTAGTACATTGTGATTAACTGCCACAAAACAAATGCTTAATTTTTAAACTTTTCGTCAAGACTAAGTGTTCAAAAAGATGTAGTACTATTAAAAATTGTTTTTTCTATTTAACCATGTATACATATACAGGGTGTTAAATTTGAAATAACAAAGTTACAGCAATTTCTAGAAAAACCGGAAATGATTCATAAAAACTCACATGTCCAAATAATCGGGTTTTTTGCATACATGATAGGTTTAAAATATTGTTTGTTTAATATTTTAAACAAAGAAATAAATTAGTGTGGCCACCAACAGACTTTCGCCATGCATTTTGTATGTCGTGTGTGTGTTGGTATATTTATGGGTGTAAAAAGTTTAAAGTACCGCTCCAGGTATTCTAATTAACCTAATTTTTGTAAAGAACATCGTTCAACATGACGTAAATGAAGTCTGTCAGATTGACGTTTCATGCGAGTGTTAATCAAGGATACTAAACTAAATAGGATGGTCCATCCGACGAAATTCGTAAACATATCGATGACGAAAGAGTGATATTAATGACGTCAGCTATGACGTCCTACAAGTGTCATTTATAAAGTGACAGATGTGTCATATGTCACACACGTAAAAACCGTTCAGGTTTATTTGAGTCTACCCATTTGGTGTACAAGAAATCTTATCTTATTTGGCAATAAAATAAACAAGAACATATTTAACAAAAAAAATATTTTTGGTGAGCTTTTCAATTAAAGTCATCTAGCTATACTCTGGAATTTGTCATTCAATATAAAAACAAAGACATCGGTTTAAACATTTTGGCGTTATTAATGACGTTATTTCTGTATAGATCAGTGACACTAGTCCTATGGGAAAGGGACTTTAGTTTAGTATCCTTGAGTGTTAATGACAAAAACAACCTCAGCATATTAAAATAAAGAAATTTATCGTAAGTAAAAAAAAATCGTAGGAGCCGTTGATCAAAATTCAATTTTTTTATTTATCTTTTATAATTTTAAATTAAATAATCTTACTAGGATTTATGATATGGCTCAACATAGACTAACATTTCTATGTAAACTAAACTGTCAATCTATTAACGGTTTTTTGTGTAAGTTTAGATTAACTATAGGTATAATCTAAACCAGCGTTTCTCAAACTTTAAAACACGCGACCCAAATAATTTTCTAGAAATGAGAGTACGACCCATAGGGGAGGGGGTCTCCATCCCCGCAAGAATTTTTTTGAGAAAATACTTTTAGAAATGCCATTTTAAAGCATTTTAAAACAGAAATTTTAATTTTAATTTTTTGTTTTTATTTTTTCGTTTAATTTTTTGTTTTTATTTTGATTTTTCTTTGTATTTTTATCGCTACAGTTCTGTTTCGCGATCCTATAAAAATTTAATGCTACTCAATTTTGGGTTGCAACCCATAGTTTAAGAAACGCTGATCTAGACGTCCTGTAACATTGTTTATTATTTGAGATATCAACTAAACGCAGGAGATTTATAAATGACTTATTTAGGCTTTATCGACAACTAATTTCAAAAATGTACAGGCATAACTTCTGGGGCATACATGCATAAATACATACATACACACACGCGTACATACCCATTGAAATCATCGCAATAGTAGTCAAAACAGGTTTAGAAGACCCCAAAACGCGTAATTCTGTCGAAATCTGGAATTTGAATATTTTCGTAATCAAAATACTTTTTTTTATGCAAAGCGATATATTTTTACTACTCTTTATATGTAAATAATTACATTTTAGCGCTATTTTTAAGGTTATAGAACACCATTATTGTAATAATTTATTCAATTATAAACGAAAATTATTGTTTTAGATGATTTGCTAATAAACAAATTACTGTTTGATGTACGGAATAATATAAATTCATTATAATCGATTGCTCAAAATTATGTAAAACTACTATTTTAAATTAAACAATATTTTTCATTGAAATTTGTAACTAAATTTTTAACACTACAAAGTAGAGTTATTTTTACACAAATTTGAATTACTTATTAAAAAGTAAGAATGTTGCACTAATAATTATTTTGATTAAATTATTGTACATGTTCTCATTTCTTCGTTTACATGTAAAACGCAAACAATTTATTTTTAGTTTATAATGTGATATGTAACTAAATTAAATATTTAGGAATGTAAAGTTAATACTATATGATTATTTAAAATTTAATTTTAGTACAAGCATCGAAAGTGTAAAGGAATGTAAACATCTGTAAGTAAATAAAACAGTATAAAAAAATCTTTGTTGTATCAATGATAATTTTTACAACTACAAATATAAATAAAGCACACCTGGCAGAATAAAAAACCTATCTTTATTTGCTTTTTTTGTATAAATCATACATTTAGACAGTAACATAAGCTACAAAATCATATTTTTATAAAACCGACCTTAAATTCCAATGTCTAATAAAGTATTGAATAAGTAAGAACGTAAATAATTAAAATAAATTTTTTATTAAAACATTTTACTGATACATTTTGAAAAAAATATTTGTTTATTTTTTAAATTACCAAATATGAATACCTACAATTAAATTCAATAATTATGTAGTCTTGTAGTCGATAAAAAATATATAATCATTTATTTTTTTTTATTCATGACAAATTTATATTTAACAGTAAATATAATAATAGCACATAATAAACATACCGGGTGTTAACCACCAGCCGTGAACATAGGGAATTAACATTGGTTTTAACTTTTTTTTGGATTCCTGCTCCCCAATTGAATTTGTATTAAAATTAATGGTAACAATAGAAAATTACGCATCATTTAAGACCATTAATAAGCTTAAATGTTTAATATTTAGTTTATAATTAATATTTTAAAATTAGATTAATTTTACAAATATAAGTAGCCGTGACTGTCAATCTGATATTTGTTTTCATTAATTTTTGTTATTATCTGTCAATTTTTAAATCAGCGAGTTATTTCTTTAACGATTTTAATAATTAAAATGAGTAATTACAATAATGAAGAAAGAGTTTTTATGGTGAAAACTTTTTACAGCAGCGTATCTTTGCGGAGAGTACGAGATTTATTTGCCGTACAATTTATAAATCGTTCAATACCATCTACAACCACGATACCAAAATATGTGCAAAAATTTGAAAAATGCGGTAACATTTCCGTAGAATATGGCACCACAGGTGGTTAGTATATTCTATTTTATTAAAATTAAAACAAATTTTTTAAAAAGTAATACTTATCACAGGAAACCGAAAAATTAATGAAACTAGTTTTGTGGAAGAAAAAGTTTTAGTGATGATTAATACCTATGACCCTACGTCCAGTCTAGGGCAAATATCCCGCAAAGTGGATTTGTCTAGGACGGGTATTTAAAATTTAAAAAAAAACACCGTTATCATCCCTACAAATCGCAGTGTCACCAGGAAATTCTTCCTGGGGATCAAGACTGTAGACTTTTTTTTTGTGAGGTAATGCAAGAACGCGCCAACAACGATCGCAGTTTTCTTTCATCAATTTGTTTTACCGACGAATCTACGTTTACTTTGAACAATGAACCAAATGTTCAAAATAGCAGATACTAGGCACAGGAAAATCCACACTGCTACATATCCACCAGAACGCAATATCCTCAAAAAATTAATATTTGAGCTGGCATTTTTAATAACCAAATTGTTGGTCCTTTTGAAATTGAGGGAAATTTAAATTCAGAAAAATATTTAGACCTTTTAATAACCAAGGTAGGTCCTGCGCTGAAAGAAGTTGCAAGGGAAAATCAGGAGATCTGGTTCCAACATGACGGCTGTCCAGCTCACATTACAGTTTAGATGTTAGAAACTTTTTAAACGATTGTTTTCCCAATCGCTGGATTGGTAGAGGTGGAACAATAAATTGGCCAGCCAGGCCTCCTGATTTAGCACCTTGTAACTTCTTTCTGTGGGGCCACCTTAAAAGTAAAATTAATAAAAATCGCCACCCAAATATTAATTCTTTGAGGAATGCATGCATGGTAGCAGAATGTACTTTAATTAATTACAGACAGCTGTGAGAAACGGTTTTTATAATAGATTGGGGTATTGTTTATGTAGGAATAGGGGGCTTTTTAAGTATTTATTGTAAAATTTATTCTTTTATATTTTTTGTTATTGTTTTTAATTTTAAGTTGAAATTTAAGTAATAATAGTGTCGAATCTTGTAATAATTAATCTCCACAAAGATGCGCCACTATAATGCTGTAAAAAGTTTTCACCATAGAAACTCTTTCTTCGTTATTGTTATTACTCATTTTAATCAAAATCGTTAAAGAAATAACTCGCTGATTTAAAAATTGACAGATAATAACAAAAATTAATGAAAACAAATGTCAGATTGACAGTTATATTTGTAAAATTAACCCAATTTTAAAATATTAATTATAAACTAAACATTAAACATTTAAGCTTATTAATGGTCTCAAATGATGCGTAATAATTTGATCTTTCTATTGTTACCATTAATTTTAATATAAATTCAATTGGGGAGCAGGAATCCGAAAAAAAGTTAAAACCAATGTTAATTCCCTATGTTCACGGCTGGTGGTTAACACCCGGTATAATACTTATCAGTACGTACGAATCAACAACTATTTCTAGCAATATTTACAAAATAATTATCAATATAAAATTAATTACAAACTTAAAAAATTACTCAGATATGTTAATTACGTTAGTGATTGCGTTTGGAAATATTTTGATGTATAGATGCTATATTAACAACACCTTTGTTACATTCGACAACCCCTGAAAGTAATTATTTCCCAATTTAACGTGCTAATTAATACCAACACGTCAAAAAACAAATTAACAACGCCTAAATTATGTATCATAACAAGACCCTGCAAATTCTAGTAAAAAGTTATATACATACTTGCGCTTGCAGTTTCTTTAGCTTAGGAAACTGTCATGAAAAATAATAACATGGTATAATTATATTATAAATCAAAGTTTATAATAGCCCGTTTTAAAAATAATTTAAAATTTTTGTCGATAGAACTTTAACTGAATTCTGGTATACCTCAAATATCTTTTACGTTGATGTATGTTCCTTTTTTGAAATTTAAAATGGTGTTTTCCGGCAATAAATACATAAAAAATTGCATTTCCGGTACAAGTGGAAATCACTTTACTTTGTTATTTCAAATGGAACTAACATAATATATCAACAAGTGTCTAAAAAATGATTTTTGGAAATTTTAATTAACATTTTAATTGGTATTTTAGTTTCGTTAATCGGCTTTAAAGATTTTTTGACAAAAAGTCAATTTTTTTTCAGTGTAACGATAGTGGTTCACGTGGTTAGTTAAATATAGCATTTTCTAACGAATTCAACAATACCAATATACCCCGCTGGAGTGTAAAACACTTTAAATGTGTAAAAACATTGCCAAAGCGACTTCTTAAGCGGGATCGGGCGGTGCTCACAAATTTTTCCTAAGTCGATTCGTTTTTGTTTTTTGATAACCAACTTTATTTTTTTTTATGGGCGCAATTTTTGCTATTTACATAATCAAATAGCATTTATTTTTCTGAATGGATTAATGTATCACACATGGTATTTTACTTCTTCATTCATTGTCAAATTTAAAAGAAAGGATTTAAAACAATAACCATTATAAATCAGGTAGGCCGGTCATTGTAGTTTATGTTGTTTTTTATGACAACCAATCAACAAACTAAAAGTTTTAAGAGCCTTTAACTTATCACATTAATAAATTCGTAAAAATGAATTTTAATAACGAAGGAAAACGCGATATTCTGCAAATTTTTTATTCATTGAATAGGAATTCTATATTGTCAAGTCAACGATATGCAGAAACATATCCAGAAAGAAGACAACCTTCGCACACATATTTTTGTATGTTTGACAGAAACTTAGGTAAATATGGGACTTTTGCCAAGCTTTGAGAAAATATGGCTGAAAGGTTTTAGATGACAATAAATAAACATTTTTATTTCAAACACACCCGGAAAAAACACTATTTTTGTACGGTAAACAGAAACTTAAGTAAATTTGTATAAAACATGTGATAACGTAGGTATAACAAAACTAAAAAAACCGGTATAAAAAGTTCACAAGAAATCGCGTTTTTCTTCGTTATTAGAGTTCATTTTTACGAATTTAATAATATGACAAGTAATAGGCATTCAAAACTTTTAGTTTGTTGATTGGTTGTCATGGAAACAACATAAATTACAACGACCGGCCTACCTGATTTATAATGGCTATTGTTTAAAACCCTTGTTTTTAATTTGACAATAAATAAAGAAGTAAAATACCATGCGTGATAATAGATCAATGGATGGATGGAAATATCAAAAATTGCGTCCATAAGAAAAAATAAAGTTGGTTATCTAAAAGCAAAAACGAATCGATCTAGGAAAAAAATTTGACCACCGTCCGATTCGGCTTAAAAGGTTGCTTGGGCAATGATTTTACACATTTGAAATATTTCATACTCCAAAGGAGTTATAGAAGATTTTCAAAAATCGTATTTCTTGATTTTTCCTAATTTTCTCAGATACCGTTTGAGATACTTCCAACTTCTCTTCAGATTATTATTGAGCACAAAATTTAGCAACTTTGCCAAATTTAAACCTATGGTCTAGCTATCGTCATAAGGGAGATCCCCATACTTAAACTCGAATTTCAATCACCATGCATAAAAACTACTTAGGTTTTAATATTGCGAGAAAATGTTTAGAAAACTTTTTAGAATAAAATTGTTAAATTAAATATTAAAATAATTTTACTGACCTAAAGAATAAAACAAGTTAGTATTATCATTGATTAAGGAGTATTATAGTCAAGCGTATTATTTACTAACTTCGCATGTCGTCATAATTCCTTAAATCGGTTTAAATAGAACGCAAAGATATTCGACGAAAGATAAGTCATCAATTTCACATTGTCAAATAAATCAATCTCTTGTCATTAAACAAGTACCTGTGACATAATTAATTTTTATTTTTTGCTTAAAATAACTATTTTATGTATTATACAATTCTCTTATAATATACGCAAGAGTTGCTTTTACATCTTTATGTTGCTACTTCAGCTAAAATCGAAATCGAATGTATCCATTTTTTAAAACTTTTTTTAAAAATAAATTACCGATGTTCAATATCTTTAATTCATGTACGTTTTATGGATTTTAAACCACTGTAAAATATTTTACGGCAGTAATAATATAATGATAACCGGCTGTTTGTACCATTTTGAGATAATCTGCTATGTAGTAAATAACTTCAAAACGAAAAAAGGCGAATTTTTTATAAATTAAACAGGATATCTACTTGTTTAGTACAAAAATATTTGGAAAAAGTCTATTTTTTTACGTTAGACTGAAACTTAAGTAAATATATGCGAATAATTATTATTACAAAAATTAAAAGAACGGTATGCTAAATTTAACAACAAAATAAAAACTAAAGCAAATTAAAGATGTTCAAATACATTTCCTCCTTCTGCCATGCATAACCGCAAACGTAGCTTGTTGTATGTTGCTGTCCAGAACCAGAATTCGCAGCATGTAGCGTTTTTTTTTTCCCGTTATTGTTCATTTATACGAATTTATTACGATAAGTCATAGGGCCTATAAATATATTTTCAAAAATCATACACTCCAGTTTTTTCTAATATTCTTACGTGCCGTTTGAGATATATCTCTCTTCGGATTATTAATGAGCACCGAATTTAGTAACTTTTCCAAATTAATACCTCTAGCTTATTCAGGGTGTTGCATGACGTAACGGCCAAACTTAAGGAGCATGTTCCATGAGTCAATTTAAGCAAAAAATATTTTATAAACCATAGTCCAAAACTCGATGGTTATCGAGTTATAGACTTTTAAAGTTTATAAAAAATGGTAAATTTTAACATAAAAAAGTATGCAATACCGCTTTTATCTTTTAAATATTGATTTAACAACAAATTGTTTTTTATTAAAGATGCATGGCTATCTTTTCTGCGCCTTATGGTGTGCTCGATTTTGTTTTGTTTTTTACGGTTTATTTGCTATGGCAACCAAATTAGTTATTTTAAATGTTATAACATTTTTGGATTCTTCCTTAAATGGTTTTTATAAAATGTGAAAGGTCATATAGGCCCAAAATTAACCGTTTTCGAGTAATTATTTTTTTCTCGAAAATGTTAAGCAATGTAGCACTTTTAAAAATATCAAGTATTTAAGAATTCAACGAATTCGATCAAAAGTAACAAATGTCCTGTATTAAATTTCAAAATTTTATATGACACAAATCGTATACAAAGATGGTTGTGGCTATTTGCACCTACAGTAGGTACGAATAATTGGCTATTTGCACCTACAGTAGGTACGAATAATTGGCTATTTGCACCTACTTTAGGTACGAATAATTGGCTATTTGCACCTACTGTATAGGTATATACCGCTTGAAACTGAGTTCTGGTACACCCCCTTTTTTATTTTAGTTTTAATTTTTCATAAATAAATTTTTAGACGTATGATATGTGTAAATACTGTGTTATATGAACACATGTACACTATTATTTCAATTCCGGTTTCGTCGGAAATTACCCTAACTTTGTTATTTCAAATGGAACACCCTGTATATTTTATATTTTTGGAAAGAGGAGGCAACTTTGAATACAACTGCATCATTTTCATTAATTTTAATAACCTCAAATAATTTTTGGACGAATATTTATTTGCCGTTACCTGCATAAATTGATTTTTATTATGTCAGCAAGTGTCCGAAAAAGGTTTTTCGTACATTTTAATTAACATTTAGGTTACTTTAATTGGTTTTGAAGGTTACAGACTATTTTTTGACCAATAACATATTATATTTGTGTTGAAAGGCTGCCTGCCTCAAAGACTTAAAATATTAAAAAAACTTATTTAGAGATTCTATTAGTCGTAGTATACTGTGCATAATAGCAACAAATTATCACTACATTTTTTTATTAAATAACTATATTAGTTACAACTATAATTTGTTTTGTTGCACTTAGGCACAGTATACTGCGATTAATAGGATATCTTAACAAGTTTTTATAACATTTTAAGTCTGTGAAGCAGCAATCCAACACAAATATAAGTTATTGGTATTGTTAAATTCGTCAGGAAATACTCTATTTAAGTAAGTGCATGTACTACTGCATTTGCATTTGTCAAAAAACCGATTTGCAATCTTCAAAGCCGATTAAAGTAACCTAAATGGCAATTAAAATTTACAAAAACATTTGTCGGACACTTGTTGACAAAATAAAATTCAATGTATGCAGGTCACGGCTCACTTAATAAAAAAATAAATTATTGTTCAAAAATTATTTAAGGTTAATTAAATTAACCAAAGTCCTGCACGGTAGAGGGACTTATGACTAAATAAAAATAAAAAAGTAACCAAATCAGTGCAGTTGAATTCATAATTGCCTCCTCTTTCTAAAAATGTAAATATATATAGGGTGTTCCATTTGAAATAACAAAGTTAGGGCAATTTTCGGCGAAACCGAAAGTGATATAATAGTGTACATTATGTTCAAATATTCCGGTTCTTTACACATATCATATGTCTAAAAGTTTATTTATGTACAATTAAAACTAAAGAAAAAAAGGAGGTGTACTAGGTCTTAGTTACATCTGGTATATACCTATACAGTAGGTGCAAATAGCCAATTATTCGTACCTACTGTAGGTGCAAATAGCCAATTATTCGTACCTACTGTAGGTGCAAATAGCCACAACCTACAAAGATATAGGAAGCATAGCTTCCAAGCGAATTTCGGTTGTTACCACACATTTCTTAAATATTGGCCATTTTTTAAATTGCTACATCCCTCAACATTTTCAAAAACAAGTGAATTACTCGTTAATTTTAGGCCTATATTTTATAAAGAACATTTAAAGAGGAATCCAAAATTGTAATAATATATGTACAGGGTATTCTATTTAAAATAAATAGGTTGGTTGCCATAGCAAATAAACCGTAAAAAATAAAACAAAATCGAGTATACCATAAAGCGCAAAAAATATAGCGTTGCATCTTTTATGAGAAACATTTTGTTGTTAAATCAATATTTTAAAAAAAAAGTGGTACCTATTTCATACTTTTCTATGTTGAAATTGACCTTTTTTTTATAAACTTTAAAGGTCTATAACTCGATAAACATCGAGTTTTGGAACATGATTTATACAACATTTTTTGCTTAAATTGACTCAAGGTACATGCTCCTTAAGTTTGGCCGTTACGTCATGCAACATCCTGTATATTAAGTGATATCTCAATGTTTAAACTCAAATTTCAAACACCCTGTATAATGCTTTGATAATGAACTAATTTGTTACTAAAAATGTATTACCTATATTAAATGTTATCTATTTTTTCAACTTCTGCAATCATTAAATGGTGCAAATATGCTGTGTAAACAAAACGCATCCGGAAATTAAAAATTACACTTTCATGATCATAAAACTTTATTGAAGGTCTTAGTTGGCACAATTATTCATTTGTTAATTGCGGTTTAATTACAGTGCAAATTCTTTACATGATTTGCGACACGTTAAATGTATCGTTTGCAATTTCATAAATTCCGAAGTGTCGTTTACCGCTTTTAAAAATTAACTGCTTGCAATATTAATTGCTAAATTTAGCTCTAATTAATTAAAATATTACCAAAAATTAAAGAAAAAAATATTTTTAAATAAATGAAATAAATCTCCTTTTTACTAAAAATTCTTTTCAGTGCATTTTATTTTATTAGGCATATTGCAAATGTTAACATTTTATCGTGATTTGTCTTGTCAAATACAAAGATTGCTAAGATTCTGTGAAAAATAATAAATCATTTGAAACATAGAAACTCAAATTTCTTAAAAAATTGTCTGTTTATCTTTATTCTTTTATGGCATGGTCAAATTCTTTTTTAAACGCACAGTACATTTCGTTTTCAGCTGTCTTAAAATATTAACATACAACACATGAGAAAATTTTATATTTTTAGTATGTTATACATACAACGGAAATCAAATTCTACATTGAATTTGAATCGACAAAACTATTGATTTACAACCAGTAACGAGAAATTTTAATGTTTATAGATATCTTACTACAAAGAGCTAAAAAATGTTTGATTTAAGAAAAAGGAAACTAATTTTTATTTCTTTAAATATTCACCCACATGTTTTTCAGCATTTCATATATTTCTTAATTTTTAAAGGCAACACAAGCTGTTTTTATGTGCCCGATCATTGTTTAAGAAATGTTTCGTTATTTTATGAAATATTTGTAACCGTTACAGCCTTACAGCTTTTAAAGTGAAATACTAAATAAAAAATATATATCTTATCGAAGTAATATGTATTATAAAATGATACGGTATAAAAATAAAAAATATTGATGTATGTAAACTGTTATTGTTTGCCAGCATTTCCGTAAAAATTATAAATTATTATCATTTGTGGAATGGACCATATTTCAAATAAAAAAAAAAAGATATCGTCAAATAATTTGTGGCGATAATAATTTTTATTATACGTACTTGACAAGACCAATAGTTAAAGAAAATATTTATCTTAAGCCCTAACAAACTTGATTAACAAAATATATATGATCCTCCCAAACGGTTTTTATTTTTCAAATAAATTGGATCTAATAATTAAATATTACTTAAAAGTTCTGTATATTTTTTTTTTAAACGTACACACGCTTAGTTATTGATCATCTTTTGGCGATTTAGTCTAAAAATAAAAAAAATTTTTAAGAATACGACATTAGCAAATATGCGAAATAAGTCTGGTTACTAAATAATTATTGCTTAAAACAAATTAGTTGTAATATTGTATGTTGATGCTTGTTAATTATTATATTTAAAGAAAACAAATTTTTACCACAGCTGCGTTACAAAATTTAATTTCGTCACTTGGTTTAAAAATAAAAGCTTTAAGAATTAAGTCGTGTCCCAGAGAATATATAAAAATATTTGCAGAAAAAGTAGTAGTAACATTTGTTGCAAGTTATTATATTTCCAGATAAAATAATTGTTCATTGAACAAAACAATGTTTGGTCTAAGTAACATAATAAATAAGTTTTGTTTCAAAATAATGAATAAACAATCCCAAATGATATACTGTACAATAAACAAAATAGCTTGTTTACAAACTGTATAAATATTTTGCCTTATTTATAAATGCTTCATGCTTTAAAACTAATGATCATTTGTAGGTTAGTAAATCTATTTTTTTGATTACAACATTCGACAGTAGACAAATGACCGTACGAATTTATAATGTTGTTTGTAAATAACGATAAATCAGTATTTATATCGGTGGTTTTCGATTAAAATTATGACTTACAGGTATTTTTAAATTTCAATACACTTATTTTTTTAATCTTTCAAAATACACCGTAAATTAATTTTTAAGTTGAATCAAATGCACTTACAATTTTATTAATTAAAATTTGTGAACTAAAGTGCTTTAAAATTGAACAATTCGATAATTTTATAATTGAAGTCAACTAAATATTCCATATTAATTAAATCAAAATGCAGTTAATCGTTAACGTATTGATTTATAAGTAAAATGACGAAAAACAGATCAGTTTAATTTAGTTTAACATAATTCGATTAAAATTAATATAATCGCGCATATTAGTCGCATGAAATTGCTGCATCGACAGAGTTATAATATAAATAGCGAACAGGTAGAAGCGACTAATCATTCAGCCACATACTCAGCAATATGCGAGTCTTCAGCTTGCTCTGTGTGGCTGCCACAATCGCCCTTGTGGCAACAGAAGATGGTCGACCCAACAAACTTATTAAAAATGTGTATCCTAAGAAATACCGACCATACGAATTCAAATCAAGCACAAGTACTGATTTGGTATCGACAACAACAGCTTCAACTACTACTGAAGATTCACTGGACCCTGTTATAGGCGCTGCTGTCGACGATCAGACCATAAGAACAAAGAAATCAACTGCAACCACGTTCTGCGTAGAAATAAGACCTGGAAATTCGTACCAAAAACCTTTCCAGGTTTGTGAACCAGAAGCGCAAGGATATAAATCTGGTGGATATTCTGCACCTGCCTACGCTGCACCAGCTGCACCTGCATATGGCGCTCCGTCATATGGAGGACAATCATACTCAGCACCTGCACCATCTTACTCGGCTCCAAAGGCAAGTTATTCGGCCCCCACATCTTATTCTGCACCAGCATACTCTGCACCCAAAGCAAGTTATTCAGCTCCTGCTGCATCGTCGTATGGATCGCAGGCATATTCTGCACCTAAAGCTAGTTATGGTGGTTCATCCTATGGCGCACCTGCTTACGGATCGCCGGCTGCATCATCTTACATGGAATCTGCTGCTCCTGCATATGAAGCTTCATCATATTCCGCACCTTCTTATTCCATGCCTTCTTATTCCGCACCTTCTTATTCTATGCCTTCTTATTCAGCACCTTCTTATTCCGCACCTTCTTACTCAGCACCTTCTTATTCCATGCCTTCTTATTCCGCACCTTCTTATTCCGCACCTTCTTATTCTATGCCTTCTTATTCGGCACCTTCTTATTCGGCACCTTCTTATTCGGCACCTTCTTATTCCGCACCTTCCTATTCCGCACCTTCCTATTCCGCACCTTCCTATTCCGCACCTTCTTATTCGGCTCCTTCTTATTCTGCATCAAAAGCAAGTTATTCAGCACCATCCTCAGCATCTTATAGTGCACCAGCTCCAGCTTATTCTGCACAAAAAGCTAGCTATTCGGCAGCAGCACCTGCATATTCTGCACCTAAGGCAGAGTATTCCTCAGGATCTTCATATGGTGCTTCGAAAGCGAGTTCAAGTTATTCTGGCCCTGCTTCTAGTTACTCCGCTGCAGCACCAAGTTACTCCGCAGCAGCACCAAGTTACTCCGCTGCAGCACCAAGTTACTCTGCAGCAGCACCAAGTTACTCTGCAGCAGCACCAAGTTACTCTGCAGCAGCACCAAGTTACTCAGCAGCAGCACCAAGTTACTCCGCAGCAGCACCAAGTTACTCTGCTGCCGCACCCAGTTACTCTGCAGCTGCTCCCAGCTACTCTGCTCCTGCTGCCCAATCTAGTTATTCTGCAGCATCGGCTCCAGCATCATATGATGCTGCTCCAGCACATTCATCTTCATCCTCATATTCTGCGCCTGCTCATCAATCCTCTAGTTATTCTAGCCCTAGCCATTCTTCTTCTTATTCTGCACCACAAAAATCATATTCATCATCTTCTTCTTCATATAGTTCTGCTTCAGCTCATTCATCGCCATCTTATGCCGCTCCAGCCTCTCACGGATCATCTTACCGTTCCGAAAATGAATCTGGAGACGACACAGAACATACTGTTGGACTACCATTAGGAATGGAAGACGATGGAAAGCAACACACACCGTTTATGCGGACTTCAGATTATGGAGATGATTATGGTTCCGATTATGGTAGCTACGGAGGAGGTGGTGGTTATGGTGGTGTCTCTTATGTAACAAAAATCAAACCAATGAAAAAGAAAGGCTTTAAAAAAGGTAAAAAGGGCTCTGAACACAATTTGGTTATCACATGTCAACCTTCCCTGGCAGGGTACGCCTCTAGCTATCCATCCTATGGAGGAGGCGGCTATGGTGGAGGCAGTTACGGAGGCGGTGGAGGCAGTTACGGAGGCGGTGGCGGCTATGGAGGTGGTGGCTATGGAGGTGGTTATGGCGGTAATGGCGGTTATGGCGGAGGAGGTTATGGAGGTAAAGGTGGTGGTGGATATGGCGGAGGTGGATATGGCGGTGGAGGATATGGTAGCGGAGGATATGGCGGCGGTGGATATGGCGGCGGTGGATATGGCGGCGGTGGATATGGAGGAGGTGGATATGGTGGAAGCGGAGGCGGCTATGGAAGCAGCTATGGAGGTGGCTATGGAATGGATTATGGAAGATCCCAATCAAATGACGCTCCAGCATATGGCGAATCATCTGGATATGAAACTAATTCTGAAGAATCAAATGGTGGATCATCATATAGCGCTCCAGCATCAAGTTATGGTGGTGGCTCATCCTATGGAGGATCATCATCTTATTCTGCACCAACAAGTTCTTATGGAGGATCATCCTCATACAGTGCTCCAGCTGCCCCATCCTATGGTGGCTCTACTTCAGGTTATGGTGGATCATCATCTTATAGTTCACCAGCACCATCTTATGGTGGATCATCATCTTATAGTTCACCAGCACCATCTTATGGTGGATCATCATCTTATAGTTCACCAGCACCATCTTATGGTGGATCATCATCTTATAATTCACCAGCACCATCTTATGGTGGATCATCATCTTATAGTTCACCAGCACCATCTTATGGTGGAGGATCATCTTACGGTGGATCTGGCGGATCAGCTTCATATGGAGGAGATTCCTCCTATGGTGGATCTGGTGGATCATCTTACAGTGGATCACCAACTTATGGTGGATCAAGTGGAGGATCGTCTTATGGTGGATCCAGTGGATCATCGTATGGAGGATCTGGCGAATCGGGCTATGGAGCATCACCATCCTATAGTGGATCTGGAGGATCATCTTATGGAAGTTCACCTGCTTATGGTGGTTCATCTTATGGAAGTTCACCTGCTTATGGTGGTTCATCTTATGGCAGCTCTTCTGCTCCATCTACTGGTGGATCTTCATATGGTGGAGAATCATCATATGGTGGAGGATCATCTTATGGTGCATCTGGCGGATCATCTTATGGAGGAGCGCCCGCGTATGGTGGATCATCTTCATACGGCGGTGAATCTGGTGGATCAGGGTATGGAGGATCATCTACTTATGGTGGTTCAAGTGGATCATCTTATGGAAGCTCACCATCTTATGGTGGGTCAGGCGGATCATCTTACGGTGGATCGCAGTCTTATGGAGGATCTGGTGGCTCATCCTATGGAGGTTCGCCTTCATACGGTGGATCATCATATGGTGGCGAATCGTCTTATGGTGGATCTGGTGGTTCATCCTATGGTAAAGGTGGTGGATCATCTTATGGTGGATCTGGTGGATCATCTTATGGAAGTTCTCCAGCTTATGGTGGATCATCCTATGGCAGCTCTTCACCAGCTCAGTCTTATGGAGGATCTGGTGGATCATCGTATGGTTCACCTGCTTATGGTGGTTCTAGTGGGTCATCTTACGGTGGATCATCTTATGGTGGATCTGGTGGATCATCCTATGGAAGTTCTCCAGCTTATGGTGGATCATCCTATGGCAGCTCGTCTCCAGCTCAGTCTTATGGAGGATCTGGTGGATCATCGTATGGTTCATCTGGAGGTTCATCCTATGGAGGATCACCTTCTTATGGTGGATCTAGCGAATCATCTTATGGTGGCGACTCATCTTATGGTGGATCTAGTGGGTCATCTTATGGAGGATCTGGTGGATCATCTTATGGAGGATCACCTTCCTATGGCAGTGGATCTTCTTATGGTAGCTCAGGTGGATCGCCCTCTTATGGAGGTTCATCTTATGGTGGATCAGGTGGCAAAGGATCATCGTATGGTGGATCTAGTGGATCGAGCTATGGAGGTTCTGGTGGATCAAGCTATGGAGGAACAAAGTCTTACGGCGGAGCTAGTGGCTCATCTTATGGAGGTTCACCTTCCTACGGTGGTTCATCCTCATACGGTGGCGAACAGTCTTATGGTGGATCTAGTGGTTCAGCTTATGGTGGATCATCTTATGGAGGCTCACCATCATATGGTGGAGGTTCAACTTATGGTGAATCTGGTGGATCAAGTTACGGAGGATCACCATCTTATGGTGGATCAAGTGGCTCATCCTATGGCGCACCATCTTATGGTGGTTCTGGCGGTTCATCATATGGTGGAGGATCGTCTGATGGAGGTTCATCATCTTATGGTGGATCTAGCGGATCATCATCCTATGGTGGATCTGGCGAATCGGGCTATGGAGCATCACCATCTTATGGTGGTTCTGGAGGATCGTCATCTTACGGTGGAATGCAATCTTATGGTGGATCGTCGTCTTATGGTGGCTCAGCACCTGCTCAATCTTACGGTGGATCTTCATCATATTCAGCACCGGCCGCTCCATCATATGGAGGTGGATCTCAATCGTACTCTGCTCCAACATCAAAATATAATGCTCCCGCCTATTCAGCTACCGGATCTTCATCATACTCAAAACCTGGCACTTACCGATCAGCAGAAGATACTACTTCCACAGATAGTATTGCAATGATGACCCATTCTGCTGACAGCGCAGATTCTACACAAGAACCAGAAAAGTCTACTCCTTCTGCGGGGTTTTCAACAACTCCAGAGAACAAGGAAAAACAAACTCTCAACCAAATGTCTCAAGGACGAGCATCAGGCGGAGGTTGGGAAGAAACAATGATAGGAGCTGTCAACAAAGATCTAGAAGCTGATTCGAGCAAAACCCCTGCAGATCCGTTAAAATTGGAAGATAAGAAATTAAAAGATACCGATAAAGAAATAACTGTAGGCGCTAGTAACAAGGAAGGAGATAAATCAGCCGCAAGTGGTAGTTGGAACCCTTCCGAAAACCAACAAATGAGGGCATCAGGAGGTGGTATGGATCAAAATCAAAAAATGCCAATGCGAGCGTCTGGTAGCTGGCAAGGAAATCAACAAATGGCCGGAGTCGCTGGCGGTGACATGAAAGCAGCTCCTGGAGGATGGAAAGACAATCAACAAATGAGAGCTTCTGGAACATGGCAAGGAAATCAACAAATGGCCGGAGTCGCTGGCGGTGACATGAAAGCAGCCCCTGGCGGATGGAAAGACAATCAACAGATGAGAGCTTCTGGAACATGGCAAGGAAATCAACAAATGGCCGGAGTCGCTGGCGGTGACATGAAAGCAGCTCCTGGAGGATGGAAAGACAATCAACAAATGAGAGCGTCTGGAACATGGCAAGGAAATCAACAAATGGCCGGAGTCGCTGGAGGTGACATGAAAGCAGCCCCTGGCGGATGGAAAGACAATCAACTCATGGTTGGAGCCACTGCTGGTGAATCTTCCGACTCAAAGCCAACAGCAGAAAATAATTAGATGCAGTTCGAGAAGTTACCAAACATATTTTGATGATGACTGATACTTATATATTGATATGAATTTGTTATTTATGTAATTTAATATTGTAGATACTATTTTTATAATTTTACATTTTTGTACCTCAGAGCAAGCAAATAAACATTACGATGTTTTTAAATTATCTTTTATTACAACGTATAAGATAGCAACACTTTAAAAACTCACCTATTTAGACGATTTCCCATGATTTTGCGGCATTTTTCTGATTTCACTTGAAATTTTGAAACGTAACGTCATACTGACGTTTTGTGTTTTAAGGTGACTTATTTAAGTGAAGTGTTAACTGATGCTGAATGAAATAAATCAAATAACATTAAATACAATATTGCTCACAAGTAACGTTACTCTATAATGTTTAAAAACAATAACATATAAAATTACAAAATGATTTGAAAAATTCAAAATGCTGAAATTTTTTCTCGAGAACGTCTTCAACAGTTTTTTCCAATTTTATGTTTCTAGGTCAAATGGCGTTTGTTTAAGCACTTGAATTTTCTTGAAAAGGTAAACATTAATTTTTTTTTACGCTGAGGTTAATCGTGTGTCATAAACACTCGCATAAAACATTATTTTGACAGACGTCATTCACAAAAATGAGGTTAATTAGGACCAGTGGCGGCTCGTAAGTATTTATATTGGAGGGGCTGCAGCAATAAACGTGACAAAAATGTTCACTATAGACGAGGTTTAAAAATTCACACATTAATCACATATTTATAAAACTATTAGCCACATTTTTACGTTATTTATTTACTTATATTGAATTTTATTTTTTGCTCATTATGGTTTAGAAATTGATCAATGCTTTTATTTTTCAAAGCCTACTATTTTAATTAATTGTATCAAATATTGACCGTTTACCAATAAATTAATTATCTTTAAAACAGCTATAACTCGAGAAATATTATCTATAAACAGAAAACACCTCTAATGTTTTTTAGAAAACAATTACATTATCTACAACAAAATGTAAAAAATATAAAATTGGCTTATCTATTCATGTTCAAATTTATCTAAATGGATAGAACAAAACAAACACCGTGAGTATTATTTTTAAAGTTTTACTATTCAGCGGCTACTACAGGAGAATTCTCAATCAAATTTTTAAAATATTCTACACTGGCATTGTTCATTTGCTAAATACTCTATTAATTTTTATTATACAGGGTGTATCGTAAAAAATGCGAAAAAATTCGGGAGGTGATTTCTTATCGAAAATTAAGGGGGGTCTTTCAAAAATTTTTTTTCCTAGACGTCTCCTTTCGGAGTCACACCCCCCTAAATGGGAGCGGTAAAATTAGGTTTTTATTTTATTTCTCAAATTTGGATAAATGTAGGAGAATGATATTTGGTAGATGTTTTGTAATTATTAAAAGGTTTCCTATAGTAATAGTTTCAATCATCTCTTACCTTCACAGGGGGCTGGCAGGTGCGACCCCTGTTGAATTTTTAACTAGAACTTTTTCTGGGTTTTTTTTGCCATTAAATTTTTGCTTGAATTATTTAGAATTTTTTTATCCTTTAACTCTACTTGTAAAACCTACAGTTTTTGAGTAAAAAATAATATAAGTGAACATGCACGATTAAATATTCCAATATAAAACTATTCATTTTGGTGGTTACCATGGTTTGTTTACGTTCATGTTGGATATAATTGACGGGCGTTTTAGCGCTGTCGACGCGTAAACGTCAAAATGAATTACACCCGTCACTTCTACCCAATATGAACATAAACAAACCATGGTAACCATCAAAATGAATCGTTTTATATTGAAATAGTTAATGGTGCATGTTCACTTATATTAATTTTTACTCAAAAACAGGTTTTACGAAAAATTTTTTTTTTTTTTTTAATTAATCAAGCTTTCAAAAAACAATTTTGAAATTAAAAAAATTCAACCCACCAAAAAGTTCTGATTAAAAAAAACAACAGGGGTTGCACTTTTCAGCCGCCTGTGAAGGTGGGAGATGATTAAAAATATTACTATAGGAATCCTTTTAATAAATATAAAACATCTACCAAATAACATTCTCCTACATTTATCCAAATTTGAGATATAAAATAAAAACCTAATTTTACCGCTCCCCTTTAGGGGGGGTGTCACTCCGAAAGGAGACGTCTAAGGAAAACATTTTTATATGGAAGACCCCCCTTAATTTTCGATAAGGAATCACCTCCCAAATGTATTCGCATTTTTTACGAAATACCCTGTATATCTGTATGCGTATATACAGGGTGAGGCATCACTAATGACACCCCCATTTATTTTGTTATTGGAAAGAATTATTAAAAAAAGTTTTAAATAAAAGTTGTTTGATAAGTATTTCCCAAAATATTGTCATGTCAAATTTCGTTATATTTTGTTTTTTTAGGAGTTACGGCACCATATGTTTTTTTATAAATGGCACCATACATATTTTTTTATACGGTTTGAAAGACATTTTCTTTCTCTTTTTAACGCACTAAACCTTTTATACCTTTACATAACAAAATTTTTAAGAAAATTGCAAAAAAACAATTTTGTTTTAAAAGCGTACGGTATTAATTATTTTACATTAGTAGGCATTAAAAATGATACAAAACGGTAAAAAATGTATTACAGTAGTTTTGTGTTTACCATTGTAACCTAATTAACTTTTTTTTTAATTTTTTACTATTGTGTGTGAACATAACTCACATTTTAGCTGTCAATACAGTGAAAACCCAGTGCAGGGGCAGTTAGAAAGTTCAGTCAGTTCTTATAATTTGTACGTTTTATGCAATTGCTATTAAAACAAAATGGAGCTTGGTGATGCTTTTATCTCCTACAAAAAATGTACACAAAAGTTAAATAGTTTTTGCGAAGACGAGATCGTGTCTTTTAAAAAAAGAGAGGCACGGACCATCAGGGCCGTTCACAGAAAATCAGGGCCCCGGGGAAGCAATAGACAACGGGCCCCCCTTTCCTCTAAGAAAGGTATAAATTTAAGACTCGCATTTTGATATACAGGGTGATCCACATAGAAGAGCCACTATTGGGATCTTGTAAACAATTAGAGCTACAAAGAAGTTCAAATTAGCCAAATTGACAAATATTGAAATAAATGAATGCTTTCGTTTTACAGTGCGTAAAAAATCTACAACTTTTCCCCCAAAAATATTGTTGTACCAACAAGTGTGACCGAGTTATTAACGTTTAATCAATGCCTATTTTGATTTTTGTTGATTATATTTTAAAACATTAAACCATTAAAGCATCATTGAATAGGTCTCAGAAAAGGGAACAATTTGTCTAATTTAAACTTCTTTGTAGTTCTTACCGTTTACGAGATCCCAATAGTTGCCCTTTTATGTGGACCACCCTGTAGACTATGTAATTCTATGTAAAAAATACGAAGAAAAAAAAATTAAAGCAAAATGTTTAATATAATATAATAAACCAAGTCCTGGAGTTCTTCGGCTTTGGCTACATCT
The DNA here is from genome assembly GCA_947652605.1 of Elmis aenea. Classification (NCBI taxonomy): domain Eukaryota; kingdom Metazoa; phylum Arthropoda; class Insecta; order Coleoptera; family Elmidae; genus Elmis; species Elmis aenea. The sequence continues at coordinate 39,923,088 of OX393579.1, read as the reverse complement.
TTTTCTTTTTGTTTTTTGTCTTTTCTCTTCTGGGATCCAGAATTTATGATCATAATGTTTTATCTTAATTTTATATAAATTAATTTTTATTCAATATTCGTTTATAATAATGATAATAATCTATTATTAAAGAAAACTATATAATATTCCATTGTACAGGGTGGGCAAATTTCGATGTTTTAATAGGGAATTTCGGTAACTATAAGAGGTATCGAAAAGCGGACCGCGCATCCTCAATCTCTTTTTTCGAGAAAAAATTAATGGTCAACACTAAAATTGGTTATCGTCTTTTGTTTTCGAGTTATCGCCGATAACTCGATTTTTCGACTTTTCGTTTTATGACTATATCTCGCTTGGTTATGAAAATAAACAAAAATAATTTTGACATTCTACAAGCACTTTTTTGATAGAAATGCAGTGGAGTAGTCAATTTTTCAAAAAAAAAATCCGAAATTCGAGTTGTGACATAAAGTTGTATTTTTTTAAATAGAACCCATAAATGGCTATGGCTTATTTAAATTCCTTATTTTTTTGTCATTCTAAATATATAAGGGTTGATGTATTTATTTTCAATAATACGCAAGTTACGGAGGTTTTTTAGTTTTTTTTTAAAACAAAATTATAGTAGGCTGTGAAAACAAAAACAAAAGAAGGTGTAAAACCTTTTAAAACTCATTTGGTACAAATTACGAATTATTTATAATGATTATCACAACAACAAATTACAAAACCTTCGTCATTTGTACCAAATGAGTTTTAAAAGGTTTTACACCTTCTTTTGTTTTTGTTTTCACAGCCTACTATAATTTTGTTTAAAAAAAAAACTAAAAACCTCCGTAACTTGCGTATTATCGGCGATAACTCGAAAACAAAAGATGATAACCAATTTTAGTGTTGACCATTAATTTTTTCTCGAAAAAAGAGATCGAGGATGCGCGGTCCGCTTTTCGATACCTCTTATAGTTACCGAAATTCCTTATTAAAACATCGAAATTTGCCCACCCTGTACATAAATAGTGATTAAGATAATAAACAATGTAATCAGGGCCGTCGTGAGGATATGTGCCGCCCTTACTTAATTTTTCAATGCCGCCCCTTTCCGGTGTTGTCATCAAAAATAACTAACGAACAAAATATTTTCATGTATCTTTTTTATTTAAAAAAAAATATCGGGCAATTCATTCAATTTTTATTTTTAATTGTGGTACTTAATAATTTTACCGCCCCTACGAAGGGCTGCCCTCGAGCGGTGCTGGAGTTGCCTTAGTGCTAGCGAGTAGCGACGTCTCTGAACGTATTAAATTAATAATGATATTTCATAAAAACAGATTTCACCGGGTATATGTTTACGCAACATAGTCAACACAAATATAGATGGGTATAAACATAAACTACAGGCCTATGGTTAGGCCTACCATATTTTCGTAAAGTCAAACCGGGACCCGACGACCTTCTCTTTTATCACAAGCAATTGGCACAAAAAAGTGGGGGGGGGGACGAGACAAAATGCGTCCAGGCGATTTTTTTGGATTTTAAAAAATCAAACGTGTTTTAATTTAACTTCCTGTGTTTTTTTTAATAGATAAACTTATTAATAAAAAACACAGGAAGTTAAATTTAGAAGAAATATACCCAAGTACAACAACAACAACAAATAATTATATAAGTTTACCATACCTAGGAAAAATTTCACATAAACTTAAAAACCAATTCTCAAAATTAAATTTAAATACAGCTTTCACCTCTAACATTAATTTAGGCAGACATATATACAATACAAAACAAAAAACAGACAAACTCAAAAAAAGCGGCATTTACAAACTAGAATGTGTTTGTAAATCTACCTATATAGGCCAGTCAGGGAGATCCATCACCACTAGGTATAAAGAACATCCAACAGATAAAAATTCAAATTTCTTTAAACACTTAACAGACTCAAATCACATACCTATTACCGACAAATCACAAACCCGAAATCTTACACATTTGTAATAAAAGCAAAAAACTAAATCTGTTGGAAGCCCTGGAAATCAACAAATTATATAAAAATAAAAACACCCCCACACTTAATGATCAAATAGATTTAAATAACTCGCCTCTTCTCAACATATTTTAAGTTAAATCAAAGATGCATCTGAGTATTTATTATTTATATACTAAGATTGTTAGTTTATTTAATTATAAAATTCTAGATGTATAATATTGTTTGTAATATAATGTAATATTTTTTAAATTGTACTTATTATTGTACATATTGCTCAAATATTCTGGTTTTCTAAAATAACCTTGTCTTTATCACATTGTAGTAGGGATAATCCAAGCTTACAGTATATACTATATAACATAGATTGTAGAAATAATCTGTACAGTTCTTGACAATGGTCTAATAAACCGAAACTGCCAGTCGAAGTATTGTTTTGTTTTATTTCCGTGGATTATACCTAGTAATTTTTCCAAGTTTTATAAAGAAAACTCTTTACATCTGCTAGCAGATGTAAAGAGTTTTCTTTATAAACCCAATGACCACCTTCCCGTTACTTTCTTCAAATATCTATATTACCATACATTTTAAAAAAGTAAAACTATTTCGGTCAAAATTTAAAAAAAAAAAAAACGGAAAAACAGCTTGTGTAATAAACTTTTTTATTTTATTCGTCGCTGTTCTCGTAAATTTTAACAGTATTTGTAAACAAGACATTGTGTATTAGCTCGAATCCGGCCCCCCTTTGCAGCCCCGGGCCCCGGGAATTAGTCCCCCCCTGTGATAAGCCCTGCGGCAAAAAAAAACCAGATCGGCAAATAAATCCTGTATTCAAATATTATCAGCATAAAGATGCGTGTATTAAAGGTGGCAAAAAGTTTAAATCGTCAGAGACAGGACAAAGAAATACCAGGTAATTTTTTCATAAAACTTTTATGTACACCATCACAGCAGCGTTTTCAGACTTTTTGTACACCCTGTATATTATGATTTTTATTCTTATTATTGTTTATTTTCTGTACTCGTAAAGTAACATCCAATGATAAGTAATAAAAACTGCTTCACTTAAAGAAAAATATGGTGCGTGGGATCTTAGGTAGGTACCTTAACCCTTATTCTCCTAGCGTCGTCAAATGACGACGTTTACCTGTCCTGTAATAACGGTGTATTGTCAGGTACCTGATGATTTTAAACCTGTCAGCTTAAGTTTAATTACTTAGGTAAACAATTGTTTTCATAAATGTAGCCATTGCATCGCAGTTAGTTGCAGACTTCGAACATATTTAATTGTTAAAAGTGACCAATTTACGAGAGAACACGAAAACCATGACGTCGTCAAAAAAGTAAGTACTAAATAATATAATTACGGTAAAAATATTTTATTTGTTTACATATTTTGAATATATAATAGTCAAGTGTTTTTTATATAAAATGTAATTATTTATAATAACATTTATAAGGGAGTTATTTCGCTATAAATTTGATTGTCGTCATATGACGACGCTAGGAGAATGCATGTACTAACATACCCTATTTGTCCTTAGATTTTTGAGCGTAGCCGAAATGATGGATTTGTTAGAAAATGATGATAGTGACCAAGATATTTTTATTGAACCACCTGCAGTTAATGAGATAACAGACGAAGATTCAGATGAAGAAGAAGGCACGAATATAAACTGTTTATCCAGAAATCAACTAATGGCACCGGCAGAGAAGAAACAGACCAGAAAAGAAGTTTCATCTATTTCCAACCTAAACAAAATACCAAAGATCACCAAAAAATCAAAAAAAGATCAAATTATATGGAGCAGTGGCGGTAAAACTATACATATACAACCTAGTCAATTTCATCTTATGGCAGAAGAAAATATTGATGAAGTCGCTGCTGTTCAATATTTTAAACGGTTTTTTGATGATACTTTAATCGAATTAATTATTACTGCCAGTTCCGAATTTGCTTATCAAAAAACTGGCCAGATATAAAATTAACCAAAGAGGAACTGCGAGTATTTTTTGCCATTTTAATTGTTTCTGGGTACAATCCATTGCCAGGAAAAGCAATGTATTGGAGTACATGTAGTGATTTGCGCAACATTGCGATATATGAATCTATGCGGAGGGATAGATTTGATAATATCATGAAATCACTTCATTTTAAATCAAATTTAAACTTAGACAAGCTCGATAAGTTTTCCAAATTACGACCATTAATTTCATATATTAAAAAAAAAATTATGGAAAATTATACACCCACCTCAGCAATATCGCATGATGAGGCAATGGTGGAATACTTCAGTAGGCACGGATGTAAGCAAGCGATTAGAAATAAACCAATTCGATTTGGATACAAGGTTTGGTGTCAAAATTCACCATCTGGTTATCTAATCGCCTTTGATCCTTACCAAGGAAAAACTTATCGAGGAAATGAAATAATGGAGAGTAAATTTGGTAAATGTTCATCTACAGTGCTTTACTTGCTAGACCAATATCCTATATTATATACCTTGCTTTCAACCTTATCATAGTTTATAAGTTTATAGTTTATATGTCTCAAATTTAAATTACATTGTAATATACTTTCACAAATAAATCTGAAATTATAAAACATACCAAGATTATTATTATTTGTACTCATATTCCCCTAGCGTCGTCATATAACGACAGCTCCTAAGTCAGGACCTGCGTCCTGTAATTTAATAAAAAGTGATTTTTCATGTATCTATGGCCATTTTTAAACAACTGATTGAATTTCAAAACATTTTGATAAATATTTCTTAATTCCGGAGAATAGGGGTTAACGCCTTATAGTTTATGTGAAATATATCAAAACGTGAACATGCACGTTGCATTTTTTACATATAATATTGTTGTACTTTTATGCAGCCTACGTTTTTGTCTTAATTTTCGTCCGTGATAAGAATCATACCCAAATCTAACGGGTTGTTTGCTTTTAAACATTTGATTAACCCATTTGAAATTATTCTCTGTTAAACAAATATTTTTTAAATTTCTACTTAATATTAATTTCGATGGTGTTGCTCCCTTGGTACCATGAATATTTGACCTATAATTCAGTAAAAATTGACTTATACCTGTAGCGATAGTAACGCTTTATTTATCGACAAATTCTTCATAGTTCATTTTGTGAGTGAGAGTAATATTCACAGCTAAAATGTTGGTAGTTCACGGCGGACTTTACAAATTATGGAAGGTATTCCGCCGCGGAATGTAACTAGAAAATACCCTCGAATCCGCCGCGCGTGCGCATAATACTTATCTTTTAATGCAATGCATAATACAGCTTCAACGGCGGAAACGGAAAGCGCCTGTATAACATATAAAATCCGCCGTCCGGCGGACTTCTACATCTATAGACGCTATTTCGCCGGCGTACATAAAGCCACTTCCATTTTTAAGAGCTGAAAATGCCCTCTTGACCGTTACTTGTATAATTGGAACAGCCATTATATTATCAACTGCTACAAAATACAAACCCGCATGATTTCGTGTTTTTCCAAAAGGAATAAACGATATAATAACGGTATCAAGTGAAATGTTTGCTTCGATTACCGTAAAATGTTACTTATATTTTGTATAACATGCATGCTTGATTTAGCCGAATGTAGCTTTTATGTAAGTGATCGAAAATGACGTGTTTTTTAGTTCTCGCTTAAAGTACGAAACCGAGTTTTAGAAGACAAATATAAGTAAACATTTTGCGCATAATCCGTGAAATTGTACGGTTTATCTTTTCCACTCATGCAATTTCGATTCGTTTTTGTTACGTAGCGGGTAATTGAAAAAAAATCGTCGTTGCTGATTTAGAGGTTCTATAAAAGCGATGAAACAGAAGTTTTTACATTGGAGAAAATTATTACGATTAATAAATTTTGTTTTTACGTTTGTTTTTCACCTGCTACACGATTAATAGTTATTTACACAACAAGTGAGCAAAGTACTTCTTTTCTCGTGAGACTGCCAATTGCACGCACGAGCCGTAGGCGAGTGCGGGCACTGCAGTTGAACGAGAAAAAGTACCTTGCCCTTGCTCACGAGTTGTGTATTACATTTTTCTTACAACCGCTGAAAAATGCGATTAAAACATGAAAAGCAAAACCTTAATATTACACATAACCTTAAAATGTCAGTTGTGTATTTGACACCAATGATAGTTTCGCTGTCTAAAAACGCTATTACACGACGTTACCATGACAATTTAACAAATTTTGCTCTCTAGGGAGCAAAGTAATCACTTTTGCTCACTAGAGAGTAAAAAGTCGTTTTGCCTACTATTTTTGATAAGGTAATGACAACATTTTTCAACGGTTGTGAAAAAAAGTTATTATTGTAACTTACTTACTCACTTTTTCCTGTATTACCGTTTATGTATACTGATCTAATACATAGAAGATACGATACATTAACAATTGAAAAGGATTATTTACTAAATAAATAAAGCGGTATACATAAAACAAATTTATCGCGCCCTTTCTAATTACTGTGTCTATAACATACAGAGAGCTATAAAAAAATATCGGTGTATTCAATAAACAGCCAATCGTGAAAACGGAAAGATAAGTCAGTCCCTAAATATTAGTCCAAGGTGAGGCTGGCTGGTTTATAAACATCCAATACATCATTGCATTGTCACTTGCTGTTTTTTTGTTAAGGTGTAATCAAAACCACGCAAAAATGGCGGACGACCAAGACTCCACAAAAGAACAAGGATCGGAAAACCCTGTTCAGGAGGAACAAATCGAGAAAAAAGAAAACACACCTCAGCAGCAGGGATGCACACGAATAAAACGAAACGTCATCGATGTTCCTTATGGTGCCGATACTTGTTTGGATGATAATGGCAGACGTGCTGAAGAATGGTAACGGAAAATATAATTTACGTACGTATGTGCATTATTATATATTATTGGTAGTCAATTAAAGCTATAAAAATACGAGAAGAGAAATGTCTTTGTACACAGTGGACCAAATTTGAATGTGTTACATGGTATTGTTGTTACTATAAGCCAGGGGTGGCGAACCTTTTTTTATGTCCGCGTGCCAATTTTTTAAAATTTTCACATTTTGAAATGCTGGCGTGCGAGGTAACTTTTGCAATGAATGAAATAAAAAACATTACTGATTGTGAGGAGATGAAGAGTAAATATTACAGTATTTGTATTAAATGAATATTTTTATGGACTAGGTACTAATAAAAATTTGTAATTAAACAACAATTAAAGATACATAACTAGATATTAAAAGATATATAAAGGGTGTTCGGTGAAAACAAGGAATGCCAATCTGTAGGTTTGTTCCAACACCCTTGCTGACAGTGCGCCGCACTATCTTCCCAAAATCTTACAATAATTTGAAATTTTAATGCCTGCTCCTAATAAAAATACCAAGTTATTGGTATTGTTGAATTCGTCACAAAATACTCTATTTAAATACCCGCATGAGCCACCATCGTTCCATTTAAAAAAATGGACTTTTTGTCAAAAAACCAATTTCGCAACCTTTAAGGTCTATTAAAGCAGCTCAAATGTCAATTAAAATTTACAAAAACGTTTTTTGAACAATTGTTGACACAATAAAAATTCATTTATGCCGGTCACGGCACCCTTAATTAAAAACTAAATTTTGTTTCAAAAATTATTTGAGGTTATAAAAATTAACCAAAATAGTGCAGTTGTGTCCAACATCACTTCCTCTTTCCAAAAATGTAAAAATATACAGGGTGTTCCATTTAAAATAACAAAGTTATGGCCATTTCCGGCGAAACCGGAAGTGAAACAAAAGTGTACCCATGTTCAAATAATCCAGTTTTTTGCACATATTACATGTCTAAAATTTCTTTTGTCTAAATTCAAAACTAAAAAGAAAAAAGGGGGTTAGCCTGATTTCAGTTACACCCGGTATATATTTTCAAATAATAACCGCATCTTATAAATTTTGTCATACACATAAAAATAAAACTGATTTAAATCATAAACAATATACATCAATATACTTTAATTCTTATCATAATTCCACAAAACACTTACATATATTGCCTTACACTTTAATCAAATGCAAAAATTAATTGTGTAGTGTTGTGACATAATAAGACACATTTTAGAAAAAATGACTATTACATTGTATTTTTATTACACAAATCTTTTAAATTATTAATATCCACGAAAATTGGACACGAATAACACATATCGTACCGATCCCGTAAATCTCCATTGCTCTAGAAAAAAACCGTGCAACCTTTTAAGTCGAGGGCGACCATGGGGATCTGACTTATTATAATAGCTAGAGTATAGGTTTAAATCTGGCAAAGGTGCTAAATTTCATGCCCATTAATAATCCCAAGAGAAACTAGAAATATCTCAAACGGTATCTGAGAAAATTAGAAAAAACCAGAAAATACGATTTTTGAAAATAGTTTATAGATAAATTCTTTGTAGCATAAAATATTTCAAATGTGTAAAAACTTTGCCGAAGCAACTTTTTAAGTCGCTTCGGATAGTAATCATTAATTTTTCCTAGATCGATTCGTTTTTGTTTTATGTTTTATGATAACCAACTTTATTATTTCTTATGGGAGCAATTTTTGTTTTTTTACATAATCAAATAGAATTTATTTTTCTGAATTCATTAATGTATCACACATGGTATTTTACTTCATTATTCACTGCCAAATTGAAAAAAAAGGGTTTTAAACAATAACCAGTATAAATCAGGTAGGACGGTCATTGTAGTTTATGTTGTTTCCATGACAACCAATCAATAAACTAACAGTTTTGTAAGCCTATTTACTTGTCACATTAATAAATTCCTAAAAATGAACTTTAATGACAAAGAAAAACACGATATGCTGCCAATGTTTTATTTATTCAATAGGAATGCTATATTGTCAAGTCAACGATATGCAGAAACATATCCAGAAAAAAGACAACCGTCGCACACATATTTTTGTACGTTGGACAGATACTCAGGTAAATATGGGGCTTTTGCCAAACCCAGAAGATAATATGGCAGAAAGGTTTCAGATGAAAGTAAAAAAACCATTTTTATTACAAACAGATCCGGAAAAAAACACTATTTTTCTACGTTAAACAGAAACTTAAGTAAATTTGTTAAAAGCATGTGATAAAGTATAACAAAACCTAGAACGGTATAAAAAATTCGCAGCAAATCGCGTTTGTCTTCGTTATTAAAGTTCATTTTTACGAATTTATTAATGTTACAAGTAATAGGCTTTCAAAACTTTCAATTTGTTGATTGGTTGTCATGGAAACAACATAAACTACAATGACCGGCCTACCTGATTTATCGTGGTTGTTGTTTAAAACGCATTTTTTCAAACTTGACAATGAATTAAGAAGTAAAATACCATGCGTGACACATCAATGGATTCAGAAAAATAAATGCTATTTGATTATGTAAATAGCAAACATTGCGCCCATGAGAAAAAATAAAGTTGGTGATCATAAAACAAAATTTTCTCTCGGATACCGTTTGAGATATTTCCAATTTCTCTTCGGATTATTAATGAGCATCAAATTTAGCAACTCTGCCAAATTTAAACCTATACTCAAGCTATTATAATAAGCTAGATTCCCATAGTCGCCCTCGAATTTGAATCACCCTGTTCATTGGGATTGCCTAACATCCACCGTGATGGAGGTTCGATTCGGGGAATACCCGACTTCTCTCCGCGTCTAAAGACGCAGCAACGACGACCATTGCTCGCGAAGTATCGCAATCAAACAATTGTTATTTTGTTAGACAAATACATTGTTTATAACGATAAGGATCAATACTGCGTTTCTGTGCTTTTTAAACTTGTCACAAAATTAGTGCACAAATGCAGATTCATAAGGTTTTCTAGATTTAATAAAAGTAAAATATACATTGACTTTCATTTCGAACGAACTATTCGTTTTATTTGGGTTTTAATGAATCCATTTACGCGAATTTCATTTACTATGTACACAATATTTCCGTTGTTACTACCTCAGTTGGTTTAAATATAACGCAAACTCATAAAATGTTTATTGTATCAAAGGTTGATCATGTGATATAAGTTATCTCCTAATTTTTATAAACCATCAAATATAAATATTAACAGAATAAAATGTATGAACAAACTAATTTACTATTTTTTATTTGCAGGTTTCAGAGACGATTGGTCATCTATTAGACACAATTATTAGTAACATGGCGGCAGTTATTATACAATAATATTTTAAGTAATAATTAATCATTATTATTTTATGATAACATTGTATAACTTGTTCAAAGCTTTATTAAATCTGTATTATAAGCATGCACATTTTTCATTATATGTATATTAAAATTGTATAAATAATTTCAGACGCTTTGTAAACGTTTTTTAGATTGGATAATATAATCTATGCAATTTTTGAGGGGTACACATGTAACAAATAAATATTTTAAACGACTATGAGTCTCCTGCGAACAAACTTGATGTTTTAATGCTTGACACACCAATCGCTTGATAAAAACAATTGACATTGACAACAATTGACTTAGCATTCAAATTAGCACTGCCTTATTTTAGAAAATACTACTATGTGCACTTTTGTTTTTTAATGTTTTCTTGCAATACAATAATGTTCACTTGAAAGTAATTCGGATATAAAGGTCAAAATCCCATAATTCCATGTCGGTGCTATTCTTAATTGTATTTTTTTTAATGGGTTTCATTTTTAAACGTTCCTTGAAGGTTTTCGTTTCTAATTCTGTCTTTTCTTGTTTTATTTCCTATTTTTCGTAAGAACCTCATTTCAGTCGCTGTTAGTCTTTCATTCTGCCTTTTCGTTATTGTCCATGTCTCTGATCCGTGTATGAGGATAGGTGTGACGACCTTCTCAAAAACTTAACTTCTCACTTCTTCTGGTATTTCTTTTTCATCCAGGAAACTATTCTTTATTGTGCTTAACAGCCTCCCGCCCTTAGTTATTATTTCCTTTATTTTCTCTTCCATCCTTCTTCCGCTATAATTGATCCCAGATATTTAAATTTTCCTGTTTGTTATAAACTTTTTTCTTTTATATTTAATGTGTGTTGCTCTTTTGTGCCAAGTATCATGGTTTTTGTTTTTTCTATACTTATGTTCATATTTATTTTCTTTAAAAACTTTTTGTAGAGTTCTAGGTTTTTATTTAGAGTTTTTTTCGTCTATGGCTATAAGTATTATGTCGTCCGCGTAGCACAATTTTGTTACTTCAATCTTTTTCATTTTCCAATATCCAATCTCGTATGGTTTAGCTTTTTTCTTACATCCTTTATTGCTTCGTCTAGCGTTAAAGTAAATAGAATCGGACTCAGTATACACCCTTGCCTAACTTCCACAGTTCTGTCGAATTTATTAGATGTTTCCCGTCTTGTTCGTACATAGTTTGTTGTTTTTCTGTATAGGCTTTGAAATCCACTTAATAGTGTTTCAGATATTTCTCTCTGTCTCAATATACTCCATATGTCCTCTCTCTTAACTCTATTAAAAGCCTTTTATAAGTTTATAAAACAAAGATGGACATTTCTTCCTTCTCTTATGGCTTTTACCCCAATTTGCCTTAGGATAAAAATTGCATCATTTATTCCTTTATTCGGTCTAAATCCAAATTGGGTTTCCTCCAGAGTGCTTGTTAACGTAATCCCCATATAATTCTTATTTTCCAGTGTATGCTTCCATATATTTAGTTTTTTTTTTTAATTTTACATAACAAACTAGAGCAGTGGAGCAATCAAAATTATTTGCTCCGGACTCCGCTCCAGCTCCGGGCAAAATCCCATTGCTCCACTGCTCCAGCTCCGTGCTCCGCTCCAAACCCCTGCTTATAACAATATTAAAAAACGATATCCAGTGAAACATTTATTAACAAACTGAGTCAAATTCATCTGGAATTATAAAAAAATAACAAAATTAAATAAATAAATAAACAATTCAATAACATGCCCTAAATAACAAAGCTGGCATAAACTAAACAGAAAACAACTGACAGCACATAACAATGCTTTGCCATATTAAAAAAAAGTAAAGCTGATATCTTTAACAATATTTCAAAGTTATTGAAATAAAAATATAATATTTTAACATTGCCACTAATACACTTTTTAAACTTAAAAAAAAATTCTGCCAAAAATGCCAACTGCAAAAAAAGTAAAACCACAGTATTCAAAAATATAAAAAATAAACAATTACCATCGTACATTGTCAATAAATTAAATTCTTAAACACAAGTGTACAGGGTGGTCCAAATTCGATGGGATTGCATAGGTATCTCGCTTAATATTTAAAATAGAGAAACAGTGCATAATGGCTCCTCGATCTCACCAATATGCCTTATTATCTCATCCTTTAGCTGTTGAATTGTTGTTGGCTTGTTGGCATAGACCTTGCTCTTGATATAATCCCAAGAAAGAAGTCCAAAGGCGTCAAATCGCACGGTCTTGGTGGCCAATTGACTTCGCTGTTTTGCTCTTGCATCCAATCGACGAGCGTACGGCGCTTCAAATGGTCCGCAGGCTTCAGTTCTTAAGTAAATTGAATTTTGTAAGCATGTAGAGACAAATCTTTCTTCAAAATTCGATGTAACGTGGTTGCGGAGAGGTTCGATTCCTGTGCGCGATTACGAATAGAGGTGTCTGTACTCTCGACCACATTCTCGCGCACTGCAGCAATGTTTTCAGCTGAACGACGTACACGAGCATGCAATGGTTCTTTTACATCTGTCACCGACCCAGTTTGTTTGAATTGTTGAACAATTTTTATAATTGCACTCTCGGTTGGCTGATTATGCTGACCAAAAATATCGCGAAGTGCGCGAAGTGCATTTCTGTTTTAAAGCCCATTTTCGTAATAGGCTTCAATAACTTTAACACGTTGTTCGATTGTCAATCTTCCCATGGTTAAAATTGCCAAAGACTAAACTTGTCAAATGTCAAAACCAGATGCCAAAATCTTTTGACGTTAAAGCCTAATTCACATTTAACATCTTTCCGTCTTATTGAAACACCCTTTATATGTAAATAAACAGTTGGTATGAAAATTTAATCTAAAATAATTATATAAACACTATTTAAAAAATACTGATAAACTTGCTGTTCTTTTAAAAAGGCGGTAGGAATTTAAACTACTGTTTCTTATTGCTGGTACTTATACAAAAAAAAAGTATTTATTTAAAATTTTACAGTTTTTTTTGTTTACAACTGATTAATTATTCGATATATATAACTTTAAGACAAGAACCCCCTATATGGTTGCCTTTGCATTAAAAGAAGATATCGATGCATTTGTTGCTGCGACAACCGTGGTTATTCTACCCCCGATATTTTATTATCATTGCACTATGACCTGCTGTATCATATCTTTTTTGACAATCTTTTTACGTCAATCCCACTACTGCAAGAACTGAAAAATAGACGACTCAAGGGTACTGGCGCAATAAGAGAAAACCGAACATTAAAATGTCCACTTATAGATTCTTCGCAACTAAAAAAAAAAAAAAGACAGGGGAGCTTTTGATTTTTTGTTTGTATATGGAGAAAATATTGTAGTATGCAAGTGGCATGACAATAGCGTTGTAACCTTGTAACGATGGCCTCGAATTGTACACCAGTAAACCCAATAAGACAAGTCAGTAGATTTTCTCAAAAACATAAAAACAGAATTTCGATTGAGCAACCACAAATAGTCAGCCTGTATAATGAAAATATTGGTGGAGTCGGCAGAAGCGACCAAAATATTAATTGGTATAAAGTTTCAATAACGGTAAAAAAATGTTGTTTTCCTTTATTTGCACATTGCGTTGATATGGCCATGCAAAATGCGTGGTACGTTCATAGATTTCGTTGCCATAAAAAAGTGCAAAGCAAGTGTGTAAAGTGCGATGTACATGTACATGTAAACGATTGCTTTTTATTCAATCACACAAAATATTAATATAAAATGATAAATAAATCATAAATTTTTTACTTATACTTTGTTTAATTATATATATTAAAGGTCTTATTATAGTAGTCCAAAGTCCTATCGTCCTTTTTAAAGGACGCCTTTTTTTCAAAAAGTTAAATTCTTACAAACTGTTTTTCAAATTAGCTAATTAACAAGGATAACAAAAAAAAATCATAAATCAAATATAAATAGTTTCAGGATTATCTGAGTTAAACAAATATTTTTTAAAACTTAAACTTCCATAATCCTTTTATCCAAGATGTTTTATTTGGGTCTCTATAATCTCTTACGTATACGTCATTCCCTATCTCAAATTGACGTACACTTTTCCCTTTAAAATTTTTATTTTGTCTTTTAGTCGAAAATGAATTTGGTAAAATTAAATTTAACCTAGTCCTTAAACTTCTACCTAATATTAATTTCGATGGTGTTACCCCCTTGGTACCATGAATATTTGACCTATAATTCAGTAAAAATTGACTTATACCCAGTGGCGTAGGCAGGTGGGGGCCGGAACCCCCCCCCCCATAGGTTCGCAATAAGTCGTTATAGAGCCGCAGAACTGTAAATTTTGTGCTTAAAAAAAGGTCTTTTTTTGTACCGTTTACTAAGCTATTTCGCTGGCGTACATGTTTATAGCCACTTCCATTTTTAAGAGCTGAAAATGCCCTCTCGACCGTTACTTGTATAATTGGAACAACCATTATTTTATCAACTGCTACAAAATACAAACCAGCATGATTTCGTGTTTTTCCAAAACGAATAAACGATATAATAACGTTATCAAGTGAAATTTTTTGGTTCGATTACCGTAAAATGTCACTTATACAGGGTGTGTCTTAAGTATTGCAAAAAAATTCAGAAGGTGATTCCTTATCGAAAATTAAAAGGGGTCTTTCGTTAAAAAAAAATTCCTTAGACGTCTCCTTTCGAAGTTACACCCCCCTAAAGGGATGCGGTAAAATTAGGTTTTTATTTTATTTCTCAAATTTGGATAAATTTAGGAAACTAATATTTGGTAGATGTTTTATACTTATTAAAAGGTTTCCCATAGTAATATTTTTAATCATCTCCCACCTCTACAGGGGGCTGAAAAGTGCGACCCCTGTTGGTTATCTTATCAGAACTTTTTGTTGGGTTAAAAAAATTTAATTAAAAATATTTTTCTTTAAAGCTTGATTTATTTAGAAACTTTATTTATTCTCTAGTTTATCTCGTAAAACCTACCGTTTTTGAGTAAAAAATAAAATGAGTAAACATGAACCATCAAATATTCCAATATAAAACGATTCATTTTGGTGGTTGCTGGTTGCCATGGTTTGTTTATGTTCATGTTGGATAGAATGGGTCATTCTAAACAGATGAATCTTCCTTAGGTGTAAACACATTTTACTGTGGTTACCTTTGTTAATAACAATCATAATCTCAATGGCAACAATGGTAACCACAGTAAAATGTGTTTACACCTAAGGAAGATTCATCTGTTTAGAATGACCTATTGACGGGTGTAATGCATTTTAAGGTTAACGCGGTGACAACGCTATATACATAAAAATATACATTGACTTTCATTTCGAACGAACTATTCGTTTTATTTGGGTTTTAATGAATCCATTTACGCGAATTTCATTTACTATGTACACAATATTTCCGTTGTTACTACCTCAGTTGGTTTAAATATAACGCAAACTCATAAAATGTTTATTGTATCAAAGGTTGATCATGTGATATAAGTTATCTCCTAATTTTTATAAACCATCAAATATAAATATTAACAGAATAAAATGTATGAACAAACTAATTTACTATTTTTTATTTGCAGGTTTCAGAGACGATCGGTCATCCATTACACACAATTATTAGTAACCTGGCGGCAGTTATTATACAATAATATTTTAAGTAATAATTAATCATTATTATTTTATGATAACATTGTATAACTTGCTTTATTAAATCTGTATTATAAGCATGCACATTTTTCAATGTATATTAAAATTGTATAAATAATTTCAGACGCTTTGTAAACGTTTTTTAGATTGGATAATATAATCTATGCATAATTAGATGTGTACACATGTAACAAATAAATATTTTAAACGACTTTGAGTCTCCTGCGAACAAACTTGTTGTTTTAATGCTTGACACACCAATCGCTTGATAAAAACAATTGACATTGCAACCTATGATTCTTAGCATTCAAATTAGCACTGCCTTATTTTAGAAAATACTACTATGTGCACTTTTGTTTTTTAATGTTTTCTTGCAATACAATAATGTTCACTTGAAAGTTATTCGGATATAAAGGTCAAAATCCCATAATTCCATGTCGGTGCTATTCTTAATTGTAATTTTTTTTAATGGGTTTCATTTTTAAACGTTCCTTGAAGGTTTTCGTTTCTAATTCTGTCTTTTCTTGTTTTATTTCCTATTTTTCGTAAGAACCTCATTTCAGTGGCTGTTAGTCTTTCATTCTGCCTTTTCGTTATTGTCCATGTCTCTGATCCGTGTATGAGGATAGGTGTGACGACCTTCTCAAAAACTTAACTTCTCACTTCTTTTGGTATTTCTTTTTCATACAGGAAACTATTCTTTATTGTCCTTAACAGCCTCCCGCCCTTAGTTATTTTTTCCTTTATTTCCTCTTCCATTTTCCGCTATAATTGATCCCAGATATATAAATTTTCCTGTTTGTTCTAAAGTTTTTTCTTTTATATTTAATGTGTGTTGCTCTTTTGTACCAAGTATCATGGTTTTTGTTTTTTCTATACTTATGTTCATATTTTATAATTATTTATTTTTTTAATCTTTTTGTAAAGTTCTAGATTTTTATTTAGAGTTTTTTTCGTCTATGGCTATAAGTATTATGTCGTCCGCGTAGCACAATTCTGTTACTTCAATCTTTTTCATTTTCCAATATCCAATCTCGTATGGTTTAGCTTTTTTCTTACTTCCTTTATTGCTTCGTCTCGCGGTATAGTAAATAGAATCGGACTCAGTATACACCCTTGCCTAACTTCCACAGTTCTGTCGAATTTATTAGATGTTTCCCGTCTTGTTCGTACATAGTTTGTTGTTTTTCTGTATAGGCTTTGAATTCCACTTAATAGTGTTTTAGATATTTCTCTCTGTCTCAATATACTCCATATGTCCTCTCTCTTAACTTAACTCTATTAAAAGCCTTTTATAAGTTTATAAAACAAATTGGACATTTCAACCTTCTCTTATGGCTTTTTCCCCAATTTGCCTTAGGATAAAAATTGCATCATTTATTCCTTTCGGTCTAAATCCAAATTGGGTTTCCTCCAGAGTACTTGTTAACGTAATCCCCCTATAATTCTTATTTTCCAGTGTATGCTTTTATATATTTAGTTTTTTATAAAAGCCTGAACGTAAAATATTTGTCTTCTACCATTCTACCCTTGGAGAGAAATAATTTGTAAGTTCTCTAAGTTTCTTAAATAAATCTGACAGATAGTATAAATTTCACAACTAATTTTCATAAGATAAGATGAGTTAACCAATTATTTATGATTTTTTAAATGTTATCGCGATCCTCTCTGGGGCTCACGACGCCTTACATAAAAAGCCCGGTTATAGAGGACCCTTGGGGTCCGCGAACCACAAATTGGAAACCGCAGATCTAGGGTATTGATGTCAACAGAAAAACCATCAAATACACATAGAGAAATTGTATCGACTTATTTTGGCGTAAAGAAATTTTTCTAATCCCCAAGTACAGTGATTCTCAGCAAATGGGGCGTACAGAAGGGTGAAAATCGAAGGCAAAACAATTTATTAAAACAACACAAAGCAATAACATAAAATATCTACTAAAAATAACAACAATCACAAATTTTTAGTTCCCGCGTATAATACGAAACCGAGTTTTAGAAGACAAAAATAAGTAAACATTTTGCGTATAATCCGTGAAATTGTACGGTATAAAGGGTTGTGCATTTTTCGATGCTCAAGGTCGGTTAAGTTAGAAAAAAGTTGCACATATTTATGGCTATTGAGAATCTGAAAAGAAATCCTGGATATTTTGATTCGTTTTTGATTCATTTCGAACAAAACTGAAACATGTGATTTTAGAACAATATTATTATCTTCCCTACTACCATTTGCGCTATTCAATTTAAACTTGGTAACTGTATGTTTTTGACCATCCTGGGTTTGATGACGCCAACAGAAATTTTCCAAGCCTTCTAGATTCCAAGTTGCGATAGTCAACTTTTTTATTTCTTATGGCCGCCATATTGGATTTTCGCACCATCAGACAGACAAAAAAATAGCTTTTCAGATTGGTAACCAACATAACTTTTTTATTTTAAAAAACTTGTTGAAATTTGAAAATTTATATAAATAATTTACAAAATCGAGAATGCTCTGAAAAACAATTTAAAAAAACTATGATAAAAATAAAAGTGACAGAACATTTTATTGGTCTAATGCTATTGAAATGACAATAAATTTAAAACACCAGATAAATAATTATTTAAATTGTTTAAAGTGCGTGCCGTTATGTATGATGCAGTTAGTCCTCAAATTCATTTCATTCACTGCTTTTAGGATAGTCTGTCTCGGAATAGAGTCGAATGCATTTTTGATTTTACGGCAACATGTTCTATATTTTCCGTTAAGGTTGCATAAACAACATGTTTTACATTGCCCCACAAAAAGTAATCCATAGGCATTAAACATAGCGATCGTGAAGCCATGAATTTTGAAAGCGTGCATCTAAATATTCTCTTATGGGGGTCCTACACGTTCCGTTATACCTGTCATAGTTTGCCTGAATAATAAAAAATGTTCAGGTGTACCTGAACAGTTCTGACTCTACACACGCTACGGTAAACCGTAGAGGTTTTCAGTTGTCATTGGCTTCGATACAAGATGACGCGGTGGCGGTGACGCAGAACAACTGAGACCTGTGCAGGCGAGCGGTACACACGTTCCGGTTTGTAGTCTGGCGCAGGTAGTAAGAATCGAATTTCGATTCTTCTCCGGTCGCCTGAACAGGTAACATTGCCTGTGCAGTTATGTCATACACACGCTCCGGTATACCTGCAAGCAGGCAATCCTGACAGGTATACCGGAACGTGTAGGACCCCCATTACGTTGTGAGGACCAACTCCGTCTTGCTAAAACCACTGATGATTTTGAATTGTTAATAATGGCAATTCGCCTAACATATCTTCTGAATTTGTTTCCAACAACCTTAATTTCGTTATCATTAGACTAATAAAATGTTCTGTCTTTTATTTGTTTCATACTTTCAATTGTAAATTATTTACACAAATTTTCAAATTTCAACAAGTTTTTTAAAATAAAAAAGTTATGTTGGTTACCAATCTGAAAAGCTATTTTTTTGTCTGTGTTTTTGACTATCGCACCTTGAAATCTAAGAAGGCTTGGGAAATTTCTTTTGGCGTCATCAAACTCAGGATGGTCAAAAACATAAATTTACCAAGTTTAAATTGAAAAACGCAAATGGTAGTAGGAAAGATAATAATATTTTTCTAAAATCACATGTTTCAGTTTTTTCGTAATGAACCAAAAACGAATCAAAATATCCAGGATTTTTTTTCAGATTCTCAACGGCCATAAAAATGTGCAACTTTTCTCTAATTTAACCGACCTTGTATCTCTTACCGTTTCCAAGATAGCAATGGTGAGCATCGAAAAATGCACCACTCTGTATCGTTTCCACTCACGCAATTTCGTTTCTTGTTTGTTAAGTAGCGGGTAATTTAAAAAAAAAATCGTCGTTGCTGGTTTAGAGGTTCTATAAAATACGAAATAGAAGTTTTTACATTGGAGAAAATTATTACGATTAATAAATTGTGTTTTTCACCTGCTACACGATCAAAAGTTGTTTGTAACTTACTTACTGACTTTTCCCTGTATTACCGTTTATGTATACTGATCTAATACATAGAAGATACGATAAATTAACAATTGAAAAGGATTATTTACCAAATAAATAAAGCGGTATACGTAAAACAAATTTATCACCCTTTCTAATTACTGTGTTTATAACATACAGAAAGCTATAAAAAAATATCGGTGTATTCAATAAACAGCCAATCGTAAAAACGGAAAGATAAGTCAGTCCCTAAATATTAGTCCAAGGCGGGGCTGGCTAGTTTATAAACTTCCAATACATCATTGCATTGTCACTTGCTGTTTTTTTGTTAAGGTGTAATCAAAACCACTCAAAAATGGCTGACGAGCAAGACTCAACAAAAGAACAACGAGATGAGAAATGTCTTTGTACAGGGTGGACCAAATTTGAATGTTTTACATGGTATTGTTGTTACTATAAGGCGGGGATGGCGAACCTTTTTATGTCCGCGTGCCAATTTTTTAAAATTTTCACAATCTGAAATGCTGGCGTGCCAGGTAACTTTTGCAATGAATGAAATAAAAAACATTACTGATTGTGAGGAGATGAAGAGTAAATATTACAATATTATGGACTACTTATAGAAATTTGTAATTAAACAACAACTAAAGATACACAACTAGACATTAAAAGATATTTGAAGGGTGTTGGGTGAAAACAAGGAATGTTAATCTGTATTAGATCTTTACAATTCGATTTTAAAGATTTTAAAGCCTACTATTATTTTATTGGTACAGCTTCAACCAAACTTTATTTTACTATGGACCATATAATTATAAATGATTATTAAATCAATGAATGTGAAAAATAATTTTTATTTGAACTATAATAATTAGTTATTCCAAGTAACCTGTCAAATTTATGGTTCAAAATAAGGAATGTCGATGAAAAAATACCATATGTCAACCATTAATTGTAACTTATTTGAAACAAAAATAATCTTACGATGTGATTAAGAATTATTTACACACACTAACAAATAATTATATTATTTATTAATAAAATTGTATTAATGAGGTTGATTATGGTAATAATTCTTATTAGATTCAGAATAAGAAAATTTTGAAAGATGTGCAATATCTTTGTATTTTTCTTCATTTAGTTAAAGCAGTTTATGGTGTGATTGTGTTTGCAATTGAAATTCTTTATTTATTATATTATGATGACAAACAATTGTCCTATTACCAATTCCCAGTTTTCTGTAAATCCTTTTCCTGCATATTATAATTAGCGGATATACTTATTGTCCCGTTAGTTTCGAAAGGGTTAATGTGATTTCGGGGAAATATTCTATTAACATTCTTCTGTTAATGCTTTTTTATACTTATTATAATTAGCTTTAGTACTAGCATGAGAAGCAGTATCTCGTTTAAATACTTATAATTTTGTTTGAAATTCGCATAGTTTCGAATCAAGATGCATGTATTTCATTTGAATAAATATAATTTCGTGTTATTAATGCATTAATTTTTTAAGAAATTTAGAAAAGCAACTATTTCTCCCGTGTGCCAATAAAGTCTTTCTACATGCCAGCTGTGACACGCGTGCCATAAGTTCGCCGCCCCTGCTATAAGGGTTAGCGATAATCTGATATCGATCTTTTGGGTTATTTTTTTGAGATAAACACCCATATGCTTACAGATTTTTTTATATCATTATAAACAATAGACTGTGATGTAAGGAAATTTGTAAGCACAGGCGTGTTTATCTCAAAAAAATAACCCAAGAGACCGATATTAGATTTTCGCTAATTATTATGGTAAGCAATTTGGTCCACCCTGTACACGTAATTTTGCAAAATATACCGGGTTATTCAGTTTAACTGTTGCATCCCTATAACTTTATTTATTTTAAGTGGAAATCAACCTAAAATTTTTGTATATCGCAAGAAATTCTCCAACAATTGACGTTAAAATATTTGTACTACGGTGGAATATGTAGGTATATCAGACCGACGACAGTCAACTTTTTTTATTTGCCTTGATAAAGAATTGAATATTAAATCCTAGCATGCAATAAAATTATAAACATATACAGGAAATTTTTGAGAAACCTTTTTTATTATTTTTCACTAAATCTTAACAACCGTTATATTTGACTAAACAAAACATGATCCCTGTAGTAGTAATTGACAGTTTATATTGCAACTGTTACGAATTAGTGGTTTTTGTCTTGTCAAATACAAACATTTCTAAGGTTTTATAAAATACTTTTTAAATAAATTTTTCTCAAAAATTTTCCTATATTTTTAACTCATAATCAGATTTAAAATTAAAGTCCCTATCAGATGAATAAAAAATATATACCATGTAATTAAAAAAAAGTTGACTATTGCTGGTTTAATATATTTCATCGTAGAAGAAACATTCTAACGTCCTTTTATAGAGAATTTCTTGCGATTCACAAACATATGAAATTTATTCGGATTTTCTTTTCAAATATCAACGTTATAGGATTGTTACAGTCAAACTTTATCTCCCGGTATAACCTATAGATAATGTTATCTCCTAATAATTTAACAATGTCAGTGTATTATGATGGATAGTTTTTAACTGTAGGTTATATATATCATTCGAAGCTTAACATGTTATCTCGCCCAACTTAAGAGCTACAAGGTCGATTAAATTTGCGCAAAATTGCAAAATTTGACCCTGATTTAAATCTGAACAAAAAAGAAATGCTGTCTCCTTGGTCAAAAAGTTATTTAAAACAAAAAAATTTACTTTCTAAATTTTCAGAGCGTTAAAAAAACTAAAAACCCTTTCTTGAAGCAACTCTATATTCTGATAAAATTTAATTTTGTTTCTGACGTTTCGTTTATTTTGGACCATCATCAATCATCTTAGTATTTCTTATAGGCACCATACCATGGGCGTCCGCAGGGGGGCAAACGGGGCATTTGCCCCCCTGGGACCGAGTAAAAATAGTACTTGTAAAAACAAATCATAAAAATTAAAAAATTAAATTAAAATTTATATATATTATTTGACTCTATGCTTTCCCCCCCCTGGAAAATTTTCTGTGGACGTCCATGCGCCATACTGAATTATGCATAATAAGGCCGTTCTGAAAATATTGAATACAGTGATATAACTTACTACAGGGTGGTCCACTTTTTAGGAGCAGGGCTTTAACAACCGATAGAAAAACTTATTTTAAAGGGAATATTCCATATCAACATCCGTCCATAAACGCTTCATTTTAAAAATACAGGATGTTGAAATTTTCGAAAAAATATCGATAATGTTTAACCGTTCCTCAACCAGTAGATATATTTAAACCAAATTTGGTAGGTATATATCACTACCTTACGGGTGACTTTCATTTCGAACGAACTATTCGTTTTATTTGGGTTTTAATGAATCCATTTACGCGAATTTCATTTACTATGTACACAATATTTCCGTTGTTACTACCTCAGTTGGTTTAAATATAACGCAAACTCATAAAATGTTTATTGTATCAAAGGTTGATCATGTGATATAAGTTATCTCCTAATTTTTATAAACCATCAAATATAAATATTAACAGAATAAAATGTATGAACAAACTAATTTACTGTATACAGGTTGTTTCCGGGTTGGAACCGCGTCGAAGGTTTCTTCTTAACCGACGTTTCGTCCTCCTTCATCGGGGACATCTTCAGGGGTTGTTGGTTAAACAGCAACTGGCGAGTCATTTGTGTCTGGTGTATTTATAGTAGGCTGTGGTTGATGATGTGTGACGGGCGCTGGAGCGTATAATCTACTGTTTATCAGCCTCTTCCAGGAGTTGTGGAGGGGGTAGCCGTTGTCTCGGTTGATGTTGTTTGGGTTTTTGAATATCTCTATGGCTTCCCTAATTTTGCGGGGGTAGTATCGTGATGTTCTCGATAGCACTTCTGTTTCGGCAAATTTGATGTTGTGGCCGGTATCATGTTTGTGTTCAGCTAATGCTGATTGAGTGATGTGTTTCAGTCTGGTGTCCCTTTCGTGCTCACTGATTCGCGTTTTGATAGTTCTTCGTGTCTCCCCAATGTAGACCTTGCCGCATGTGCAGGGTATTTTATAGATCCCCTTGGTTTGAAGCGGGAGACTATCCTTGACGCTGGGTAGGCACTCTGATAATTTTCTGTGGGTATTGAACGATGTTCTAATATCATGTTTTCGGAGAATTTTGCTGATTCTGTCTGTAACATTCTTGATATATGGCAGATAGGCGGTGGTTGTTGATGTTGTGGTCGTGTTCTTAGTTTGTCTGATCCTGTCGGGTTCCAAGAATCGGGTGATCGTTCGTTGGATGTCCCGTTTGTTGTACCCATTGTTGGTTAGAGCATCCGTTATTTTTACTAGTTCTGATGATAGGGAGTCCGGTTCGGATAGTGTAACTGCCCTGTGAACTAGCGAGTTGATGACCGATTGTTTTTGTGACGGGTGATGGTGAGACAGCGCGTTCAGGTAACGGTTGGTGTGTGTTGGCTTCCGGTAGACCGAGTGTCCCAGCTTACGGTTGGGTAGTCGAGTCACGAGTACGTCCAGAAATGGTAGCTCGCCGTTGGTTTCGATTTCCATGGTAAACTGAATATCCGGATGGTGCGCGTTTAGATGTGTGAGGAAGTCGGTTAACGTATTCCGTCCATGTGGCCAGATGATGAATGTGTCGTCGATGTATCTAAACCAGCATTTTGGTTTTAATGGGGCCGAATCCAATACTTCTTTTTCAAATGCTTCCATGAATATGTTGGCTACGACTGGTGATAGAGGGGAGCCCATAGCTGCTCCTGCAATCTGCTCGTAGAACTCTCCTCGAAATAGAAAATATGTGGATGTGAGACATGCTTTTACTAGTTGGGCTAAGTCTGTTGGTAGGTTGTTATCCATTAGCATCTCTTCAATGATGGTGATGGTGTCCGTGATTGGAATCTTCGACGCGGTTCCAACCCGGAAACAACCTGTATACATTGGACATCGGCCGCGGAAGCCTACAACATAGATAAACTAATTTACTATTTTTTATTTGCAGGTTTCAGAGACGATTGGTCATCTATTAGACACAATTATTAGTAACCTGGCGGCAGTTATTATACAATAATATTTTAAGTAATAATTAATCATTATTATTTTATGATAACATTGTATAACTTGTTCAAAGCTTTATTAAATCTGTATTATAAGCATGCACATTTTTCATTATATGTATATTAAAATTGTATAAATAATTTCAGACGCTTTGTAAACGTGTTTTAGATTGGATAATATAATCCATGCATAATTAGATGTGTACACATGTAACAAATAAATATTTTAAACGACTATGAGTCTCCTGCGAACAAACTTGATGTTTTAATGCTTGACACACCAATCGCTTGATAAAAACAATTGACATTGACAACAATTGACTTAGCATTCAAATTAGCACTGCCTTATTTTAGAAAATACTACTATGTGCACTTTTGTTTTTTAATGTTTTCTTGCAATACAATAATGTTCACTTGAAAGTAATTCGGATATAAAGGTCAAAATCCCATAATTCCATGTCGGTGCTATTCTTAATTGTAATTTTTTTAATGGGTTTTATTTTTAAACGTTCTCTGAAGGTTTCGTTTCTAATTCTGTCTTTTCTTGTTTTATTTCCTATTTTTCGTAAGAACCTCATTTCAGTCGCTGTTAGTCTTTCATTCTGCCTTTTCGTTATTGTCCATGTCTCTGATCCGTGTATGAGGATAGGTGTGACGACCTTCTCAAAAACTTAACTTCTCACTTCTTTTGGTATTTCTTTTTCATACAGGAAACTATTCTTTATTGTCCTTAACAGCCTCCCGCCCTTAGTTATTTTTTCCTTTATTTCCTCTTCCATCTTCCGCTATAATTGATCCCAGATATATAAATTTTCCTGTTTGTTCTAAAGTTTTTTCTTTTATATTTAATGTGTGTTGCTCTTTTGTACCAAGTATCATGGTTTTTGTTTTTTCTATACTTATGTTCATATTTTATAATTATTTATTTTTTTAATCTTTTTGTAAAGTTCTAGATTTTTATTTAGAGTTTTTTTCGTCTATGGCTATAAGTTAGTATTATGTCGTCCGCGTAGCACAATTCTGTTACTTCAATCTTTTTCATTTTCCAATATCCAATCTCGTATGGTTTAGCTTTTTTCTTACATCCTTTATTGCTTCGTCTCGCGGTATAGTAAATAGAATCGGACTCAGTATACACCCTTGCCTAACTTCCACAGTTCTCTCGAATTTATTAGATGTTTCCCGTCTTGTTCGTACATAGTTTGTTGTTTTTCTGTATAGGCTTTGAATTCCACTTAATAGTGTTTTAGATATTTCTCTCTGTCTCAATATACTCCATATGTCCTCTCTCTTAACTTAACTCTATTAAAAGCCTTTTATAAGTTTATAAAACAAAGATGGACATTTCTTCCTTCTCTTATGGCTTTTTCCCCAATTTGCCTTAGGATAAAAATTGCATCATTTATTCCTTTATTCGGTCTAAATCCAAATTGGGTTTCCTCCAGAGTACTTGTTAACGTAATCCCCCTATAATTCTTATTTTCCAGTGTATGCTTTTATATATTTAGTTTTTTATAAAAGCCTGAACGTAAAATATTTGTCTTCTACCATTCTACCCTTGGAGAGAAATAATTTGTAAGTTCTCTAAGTTTCTCAAATAAATCTGACAGATAGTATAAATTTCACAACTAATTTTCATAAGATAAGATGAGTTAACCAATTATTTATGATTTTTTAAATGTTATTGCGATCCTCTCTGGGGCTCACGACGCCTTTCATAAAAAGCCCGGTTATAGAGGACCCTTGGGGTCCGCGAACCACAAATTGGAAACCGCAGATCTAGGGTATTGATGTCAACAGAAAAACCATCAAATACACATAGAGAAATTGTATCGACTTATTTTGGCGTAAAGAAATTTTTCTAATCCCCAAGTACAGTGATTCTCAGCAAATGGGGCGTGCAGAAGGGTGAAAATCGAAGGCAAAACAATTTATTAAAACAACACAAAGCAATAACATAAAATATCTACTAATAATAACAACAATCACAAATTTTTAGTTCCCGCGTATAATACGAAACCGAGTTTTAGAAGACAAAAATAAGTAAACATTTTGCGTATAATCCGTGAAATTGTACGGTATAAAGGGTTGTGCATTTTTCGATGCTCAAGGTCGGTTAAGTTAGAAAAAATTTGCACATATTTATGGCCATTGAGAATCTGAAAAGAAATCCTGGATATTTTGATTCGTTTTTGATTCATTTCGAACAAAACTGAAACATGTGATTTTAGAAAAATATTATTATCTTCCCTACTACCATTTGCGCTATTCAATTTAAACTTGGTAACTGTATGTTTTTGACCATCCTGGGTTTGATGACGCCAACAGAAATTTTCCAAGCCTTCTAGATTCCAAGTTGCGATAGTCAACTTTTTTATTTCTTATGGCCGCCATATTGGATTTTCGCACCATCAGACAGACAAAAAAATAGCTTTTCAGATTGGTAACCAACATAACTTTTTTATTTTAAAAAACTTGTTGAAATTTGAAAATTTATATAAATAATTTACAAAATCGAGAATGCTCTGAAAAACAATTTAAAAAAAACTATGATAAAAATAAAAGTGACAGAACATTTTATTGGTCTAATGCTATTGAAATGACAATAAATTTAAAACACCAGATAAATAATTATTTAAATTGTTTAAAGTGCGTGCCGTTATGTATGATGCAGTTAGTCCTCAAATTCATTTCATTCACTGCTTTTAGGATAGTCTGTCTCGGAATAGAGTCGAATGCATTTTTGATTTTACGGCAACATGTTCTATATTTTCCGTTAAGGTTGCATAAACAACATGTTTTACATTGCCCCACAAAAAGTAATCCATAGGCATTAAACATAGCGATCGTGAAGCCATGAATTTTGAAAGCGTGCATCTAAATATTCTCTTATGGGGGTCCTACACGTTCCGTTATACCTGTCATAGTTTGCCTGAATAATAAAAAATGTTCAGGTGTACCTGAACAGTTCTGACTCTACACACGCTACGGTAAACCGTAGAGGTTTTCAGTTGTCATTGGCTTCGATACAAGATGACGCGGTGGCAGTGACGCAGAACAACTTAAGACCTGTGCAGGCGAGCTGATGATTTTGAATTGTTAATAATGGCAATTCGCCTAACATATCTTCTAAATTTGTTTCCAACAACCTTAATTTCGCTATCATTAGACTAATAAAATGTTCTGTCTTTTATTTGTTTCATACTTTCAATTGTAAATTATTTACACAAATTTTCAAATTTCAACAAGTTTTTTAAAATAAAAAAGTTATGTTGGTTACCAATCTGAAAAGCTATTTTTTTGTCTGTGTTTTTGACTATCGCACCTTGAAATCTAAGAAGGCTTGGGAAATTTCTTTTGGCGTCATCAAACTCAGGATGGTCAAAAACATAAATTTACCAAGTTTAAATTGAAAAACGCAAATGGTAGTAGGGAAGATAATAATATTTTTCTAAAATCACATGTTTCAGTTTTTTCGTAATGAACCAAAAACGAATCAAAATATCCAGGATTTCTTTTCAGATTCTCAACGGCCATAAAAATGTGCAACTTTTCTCTAACTTAACCGACCTTGTATCTCTTACCGTTTCCAAGATAGCAATGGTGAGCATCGAAAAATGCACCACTCTGTATCGTTTCCACTCACGCAATTTCGTTTCGTGTTTGTTAAGTAGCAGGTAATTAAAAAAAAAAATCGTCGTTGCTGGTTTAGAGGTTCTATAAAATACGAAATAGAAGTTTTTACACTGGAGAAAATTATTACGATTAATAAATTTTGTTTTTCACCTGCTACACGATCAAAAGTTATTTGTAACTTACTTACTGACTTTTCCCTGTATTACCGTTTATGTATACTGATCTAATACATAGAAGATACGATAAATTAACAATTGAAAAGGATTATTTACCAAATAAATAAAGCGGTATACGTAAAACAAATTTATCACCCTTTCTAATTACTGTGTTTATAACATACAGAAAGCTATAAAAAAATATCGGTGTATTCAATAAACAGCCAATCGTAAAAACGGAAAGATAAGTCAGTCCCTAAATATTAGTCCAAGGCGGGGCTGGCTAGTTTATAAACTTCCAATACATCATTGCATTGTCACTTGCTGTTTTTTTGTTAAGGTGTAATCAAAACCACTCAAAAATGGCTGACGAGCAAGACTCAACAAAAGAACAAGGATCGGAAAACCCCGTTCAGGAGGAACAAATCGAGAAAAAAGAAAACACACCTCAGCAGCAGGGATGCACACGAATAAAACGAAGCGTCATCGATGCTCCTTATGGTGCCAATTCTTTGGATGAAAATGGCGACCGTATTGACGAATGGTAACGGAAAATATAATTTACGTACGTATGTGCAATATTATATATTATTGGTAGTCAATTATAGCGATAAAAATACGAGATGAGAAATGTCTTTGTACAGGGTGGACCAAATTTGAATGTTTTACATGGTATTGTTGTTACTATAAGGCAGGGATAGCGAACCTTTTTATGTCCGCGTGCCAATTTTTTAAAATTTTCACAATCTGAAATGCTGGCGTGCCAGGTAACTTTTGCAATGAATGAAATAAAAAACATTATTGATTGTGAGGAGATGAAGAGTAAATATTACAATATTATGGACTACTTATAGAAATTTGTAATTAAACAACAACTAAAGATACACAACTAGACATTAAAAGATATTTGAAGGGTGTTGGGTGAAAACAAGGAATGTCAATCTGTATTAGATCTTTACAATTCGATTTTAAAGATTTTAAAGCCTACTATTATTTTATTCGTACAGCTTCAACCAAACTTTATTTTACTATGGACCATATAATTATAAATGATTATTAAATCAATGAATGTGAAAAATAATTTTTATTTGAACTATAATAATTAGTTATTCCAAGTAACCTGTCAAATTTATGGTTCAAAATAAGGAATGTCGATGAAAAAATACCATATGTCAACCATTAATTGTAACTTATTTGAAACAAAAATAATCTTACGATGTGATTAAGAATTATTTACACACACTAACAAATAATTATATTATTTATTAATAAAATTGTATTAATGAGGTTGATTATGGTAATAATTCTTATTAGATTCAGAATAAGAAAATTTTGAAAGATGTGCAATATCTTTGTATTTTTCTTCATTTAGTTAAAGCAGTTTATGGTGTGATTGTGTTTGCAATTGAAATTCTTTATTTATT
The DNA here is from genome assembly GCA_947652605.1 of Elmis aenea. NCBI lineage: Eukaryota > Metazoa > Arthropoda > Insecta > Coleoptera > Elmidae > Elmis > Elmis aenea. The sequence goes on along the minus strand of OX393579.1, from coordinate 39,892,963 downwards.
ATATTATGATGACAAACAATTGTCCTATTACCAATTCCCAGTTTTCTGTAAATCCTTTTCCTGCATATTATAATTAGCGGATATACTTATTGTCCCGTTAGTTTCGAAAGGGTTAATGTGATTTCGGGGAAATATTCTATTAACATTCTTCTGTTAATGCTTTTTTATACTTATTATAATTAGCTTTAGTACTAGCATGAGAAGCAGTATCTCGTTTAAATACTTATAATTTTGTTTGAAATTCGCATAGTTTCGAATCGAGATGCATGTATTTCATTTGAATAAATATAATTTCGTGTTATTAATGCATAAATTTTTTAAGAAATTTAGAAAAGCAACTATTTCTCCCGTGTGCCAATAAAGTCTTTCTACATGCCAGCTGTGACGTGCCATAAGTTCGCCGCCCCTGCTATAAGGGTTAGCGATAATCTGATATCGATCTTTTGGGTTATTTTTTTGAGATAAACACCCATATGCTTACAGATTTTTTATATCATTATAAACAATAGACTGTGATGTAAGGAAATTTGTAAGCACAGGCGTGTTTATCTCAAAAAAATAACCCAAGAGACCGATATTAGATTTTCGCTAATTATTATGGTAAGCAATTTGGTCCACCCTGAACACGTAATTTTGCAAAATATACCGGGTTATTCAGTTTAACTGTTGCATCTCTATAACTTTATTTATTTTAAGTGGAAATCAACCTAATATTTTTGTATATCGCAAGAAATTCTCTAACAATTGACGCTAAAATATTTGTACTACGGTGAAATATGTATATCAGACCGACGACAGTCAACTTTTTTTATTTGCCTTGATAAAGAATTGAATATTAAATCCTAGCATGCAATAAAATTATAAACATATACAGGAAAATTTTTGAGAAACCTTTTTTATTATTTTTCACAAAATCTTAACAACCGTTGTATTTGACTAAACAAAACATGATCCCTGTAGTAGTAATTGACAGTTTATAACTTGTGCCAATGTGTTTTATTAAGTACTTTTTGACGATAAAACCACTATTTGGATAGCTTTTAAATTGAAAATGGACCTTCTGGCGAATTGCTCTTCCGAGTGCGTATTCTAAACGTTACATGTTAAGGACAACTATCTTTGGAGGCAAATGGTGGACACTCATGTTTAACACTAAAATTTGTTATTATCATATTACGGTTCTATTTTTCCCTCATTTTTATTAAGAATTGTTTCAATTTATTTTAATTATTAAGTATATTGCAACCGTTACGATTTAGTGGTGTTTTGTCTTGTCAAATACAAACATTTCTAAGGTTTTATAAAATACTTTTTAAATTCATTTTTCTCAAAAATTTTCCTTTATTTTTAACTCATAATCAGATTTAAAATTAAATCAGATGAATAAAAAATATATAACATGAAATTTAAAAAAAAGTTGACTATTGGTGGTCTGATATATTTCATCGTAGAAAAAACATTCTAAACGTGATTTTATAGAGAATTTCTTGCGATTCACAAAAATATGAAATGTATTCGGATTTTCTCTTAAAATGACAGAGTTATAGGATTGTTACAGTCAGACTTAATCACCAGGTACAACCTATAAATAATGTTATCTCCTAATAATTTAACAATGTCAGTGTATTATGATGGATAGTTTTTAAATGTAGGTTATACATATATATCATTCGAACATGTTATCTCGCCTAGGGTACCCTAATCTCGCCCATCTTAAGAGCTACAAGGTCGATTAAATTTGCGCAAAATTGCAAAATTTGACCTGATTTAAATCTGAATGATGTTTAACAATGTTTTATCAATATCATGTCAACAATTTTGTACATGTAAATTTATAATAATCTTAGGTTTTAATAAGAAAAAAAAAACCGTAAAACTCCATCTCCAGATGAAAGTAAAAAAATCATTTTTATTACAAATAGATCCGGAAAAAACACTATTTTTCTACGTTGAACAGAAACTTAAGTAAATTTGTTAAAAGCATGTGATAAAGTATAACAAAACTTAGAACGGTATAAAAAATTCGCAGCAAATCGCGTTTGTCTTCGTTATTAAAGCTCATTTTTACGAATTTATTAATGTAACAAGTAATAGGCTTCCAAAACTTTCAATTTGTTGATTGGTTGTCATGGAAACAACATAAACTACAATGACCGGCCTACCTGATTTATCGTGGTTGTTGTTTAAAACGCATTTTTTCAAACTTGACAATGAATGAAGAAGTAAAATACCATGCGTGACACATCAATGGATTCAGAAAAATAAATGCTATTTGATTATGTAAATAACAAAAATTGCGCCCATGAGAAAAAATAAAGTTGGTGATCATAAAACAAAATTTTCTCTCGGATACCGTTTGAGATATTTCCAATTTCTCTTCGGATTATTAATGAGCATCAAATTTAGCAACTCTGCCAAATTTAAACCTGTACTCTAGCTATTATAATAAGCGAGATTTCCATGGTCCTCGAATTTGAATCACTCTGTTCATTGGGATTGCCTAACATCCACCGTGATGGAGGTTCGATACGGGGAATACCCGACTTCTCTCCGCGTCTAAAGACGCAGCAACGACGACCATTGCTCGCGAAGTATCGCAATCAATCAATTGTTATTTTCTTAGGCAAATAAATTGTTTATAACGATCAATAGGTACTGCATTTCTATGCTTTTTAAACTTGTCACACAAAATTAGTACACAAACGCAGATTCATAAGGTTTTCAGATTTAATAAACGTAAAATGTACATTGACTTTTATTTCGAACGAATTATTCGTTTTATTTGGGTTTTAATGGATCAATTTACGCGAATTTCATGCACTATGTACACAATATTTCCGTTGTTACCGCAGTTGGTTTAAATATAACGCAAACTCGTAAAATGTTTATTTTATAAAAGTTTGATCATGTGATATAAGTTATCTTCTAATTTTTATGAACCATCAAATATAAATATTAAAAGAATAAAATGTATGAACAAACTAATTTACTATTTTTTATTTGCAGGTTTCAGAGACGATTAGTCATCTATTAGACACAATTATTAGTAACCTGGCGGCAGTTATTATACAATAATATTTTAAGTAATTATTAATCATTATTATTTTATGATAACATTGTATAACTTGTTCAAAGCTTTGTTTAATCTGTATTATAAACATGCACATTTTTCATTATGTATTAAAATTGTATAAATAATTTCAAACGCTTTGTAAACGTTTTTTAGATTGGATAATATAATCCGCGCATAATTAGATGTGTACACATGTAACAAATAAATATTTTATACGACTATGAAGTCCCTGCTAACAAATTGGATGTTTTAATTTTATTGCTTGACACACCAATCGCTTGATAAAAAAATTGACATCGCAGTAGAAAATACTACTATGTACAATTTTGTTTATTAATGTTTCTTGCAATAATTTCCACTTAAAGTATTTCGAATATAAAGGTCAAAATCCCATAATTCTATGTCGGTGCTTCCCCGAATTATAAGTGTGAAGTTCCCGGTAATGGTTTAGTCACATTATAAGTAACGTTACCAATACCAACCTGTCACGTCACAGCAACGTGTCGGCAAAATATTCTTAATTGTAATTAAAATGCATACATACCCATAATCAGGCAACGTCCAGACCCCACACATCACGTACTCCCGAAGGATGTTTTAACGGGAACTTGAAAATTCAAGTTTGAGATTTGAGCAGTGGCGTAGCTAGAGTTTGTGCCGCCCGGGGCGGTCCCTGATTTGCCGCCCCTCTAAATAACGGTTGCCAACTTTTGATTTTTTTAAAAGTAAGCGAAGATCGACACAAAAAAGTGGAGGGGAGATAAAACGCGCCGCAGCCGATTTTTTTTTTAATTGTAGATGTTCAAACGGTTTTAATGCAAAATGTAGAGTACTTTACCATCATCCAAAATTACAGTTTTACGGCAGAACTTTTTTTTTTTTTTTTTATTAGATCGTCTCTTACCCCCACGAAATTATTTTTAATAAGGGTAAAAACTGATAGTTTCCATTTGGGTAAAGCAACACATACATAATATATTTAGCAAAATCACAAAAAAAGTAATAATATAAATATAAAATTCACATAAATTTTAAAAAAATTACACCATAATTTAGCCTAAAATTTAATTTATAAAAACGGAAAAACTTCAGTTTGTTCTATACATATTATTTACTATGAATTTCTTCAAAGGCCTTGCCCAAACACGACCCCAAATATAATACAGGGTGACTTGTAGGAAACGGACGTTTTTTGAATGAACAGAACTTAGTTGATTTTCAAGGTTTTTTTTTTTTTTTCTGCAAAGTGAAGAATAACATCTGCCATTTGATATAACAAAGTCAAGTATCCTCTTGAACAAAAAGTTGTTTTTTTTTTGACGCACAGCTGCTAGACCGGGTCATGTAATAAATAAGTTTGCTTTTTCTTGAAAATCAACCGAGTTCTGTTAATTCATTTGTATACTTGATTAAAAACAAACAAAAAGAAAACAACTTTTCGTTCAATCGGATACTTGACTTAGTTATATCAAATGGCAGATGTTATTCTTCACTTTGCAAAAAAAACTTGAAAATCAACCGACTTTTGTTCATTCAAAAAACGTCCGTTTTCCACAAGTCACTCTGTATTAATGATAAAGGATTTTATATACCTGTCAAATTAATTATCAGTAGTAATATAACAAGTGCATTGAAAATTATCGATAATTTTTGGTAAATATGCCCGAATGCAAGTGCACGAGTGATTTTTTCTGCTTCAACTTGCATGAGTGAAGATTTGTCAAAATTATAAATTATTTGCAATGCACGAGTTATATTTTATCAGAAAATTTCTTTCACCTAACCTATCTGTCAAATTAAAATGTTGTTTAATTTAGATAAATTAAAGTATACCTACTACTTACTGCGATTGTTATTATTAATAGATCATTTATAACTAATTTTTAATTCAAGAATTATATTTTAATAAAAATTAATGAACCAAATAGTATTTAGGTACATACACATAATCTGTTATGTCAAATTTTACAAGTACTGTCAGAGTGGTGTGTCAGGGGTGTGGTTTAATCTATATTAAAGTAACGTTATTGGTCGCCGACATCTGTCAAAAAATTATCAAGACCAAAATACCTTATTCCCTCTCCAAATTTATATTTTCCACCAATCAAAAACTCATATTTCTTAGAAACGACCAATAAACGCATGAAAATCTGTTAATTGCGAAAAGTAAATTATCAGTGTATGATTATGTTTATTGGCCGTTTAAAGGAAATCTGAGTTTGTTATTGGTCGAAAACGCAAATTTGACAGGAGGATCAACATCTGACAGGGGAATGTAAAATTATTACTGTGTAATATTGCTCCTATTGGTAGTCTCTAAAAGATTTAAGATTAGTGATTGGTTGAAAACGCAAATTTGACAGGTGAAGGGAATTTTCACAACAATATTTTTATCACGTACTTAAAAACCTACCAACAATAATTGTATTCACCTACAGTAATGAAAAATCGTAACTTTTTTGCTAGTGTTCTATGATTTAAAAGTTGTCTTATCACTGTTCAAAACTTTTGTACATCTCCATTTACAAATACAAATAATTGGACTAGTTGGAGGAATGTTATTGCTATGCGACAATTGGTTAATATGAACAAGGATTTATACCTCAAACCGAATGTATGAAATAGAACGGAAGTAAAATATTCCTATTATAATAGAATTCAAAACTGTCGTTACAAGGGGGCGGGTTTTCAGTGTAGCTAGGTCGACTAGCCCATTTTATCCTCTAACTTCGATAAGAATTCCTTTTTTTTTTAAATGAATTTTTATGAATTTAATAGCGCTAGTCCCGGTACCTACTGCTTATTTTATCTACTGATCCTTCATTACCCCGAGATTTTCATTTTTACCCCATTTGGGTAGACTAAGACTGCCGCCCCCAGCTACGCTACTGGATTTGAGTTACATGAACGTTTTGCGAATTCATCCTGAGCTTTTAACGAGAGGTGTGTTTCAGATTTTTCATTTCTGTGAAAAAAAGGTTTCTGAATCCAAGTGATCATTGTCTAATTCCGGTAGAAAATATTTCTAAATACTGTTTTCCAAAAATACCAAACTTTCAATTCTACAAATTAAATCAAAAATAAACATATTATCAACAATAAAATCCTCTGTACATGAATACATTTCAAATGAATCATTTTCCAGTGTATGCTTCCATATATTTAGTTTTTTTTTATAAAAGCCTGATTGTAAAATATTTGTGTTCTACCATTCTACCCTTGGAGAGAAATAATTATTAAATTTTTTAAGTTTCTCAAACAAATCTAACAGATCGTATAATTTTCACAACCAATTGTCATAAGATAAAATGAGTTAACTAATTATTTATGATTTTTTTAATGTTACCGCGGTCCCCTCTGGGGCTCACACCTTATTTAACAAGCCCTGTTATAGTGGACCCCTGGGCCCTGTGATCCGCGAACCACAAATTGGAAACCGCAGATCTAGGGTATTGATGTCAATAGAAAAACCATCAAATACACATAGAGAAACTGTATCGATTTATTTTGGCGCTAAGAAATTTTCCTAATCCCCAAGTACAACGATTCTTAGCATATGAGGCGCGCCTCCTAGGGAGGGGGGCGTGCAGAAGAGTGAAAATCGAAGGCAAAACAATTTATGAAAACAACACAAAGCAATAACATAAAATATCTACTAATAATAATAGCAATCACAAACTGGACAGGTTCTTAGTAGGCCTAATGACTAGTGTTTCAGATTTCAATGTACGTACTTTTAAGCAGGGCATGAAACCGGTTTTTTTAACCGGTTTAAAAAACCGGTTAACCGTTATTTTTTGTCAGAAAAAGTGATTTTTAACCGAAACCGTTATTTTTAAAGACAAAAAAAAACGGTAGCCTTTAACCCAAATAATAAAAAACCGTTTTCTTTAACATCTTTTTTTAATAAAAATTACGATGAAAAATACAAAATTTGTAGTAAATGCGATTAGTTTACCAAAAGTCATTAGAGTAAACCCGGGCAAAAGTCCGCACTGGGGTAAAAGTCCTATTAGGGATAGGAAGGACTGGAGAGTTAAGAGAGAATAGGTTTTATTATAAGTTGTTGAGATACAGTATCTGTGGTGGACACATATAGTTCTAGCTTGATCGGCAGTTAAACCGCTGCGAAAATTAGCTAAGTGTAAAAATGCTTGGCTTGTTATAGTTTTCGATGATCTTTTATTAGGCATTGATATTTAAAAGTCTCTCACAACCGGCATGCAACTTTTTTTATATAAACACCCTCCATTTTAGCTACACAATCATGTCGCCAAACGTTTCCTAACTTAAACTAAAGATGCCGTCATAATGCTTCTATCGTAATTAGCACGCATGGGGGCAAAAAGCCGCAGTCGTGCCTGGGGTAAAAGGCCGCGCACGGGCTTTTGCCCCGTCTTTATTTAAATTACTTTGATATATTCTACAAAAATCATTTCTTTCAGAATTTGTAAGAGAACGACGCATAGAAAGCCGATTACATCAGAAATATTGGAGGAGGCGAAGAGAAAATTGCGAGAAAGAAGAAATCCAATCGAAGTACTTATAGCAAAGACTGTTGGAGCTCATGAATCATCCTTAAGAAAAAGATTAAAGCTGGACTTTGGCGTGACTTCATTAGAAAGATTCAAATCCACATTTACGTCTGATCACGAAGCAAGTTTAGCTGATCACTGTAGATAGATGGACGTAAGGTTCTACGGAATTACTAGAAAAAAAATTCGGCGGTTGGCTTTTGACTTTGCTTCGCAAAATAACATCGTAAACGATTTTAATAAGGAGTCACAAATGGCGGGAGACGACTGGACCAAAAGTTTTTTTTATCTAGACACAAATTTTCATTAAGAATGCCCAACAAGACAAGCGTCGGAAGGATTATGTGTTTCAATAAAGTCCAAATAGAAAGATTCTACGATAATTTAACGAACAGCCATGTCAGAGAAGAGAAAAACGAAATTGTTTGCCCAGGTTGTTAAGAAATATATGAAGATCTACCAGCCGAGGACTAGATTACCCAAGTACCGTAAATGCCACAACTGGTGGCACGAAAGTTGCGAGTTCGCCTGTGACTTTTGTTGAATTTGTCAAATATTTTTTGTGTTCTTTTAAATGAGATAATTTTTTAATTTTGTTACAAGACTGAATGAACTTTTATTTTGTATTTTTGAAGAGAATTAACTTTTATTTCATAAAATAACACACCGTGTATTATTGTGTCAAAGATGTAAACATTTTAATTAGACGAATGCACGAACGGTCTTTTGCCCCATCAATTTGGACTTTTGCCCCATAGGGTGGGGCAAAAGTACCAATCTACATCAAACCATAAAAAAAATATTTTTATTTGAATTCGTTACTTTTGGTGGTGATCCATTTTATGATGAAATGAGAAGTGTCTAAGGTGTTCATAAAAAAAAATGTTGACCCGTTAAACATAAAACTTTCTTATTTAGAGAGTTGAGAACGTTAACTGCGGACTTTTGTCCGGGTTTACTCTAATGAACTCTTGATTGTACATTTATTATAAAATTATAAATAAATAATATCTTTTCATACTTTGCATTCCTGATCTAAATAATTTTAAAAACCGGTTAATTTAACCGGTTTTTTAAACCGGTTTATAATTTAAATCGGTTTTTTACACTAAACAGGTTTTTTACGAATAAAACCGGTTTTTCAACAAAAACCGTTATAAAAATAAAGTTCTCGATTTCGGTTAACCGGTAACCATAATTTTTTTCGGTTTTGAGCCCTTATTTTAAGGTTATATTAGCAAAAAAGGTACTACTAAAAATACCACACATTTTAAAAATGATACACTCGTCCAAAGAAGGTTGAGAAATTAAAACAAATAGAGTGTTTAGGCAGGACAAAGGGCTTAAAAGGGGGACGCAATAAAAATTGAAATAGTAAAAGGAGATAAAATACAAAAATGTTGAGAAATACTGCCCAAATACTAACTCATAGTCTGACAAGCAGGCAGACAGTGTTTTATGTAAACGATGCTTACTTAGGATTTGTTCAATATATTAAAAACTTCAGCATCTTATTAATTCGTTCGTTTTTTTTTGTGAGTTTTTTCTATAAAATGTTCACTTCTTTTGTAGTTTAAAAATATTTTTTTTATATAATGTATTATTTTTATATTTTTTGTGGATTTATCATTAAAAAGTATAAGTATTCGATCAAGTTCTGCCCAGTTTCTCTAACACCCAATTTTATCCGAAGCATTCATATGCTGTTTGTATAATTCCAACAAAAATAAAATTTATTGATAATATATTGCATCAAAACAAACAAATATCACAAATAAGTTACGTGTATGTCATGCTGTACGATAATGGTATTTGTTTTGTTATCTTTATCGAACAGAAAGAAATCACCTTTGTAGATATAAATTAATAGATTAAATTATCCCTATAAAAGAAACAGCAAGTTTGAAACAGTATATTCTTGTATAATATTCTTTACAACTCATCTGATGGAGTGAAGTGAGCTACAAAAAGTAAGTTTTAATCTAATAAAAACCAATTATCGATAATTTACTAAAATTTTTCAAGTCAAAAATGGAAGGTAACTACGTCGAAGCATACATAGAACTTGATGGTATTAATGGGAAATTGAAAACATGTGATAACTGTGCAGAAAAGAAGAAGAATTCAAACCGTACGAAAAGAAATGTTATTGACGTGCCTTTAAAAAAATGCTTCGATAGAGATGAGAACCAAAAAATCGTAGAGGTTTGGGACTGCACGGATTGTTGCAACATATTCGTTCGAAGTAAACTGTAATCCATTTAAAGTAAAAAAAAAGATTATTTAATAATATTGTGTTTACACCTACATAACAACTTATCTGTACAATAAATCCCAAGTATTGTGTGAATTTAGATAGCTATTATTTTAGTGACCGATTACGTTCAGTATCACAACCATTTAATACTTAATTACATCTAAACATGTAATAGTATACGATGTAGTCATTCTTGAATTTTAAACATAAAAATTGAAATTATTTTTAAAATAAAAATTGAAATTATTTTTAAAATAAAAATTACATTATTTTAGATTTGTTTTATTAAAAACATATGTTTAATTTTATTCCTTAACTACTAGCGTGTAAGGCCGACAATTTTATTTGTAAAAGTTAATAAGTGTATATTTAATGATTTCTAGAATTTAAAAAATATGCATCTTCTTCTTCTTTATAGGTTCCTCTAGTACCTTTCGGTGTCGAGGTATGCTTTTCTATTTTTGTATTAAGTTTCTCTACTCCTGTCTATCGTTAGCTAATTGTGGCACATCTCTGCAACTGACTCCTTTTTCTTCTAGTCTCTGCCCCACTTCTTTTTCCCATTTTATTCTTGGTTTTCCTCTATTTCTTTTCCCTCTATCTTCATTTTCCATCCTATTTCCGCGTATCTACTTTATGGCAAGCGTAGTAGTTGTCGTCTCCATCTTTATCTTAATATCTGTTACTCCTACGTATTTTCGATTTTTTTTCGTTACTGATTTTATTGATCAGTCTACATCCCTCTATTCTTCTCAGAAATCTCATTTCCTGTGTCTGTATCCTTTGTAGTTGTGTTAGTTCCAAGTTTCTGAACTGTACGTGAGAATGAGCATGTACACTGCATTAAAAACTAGCGTTTTCGTCGTTATCAAACACTCATTAGTAATGTAGTAAAATGTCATCGCTGCTGCTATTCTATTATTCAGATCTTCCTCCAATTTACCATTCTCTGCAATTATTGTTCCTAAATATTTAAAATTCGCTACCTACTCTATCTTTTTTTGGTCTAGCATAATTGCTTGTTCGTGATTTTTCGCTATAAGCATAACCCCTGTTTTTGTTATATTAATATTCATATTATATCCACCACATCATCTGCAAAGGCTATTTCTGTTAAGGATATTGGTTTTAGTTTATTCCAACCCCAGTAGGCTTTCTTTGTGTTTTGTTTACATTCTTTAATTATTTTATCCCTAATGGTGCCTGTCCACGTGAGAGTAAACTACTCTAGATAGCAGCGTCGCCAAGGATACAGCCCCTAAGAGTAACTCGCGATTGGCTGTATCCTTGGCGACGCTGCTATCGAGAGTTGTTTACTCTCACGTGGACAGGCACCATATGAATTATAAAGAGCAGTGGACTTAAAATGCCTCCTTGTTTACTCCCACTGTTGTTATAAATTCCTGGGAACTGCTGTTATGGGTTCGCACATAATCTCTACTACTCTTATATAAACTGTTGATGGCGTTCAGCAATCCTCTTCCCACTCTACTTTGTTTCCAGATCTTTTCCGTTGGCACACTATCGAAGGCTTTAGACAAATCGATAAAACACAAGTACAGCACCTTTGAATGTTCTATTGTTTTTTCACTTCTGTCTTAAAGTAAACATTAGGTCCTGCGTGTTTTACCCAGTCTAAAGCCACATTGCACCTTTTTCAAATTTCTTTCGAATCATAAACAATAAAATTTATCGTAACCGAGCTTGGTGGCTGGTTGGTAAAACAACCTAACTTGTAATCGGGAGGTCGTGGGTTCGAATCCCACGGCCGTCTGTCATCGTAGAGGTTTCAGGTGGTTCCCTCTACCTACTATAGGCAAATGCTGTGACAGTACTTCCACCTACCCTTACCTTACCCACCCTTTCCTTGTTCCCCGCTCCCTACTCCCGGACGCTAATGGCCAAAGTAGTTGGTGTCCTTAACCAACAATTAAAAAAAAAAAAAAAAATTATCGTGATTTATTTTTTAATCAATGATGAGAACTTTCCTAACAAAAATTGTTTTGTGTAAATAAATAAAAGGATAATTTGCAGGGTGTCTCAATCAGGGCCGACGAGAGAGGAGAAATGATGAAATAAAATTTCCCAGGATTCACAGGGGACAAACATCATCCCAAAATTTGTTTTTTTTTACGCACAAATACCCCATAGAACCTTAGAAGAACGTTGCTGAAATGAATGTTCAAATAATTTATTTCTTTGTCAGGGGGGGGGATCAAATTCTCCGGGCTTACGATTTTACAATTTGCTTTTAAAAAATAAATTTTTAAATAATTGTCCGGAACATTCTTCGCCCACAATTCTTCGCCTCCACAATTCTTCGCCGCCACAATTCTTCGCCGCCACAATTTTTCGCCGTATACAAACATATCACAAATTTTGTTTGTAAATGTGATTGTTTTTATTAATAACATAATTATTACAGATTATTTTACATTCTACATACACTGCTATAACTGAACTTTCAAGATCATTGTAATTTGTCGCCTCTTTTTAATTATATTACACTTCATGTAGTTTCCCTGTTTTTAACAAGAGAATAAATTTAAAAAATTTATAGGTGGTCATGATTTTTAATGTTCATTTATTTTGAAACATCCCGTATATAAATGTCTTACTTTGGGAATAGCAAATTCTGGTCACCCTAATCTAAATATTAAATAAGGTTTTACAAATATCTAAACGTTTGTAAAATATACAGTATTATTATTTAGTTTTCAGCTACTTTTTACATTCAAATAACAACACATATTTTTAAATATAACTTCTGAAAGCTCTTGAATTGCCTTTTACAATGATAAGTATAATTTCCTGTTTTTGCTCTTTGGGAAACGGTAATCTTACCTTTGCTTCTAATATAAGAAAGTTTCTCGTAAAAGATAGTTAAATTATATTTCATGTGATAAAAAATCTCAAGAGTTTTCATATTCGAAAATAGAGTGAAAAGTTTTTACTACGATACCCTGTATGGCAGACGCGAGAGATTTTTAATTTTAGCTCATATTTAAAATATAGACTGCCACTTATTGAACAATAATAAATTATAAATAGCAACCATCTTCAATTTAAGTAACTGAATTTAAAATAACAACTACAAAGCAAACGTTTTATCGATATTTATCATAAAACAAACATCTAGACAGACAATTATCTTTGCTATTGGCACTTGCGTAATAAGACTTCGTCGGGATCTAAACAAAAGTGGAAAAGGAAATTATCTATTAATCGCATATCAGCAATAACATGGATTACCATTAAAAATCAGCATTGTGTCATAGAAATGAACTTTAAAACTTATACGAATTTCTAAATGATGTGATAAACACTTGCGAATTCCCCAGCAATAAACATTTTTTACTTTCATTGCCTTAAGTTGGGTTTACATTAGTCATGTGAGTGGATCAACTCACATGAATTCATGTGACATGAAAGCAATTGCATTTTTACACGCTTCATTTGAATTGCATTGTATTAGATGATTCAAGATGACGAAAGTGGAAGTACACAAAGCAGTTCTTCAATCTGTAACAATTGTAGCTGGTAAATTAATTAAGACATTGCGTAAGAAAAAGGACCGAAAAACGAGGGTATGGGTGAAACAATGGATTCATCGTAGAGAAGCCCAAGGTGCCTCTAGAAATCTGTTGCGCAAATTGCAATCAGAAGATCCGATAAATTACAAAAATTTACTTAGAATTAGGGTTTTTCGGATCCGGGTACCCGGATTCGGATTCGCCGAATCCCACTGTAAATATTCGGATTCGATATTCGGTTTAAGATTCGACGAATCTCGGGTTAGGTCTTATTAACGCTACCACACCAACGAAAATACCTACTTAATTTTGCAACAAATATTGTTTGATGAAGAAGATAAAAATGAAGAAATAGAGCTGAGGGTGATTGCAAAAATATTGCAGGTGCAGATGATGTTCAAGTGTTAACGCTGGAAGAGAGAATATTGAAAATGGAAAAACGCCCTATATTATCAAAGTCTCAAGATAAATTTGCCGGCCTTAAAAAAAGAGTTTACATTATTTTCAAATACCAAAATTAGAACGGACTATTTAGAAAAATTATATCGAGCAATCATAACTTCAAAAAGAACTTCCTCTGTAGCAAATAATTTTTGCACAAAGATTCGTTCAAGATTGTTGGATACATCTTTAAATGCTTTAGTTGTTTGAAATTTTATTTTTTGAGTAAAAATTAATTTTTTAACATTTTTATTTTACTCACAATCAGTAATACATACTTATTTTTTGTTACCAAAATTTATTAGAGAATATTTTCAATTTATTTATTGTTTTTTTTAGTTATTTACTTATGAAATATAAATTTTTTATGAAATGTACTCATTAAGGTATTAAGACTTTTTTTTATTATTAAAGACTGAACTTTAATTTATTATTGTATTTAGTTCTCAAATATATATTTTTCTAAATATGATCATTAAGAGATTAAGACTCTTTTTAAATTACTAGAGAATAAACTTTAATTAGGTATTGTTTTTGGTAATTAAATATTATCATAATACACTTATACTTGTTATTTCACTTCATACTTTAACAATGAAATACAGTGCCATATAACTGATTGAAGGCGTTTAAATTATTAATATAAACATTAATTAACTTAACTTCGTGTTAGTAAAACCCTTTGATGCGCTATTGATAAAACTGACAACCGCTAACAAATATTGTAAATCGTCTGTAATTTTTAAATTTGCGAAATTCATACACTATACAATAATTTTTTATAGCACTGTACTTCATTTTATTTTTGAACTGGATTCGGATCCGGATTCGGATTCGTAAAATAATCGTGAATTAGATTCGGATTCGTCGAATCCAAAAAGACCGAATCTTCCCAAACCCTACTTAGAATGAACCAAATTCAATTTAATAATCTATTAACAAAAGTTTCCCCTAAGATTACGAAACAAGACACATTAATGTGTAAGGCTATTTCAGCCCAGGTAAAACTCGAAATAACTATGCGTTATTTAGCATTCTTTAGGATTCTTTTAAAAACTTGGAATACCTTTATAGAGTTCAATACCCAATTCCCGCATATCACCGACTAGCCTTTGTATAGCGCTTGCTCTTAATTCTACATTTTTATAATCATTGCTTTTTGAGTTCCACAAACACTCGCAATTTTCATATACAGTCAGAAACTTAATAGATTTATCCTCTGACCATCGACTTTTCGCCATTTTGAAACAATTGAAATGAATGCAAAAGTTAAACTTGTTTCAACTCTCAACTGAGAAATGATTCCATTCAAATGATCAACTGACATGAATTATAAGGTTTAGACGGCCAATTGGCGTTCATTTCACATGAATTCATGTGAGTTGATCCGCTCACATGATTAATGTAAACCCAACTTAAAGTTAGCAAACGAATATTTGAATAGCCACTTGATAGTATTATACACTTTTTAAAAAATTGTATTTGTACAGTATTTAAGACAACACTTACGAGTTTGTTTTTACTTGTAGAAGGACACCACTGAAATAAAAGCATAGCGAAATTGCTGTGAAATAATTTTGCTTTTTGGACTGAACAAATTTTTTATGTAGTTCTTTACAAGTTTACAACTATCATTTGCAATTCATTAATATTTTGAAACAAAAACTCAAGTCTCTGTAACATATGCTATATTTTTCACTTTTTGATGCGACACTTGCTATTTGCGTAAATAACGAAAATACGAAGTTGGTTAAAAAGGTTCAAACTTAGCCCTTTAAGAGTATATTTTAAACCAGATCTTGCTTAACTGATCTTACCAAAAAACCGAAGTCGAGTAAAATGTTTAAACTCGTATAGAGAGTGGTCCACTTTTTTGTAGCAGGACTTTAACAGTCGATATAAAATTCATTTTAAAGATACAGGGTGTTGAAATTTTCGAAAAAATATCAATAATTTTTAACCGTTTCTCAACCAGTAGATATATTTAAACCAAATTTGATATACAGCACTAATGTTCGAAATAAAGAAGTTATTACTGATTTTTGTAGTTTCTAATAACAGAACATGCTAATAATGAGAAAAGAAGTTCCGCTTTATTAAAGATTAATGAGCATTTACTCTGCAATTTGCAATTTTCTGCTTTTCGCAATATTTTTAGATCGAACTTATGAGCAAAGTTTTCGCGAGAATAGTAAAATAAATCAAATTTCGCGCCATACGGTGGTAGATACGAAGAAAATTTAGAAGACACTTTTTGTTTAAAATAAGATGCTCTACCCAAAAACAAGTTTAAGTTTGATTTTGAACAGGGTCGTACTAGTTTTTTATAAAATTTATTGAAACTGAAGCCCCACAACTCCGCCACTGGTTGCTTGTGGGGCTTGACATTCTCACCGAATGTGGTAACCTGTAAGGTGGTTTTGTATACCAAATTTGGTTTAAATGTATCTACTGGTTGTGAAGCGGTTAAAAATTATCGATATTTTTTTTTAAATTTCAACACCCTGTATCTTTAAAATGAAGCGTTTATGGAACCATATTGATATGAAATATTCGCTTTAAAATAAATTTTTGTATAGACCGTTAAAGTCCTGCTACAAATAGGTAAGTGTATAACTGCTATCGTTGATAATTCACAAAAATGCAAAAAAAAATTGCTCAATTTTGTTTTTTATAAAATAGGGGTAGTCAAATTTTTATCTCTACATTTTCATGCGAAATATTTATTTGAACTAGATAATTTTATAGTAGTCTTAGTAAGTAATGATTACATACAAAGATTGATTTTTTCCACTTAACAATGACATATTTTATTCATTTATTTACAAAGAGAAGTAAATTAACTAAAATCTGTTGAAATATAACATAAATTACATTAAATTAAATTAATTAATAATATAACATTATTGTGAACAATATCCTCAAACCACTGTTCAAGTGGCGAAACTATGCTGCTATTCAGACTTTCTATTTAGTCTGATATCAACACCTCTCCACAGCCGTTTAGATGCTCCTGGACGGAGAACGTTACTAAGATTTCTTCACCTTCATCGTAGCCTGTGGCCACGAACTCCTCGAACACTCGTTCCAAAAACTTATAGTTCAACCCCACATGGTCGAAGTCTTCAACGCCGACACTAACAATTATAGACATCGACATGTTTGGTCGGTAGATGGCTGACAACTGAATTCGAGCTGATTCGATTAATGTCCAGACAGTTTTCCCCCCTTTAATACGATATTATTATTGAAAACTGCATAATTCTAAGCTTATCTTTATCACAGTTTTTGTCTCCGTATTCGCAATTTCTGCAACAACGATTTCAAATGCCATTGTTGCAGTGTTTTAGTTGTTATGCTAATTCATGCAAGTATTCTTTTCATGTATGCTCTTGAACATTTATCTAGATCGATTTGCTTCCGTAGGAAAGCAATTATTATATCAGGGATTATTTTTAAGTTAACAATAATACGCTATTATTAAAACTACGGAATTCTACCCGAATTAACTCCCTACATTTGTTAGGATGCCTTTTTGAATACTTAATAATTGGGGCGTTAACTACTTTAATTTACATGGTTCGCATTATTTTACTTACAAGTTTAGTGTTATTTATTATAAACACATGGGTTCCCGAGGCAGGCAGAGGCTGAAGCCAAGCGATTGGTGCAAAGGTGTATGCAGCGTACATAAAACAAAGAAGCTTGTGCCACTGATAACATTTTATAATTAGTAACAATTATCTACTCACCGGGGGGAATCCACCCCCGCGTATGATGCTGGATTGCCAGGGTTAATATAAGCCCATCACCATATTACAGTAACACACACTAGGGGTGGGCGATATCCAAATTCCGATATCGAAATTATATCGATATATATCGATATATCGATATATCGGAATATCGATATATCGATATATCGACATATCGATCTATCGATAAATCGGAATATCGATATATCGACATATCGATCAATCGATAAATCGGAATATCGATATATCGGAATATCGATTTATCGATATATCGGAATATCGATATATCGACATATCGAATTTTCGATATAAAAGCGGCGCGAAGCTAAAAAAGTCGGTAAAAAAGTGAAAAAAGAGACTGGTGCCCTCAAAATATCGATATATCGGAATGTCAGATATCGATATATCGGACATCGATATGTCGATATCAAAATTATATCGATATATCGCCCACCCCTAACACACACATCTCCAATAAAGCCAAGCATAAAGCAACAAGGTGGTCTCTCGCACACAAAGCTGATAGGCAAAGCATGGCGTCCCACGCATTATATAAATTAGCATGTGTATCAACACACACCCTGGATCTAGTCCAGTACAACTCCTGGACAACAATCCGGATCAGCAACCTGGACAACTATCAGACTCTCTGGTCACGTTGGGTACCGTTGGCATGCTTTGATGGCACCTGGGTGGACCCTCTGGTGTACATCCGGATCCCCACGCTTAAAGCGCCTCATCACCCAGGTGTACCCTCATGGGGGCACCCCCCATAGGGCACCTACAGCCGGGAGGTGGACCCGTAAGCTCACTACCCCCCCAGCACTCTGTATGGAGAAATGGAGAGAAATTAGCAGCACGATTAGTACATTACCAAATGATTGCAATCCAACACACAATAGCACAAATAAACACAATAACATAATAATCCCCAATAACAGCAGTGTTACATAATACTCTATCTAATATAACTGCATAATGCATGCACTACACAATGCCAACACTTTTAATGACCACACAGCATCACATACACGTAACGTATAATTCTAACAACTTTTACTAAGACTGTCGAATATGAACTGTATATCTCAAGTGTCTACATATCAGCATTTTTGGGTCACTTCCAGCAAAACCAAGAACCAAACACCAATAGGTATACTATCTTTGTTTAAATGTAACATATGCTTCAGTGTATAATGAAAGTAATTATTAGCATCTTAAATCCAATAACTAATTTATGTTAGTTTATCGAATATCATAAACGGAAAATAAAGGTAAAATGCCTTAGATAAAAATATGAGCCTTTCACATTGATTATCTTCTTGTTCACAATTTCTGCAACAACGATTATAAATGCACTTGCTGCATTGTTTCAGTTGTTATTCTGGAAGTATCAATGCGTAATAATTAACAGACTAATTCCACGTTGCGCTCATTACACACCCACAATGTTTACGATCGTCATACAGCGTGCACACACTTCCTGTATGCAGTCGCATGCATACTCAGGATTATTACCCGCCAGTCTGAATCTCAAGACAGCATACGCATCCAAGCAGCTACGCGACTTCGAGACGTATAAGATCAGCCACGTCTTGCAAGATCAGGCACGTCTTGCAAGATCAGGCACGTCTTGCGAGATGTCTTGCAAGATCAGGCAAGTCTTGGTGTCTCTAATTGCTTACTTCCGGGGGTAGAAACCGTATAGCTCTTCAACTTTGGATTCCTCTTAAAATTAAGTTTAAAAAATGTAAAAAGTTAAATGGGTCTTAAGTCAACCGTTTTCGTAAAATTTACACTTTTATGAAAATTTTGAACGATACAGCACTTTCAATTTTTTATAACATGTAAGTTATTTAAAAAGGCAGTAGAATTTCGTTTAAAAATTAGATTGAAAATATATTAATTAACACTTTGCGCTAGCTACATTTTAAAAATATTATACAGGGTGTTTTTTACGTTTGGTCAAACTTGTGAAACTTTAAACATCGATAACTCAATTTTCTTAAATACAACATGCCATTTGTTTTTACATATTCTTTTAGAAAATTTGATTGTCTTTCTAAAACGTTAACCATGTTTTATACCTAAAACTAATATTTTTCGAGATATCGCGATTTTATTGTAAATTATTAGAGTAACGTAATATTTTCGAGTAGGCTATGAAGGTAAACAGCGATAATTTTAAAACAATTGAAAGATAATTATGATATTATCTTTTCCTTACTTATTTTCGACATTTCTAATAATTTAGATGTATGAGTGGGTGGTTTTCGGGTTGTGCCGTGTGGAATTATTAATGCTTGACGTTTCGTCGTCCATGCTGACGACTTCTTCAGAATTCCACACGGCACAACCCGAAAACCACCCACTCATCAGACAACGGCCGTGAAAGCCTCCATTCTACAATTTAGATGTAATTTTACCATTTTTACGTTTAAATCGAGGTTTCTTAAAATTAGATACCTATGCATTTATTCATTGGACCAGTGTGATGGGACAATTACTAAATCCGATAAACTATTTTTTGGGTTTCTACAGTATGACTATTGGTTGAACCGGAAACGGTTTCAACCCTAACCGTTTTTTAAAATTTAAAAATAAGACTGGTCAGTGACTTTTGTTTAATCAGCGTTCTTTTCGCGTACTCAATACATTATCAATCGGTTTTTAGGACTTTGCAAACGATCAAAATCAATTATATGAAAAATATTGTGGCCCTGATAAGAAATCTCGATATAAACGTAAGACTGGTAAAATTAATCTACATTATAACTAATTTCGAAAATTCGAAAGAAAAAGATAATATTATAACTTTCTTGTTTTCATCTTTCAATTGTTTTAAAATTACCGCTGTCTAGCTTCATAGCCTACTCGAAAATATTACGTTACTCTAATAATTTACAATAAAATCGCGATATCTCGAAAAATATTAGTTTTAGGTATAAAACATGGTTAATGTTTTAGAAAGACAATCAAATTTTCTACAAGAATACCTGTATGTAAAAACAAATGGCATGTTGTATTTAAGAAAACTGAGTTATCGATGTTTAAAGTTTCACAAGTTTGACCAAGCGTAAAACACACCCTGTATAATATTTTTAAACGACATTCTACTACCTTTTTAAATAACTTACATGTTAAAAAAAATTGAAGGGCTGTATCGCTCAAAATTTTCATAAAAATGTAAATTTTACGAAAACTATTGACTCTAGACCAGTGATGGCGAACCTATGACACGCGTGTCAACAGTGACACGCCGCTCCTTTTTGGGTGACACACAACGCACATTTCGTTCAATTGTTTTTTTCACATATCACTATTTAAAAAAAAAATATTTATATTAGGAAGGTTTTCACAGGAGGCGCTACTTTGCCATTCGTTTTGGTATTCTCCGCAAGAGGAAGTACAAGCATACACTGCTTCGTTTATAGCGGAGCGGATTATTTATGAAGTTGGTCATGCATTTGAGCAGTTCAGAGAAATAGAAGGAACAATAAATTTTATAAAATATACAGATGAAGTAATTTTTACAAATCTGAAGTTAGATGTGTTCAATTGGTTAGTATAAAATGCTTGGAAACGCAATTAGCAAAATCCAATCTGGAAGCAAAAATTTATTGATCTTAGATCCGATTTAGAAGCACTTGAACGAGACTGCTTGCATGGATCCGGGAATTATAATTCTGACAACAAAATTCTGAAAGTGTGCAATTCTATCCCGGAAACTTTTGACGCTCTGAAAAGACTTGCCAAAGCTATACTGACAATTTTTCATCAACATACTCCTGCGAAACTTTGTTTTTGACTCTAAATAACATAAAAACAGACAGGAGGAATAGATTGGTTGGTGATGTTAGTGCTGCTTGATGCGTAGCTTTAAAATGTACGAATTATAAACCTTCCATAAAAGAGCTAGCTTTAAAAGTACAACACCAAAACAGTCATTAAATAACATGTGTTAGATTTTTTTTGTTTTAATTTTTTGTTCTAAATAAACTACAAATATAAAAATTTTTATTTGTTATGATATTCCACAATAACAATAATCGTTTATCATTCACCTTATTTTTACGTCTAGGTACAATACGATATTTTTTAACCAAAAATTAGGGGTCGTTTTGACATGGGGACGTCTTGTATATTAAAAATTTTAATTTTGGGTTCGAGTAATAACGGATCGTCTTATAAACAGAAGCGTCTTATACACGGAAAAATACGATATATGTAGGTGACACGCCCCTCGCGTAGCATCACCTGATTTTTAAATTTTGACACGCCGGCTTGAAAAGGTTCGCCATCATTGCTCTAGACCCATATAACCTTATACATTTTTTAAAGTAAATTTTAAGAGGAATCCAAAAATGTAAAAATATACAGGGTGTTCTATTTAAAATTTCAAAGTTCGAGTCCGTTTCCGGTAGAACCGGAAGTCGTATTGCAACCTTAATATTTTCATCGAATCCGAAAAATAGCATAACGTTTAGATACAAAATTTCATTGTTATATCTGCACTAGTAATCTAGATATTTGTCTGTTTCCATAATTTTGCCCATCCCTGTATATATTAAGTTTGTTTAGGATTTTCGACGTCTCATACTCTTAATTTAGAAAAGGATGCCTACTTTTTAATTGAATTCAGTCCTGTATCTAAGCAGGGCCGTCGTCAAGTATTATAAACCTCCAAGTTTCCTAACTATCCACTTTCAATCTTGCCATAAAATCATTTAGGATATAAGCAGTGACAACATATATGTGTTAGGCCTTTAATTTTAAATCGTTCAAATGATTTTTCTTTACAAACAAGGCCAACTGTCTTAAGTGTCTATTCCGCAATGTTTTATGCCAATTTGCATACATTCGACACATACGGACACTTGTAATAAATTATTCAATTTAAATCTGAGTTAGGAAATTTACTGCTTCAATTAATGTGAAACCCTTAGCATGTATAAACCTCCAAATACAACAAACATCCTGCAAATTATTTTATTTACTTTAATTTAGCGAGTCGTTGCCTTAAAGGAAATTGAAACTGACACCGACAATAAATTATTGTCAGCAAGTGCTCTTAACTTTTATTTTATAGTGCAGGTTATATGAAAGACGAACCACCAAATGAAATTTGCGTTCAAGCAGGTTTTTATAACTAAACAATTTGTACACCTTTCGTTAAAAAAAAATACTTGTTTCAAAATTATTCCTAATAAATGAACGGTATTAATAAATGTGAAAAGAACAGGAGTGGCTTAAGAAATTATACCAAGTTTATAAAAAAATTTAATTATGTAGTCATTTTAAACCGTGGCCTGAGAACGGAACGAAAACGTTAAAAGAAATTAAACGAAATTTTTATAAGAACGAAAACGAACTTATTTTTCGTTTAAGAACGAAAACGAAATAAATCATTCCTAAGACCGATTTTATCACTATTTAATTTTTATTCATTAAACATTAAACTGAACTCGAATTTACCGTCTATGCGAGTTAGAGAGTCGATTGATTTAGCGAAGTTGGGAAGAACTACAAAAAATTTAATTATGTTTAAATAGTTAACCAATCTGGTCAACATTCAGAAAAAAATATTCGCTCACAACCATAATTGACTGTATACCCTTACAAAAACAGTATTTTTTTTAAATATCATGGATGTATGAATTGATAAAGGTATTGTAATTAGTTTTTGATCAACGAGAACGAGAAAAGTTTGCAAAAAAGAATCTTTAAAAAATCATACGACTTTGATAAACTGAAAATTAGGACTACGGCATAATAACAAATATTTTCTGATTGTAAGCTTTCGTTATATTTTAAAAACAGCGTAGTATCTTTATATGTATTTTCATCAAACACAGCAGTATTTTTTTTACATACACGCATATCACACAGGACACAGGACACAGGACACAGGTGAAACGGTAATTTATTAAATAAATGAAAACGTTAATTTTTTAAAGATTTAAACACTTATCTCTTTTTATCAAAATTACTAACGATGCTTATAACAACCCATATACCAATCAGAAAAAAATGTTTTTCGTGGACTTCAGCTTATATGGCTGCCATTTAAAAAAAAAAGCTAACTGGTCTGTAGCACAGTTATAGTTTAAATCAAAAAATATTGGTGTTTTAATGAGATGAAACAATCGAAAAACTATTTATAACAACTTTGTCGTAGCTATAAAGATATATTTGTTTATAATTTTTGTCATTTTTCATTTCATTTTCCGTTTTTTAAAACTTTGGCAACATTGGAAGATTTTGTTATTTCATTAAATTACCTTTGCAATTCTGCTGAATGTCATTAATTTAGACAGTTCTCAAGTCTTATAACAAGGTATACGTGCTTAAATAATTTTTTTAATGCAGTAATTTATGCTTCACAGTTTCAAATATAAAGTATATTTAATACAGTCTGTTCTACAAAAACTGGACCCAAGACTAACGCGACTTCAATTGTGATTTAATCCTCAACAAACCATATACCGAGTGTTTCACTTTTCCATGGGACACTATTGCTATCTCCGTAAATAATGAAAATAAAAGGTTGCTTAAATGGGACAAAAGTTAGCTATTTAGGAGTGTATTTTAAACAAGATCTTGTTTTGTTTAAAAAGTCCATGACTTGCGTGATATAACGAAAAAACCGAAATCGATCAAAATTGTAACGAATACACAAAAACGCCAAAGGAAAAATGTTTTGTAGAACTTGTTTGCTATAAGATGGCGATAGTCAGATTTTTATTTATAAATTACCGTGCGAGATATTTGACAAAACAACTTTTTTTTTAAATGGCAGTCGTAGTAGGTGATGACTTAGATTAAAAGATTAATTTTGTCTCTTTACAATGATATAATATTTTATATGTCTATTTTCAAAAATAAGTGAAATAACCAGGGATGGAAAACGTAACGTAACGATACCCGATAACGTTATAATAACGATTCAACTATAATTTTTTATACAATAACGTAACGATATTTTTATAACGTTATATAACGTTATAATAACCGATAACGTTTCGTTAAAAGTTATTATGTATCGTTATTCTCTATAAATTAAATTTTATATGGCGATCTTTTTATTTTCAGAAGATCATTTAAAATATCTCAACCTCAACGTAATTTTGTAGGTACTATTTTTTAAATTTACATTTACAGATCCCAAAAATAATTTCAGAGTTACAAATAAAAATTATTTTTATACAGCATGTTTCTTAAATAATGCGAAAAAAATCGGGAGTTGATACTTATTCGAAAATTAAGATAGGTCTTTCATATATTTTTTTTCTTTAGGGCCTCCTTTCGGAGTTACACCCCCCTAAAGGGGATCGGTAATTGGGTTTTTATTTTATTTCCCAAATTTGGATAAATGTGGGAGATTTATGCTTATAAAAAGGTTTCCCATAGTAATATTTTTAATCATCTCCCACCTTCACAGTGCAACCCCTGTTGGTTTTTTTATCAGGACTTTATAGTGGGTTGAAATCTAGCAATTTTAAATTTTCTTTAAAAACTTGATTTATTTAGAATTTTTTTTAATTCCTTAATTGTTCTCGTTAAACCTACAGTTTTTGAGTAAAAAATTATATGAAAGAACATGAACCATCAAACATTCCAATATAAAACGATATTGGATAGAAGTGACGGGTGTAATTCATTTTGACGTTTACGCGGCGACAACGCTAAAACGCCCGTCAATTTTACCCAATATGAACATAAACATCATATTCTCATTTAATTTTTTACTCAAAACTGTAAGATTTACGAGAAAAAATAAAGAATAAAAAAAGGTTCTAAATAAATCAAACTAACAAAAAATTTCAACTCACCAAAAAGTTCTGATTAAAAAACCAACAGAGGGGTCGCACTTATCAGCCCCCTATGAAGGTGGAAGATGATTAAAAATAATACTATGGGAAACCCTTTAATGAGTATAAAACATGTACCAAATATCATTCTCTTACATTCATACAAATTTGAGAAATAAAATAAAAACCTAATTTTATTGCTCCCCTTCAGGGGGGTGTAACTCCGAAAGGAGACGTCTAAGAAAAAATTGTTATATAAAAGGCCCCACTTTATTTTCAATAAGAATCACCTTCCGAATTTTTTTGCATTATTTAGGAAACACCCTGTATATCATAATGTATGTAACGTTATATAACGTTATATAACATAACAATTCATTTTTTTAACGTTATTTATAACGTTATGTAACGAAAACAAATAATAAATAACGTTATACAATAACGTAACGATTTAAAACGTTATTCCATCCCTGGAAATAACCTTTAAAACTGTTAAGTCTGAAGATAAAAATCAAGGGTGCCATGGAAAAAAAAAACAACTGACTTCATTTGTTTTATTTCGACCCCTGCTTGTCTATTATGTCACTCTTTTAGCAGTTATATTAAAACAAATGTAATGCGAAATTAAAATAATCATATTAATAGTGATATGTAATATGAATGTATTTTTACCTCTTACTAAGACTTTCCAAAAACAAATTTGAAACATTTACACATGTTGATTTATATTATTTTCAGTTAACACAATTATTATAATAGACAAGAAAGGGTCGAAATAAAACAAATGAAGTCGGTTATTGTTTTTTTTTTCATGGCAACCTTGATTTTTATCTTAAGATTTCGCAGTTTTATTGGTTATTTTGCTTATTTTTGAAAATAGACATAAAATATTATATGATTGTAAAGAGAAAAAAATAATCTTTAAATCTAATTCTTTACCTACTACGACTGCCATTTAAAAAAAAGTTGTTTTGTCAAATATCTCGCACGGTAATTTATAAATAAAAATCTGACTATCGCCATCTTATAGCAAACAAAATCTGCAAAACATTTTTCCTTTGGCGTTTTTGTGTATTCGCAACAATAGCCGAGATATTTAAGTTTAAAAAGTTTGATCGATTTCGGTTTTTTCGATATATCACGCAAGCCATGGACTTTTTAAACAAAACAAGATCTGGTTTAAAATACACCCCTAAATAGCTAACTTTTGTCCCATTTAAGCAACCTTTTATTTTCATTATTTACGGAGATAGCAATAGTGTCCCATGGAAAAGTGAAACACTCGGTATATGGTTTGTTGAGGATTAAATCACAATTGAAGTCGCGTTAGTCTTGGGTCCAGTTTTTGTAGAACAGACTGTATTAAATATACTTTATATTTGAAACTGTGAAGCATAAATTACTGCATTAAAAAAATTTATTTAAGCACGTATACCTTGTTCTAAGACTTGAGAACTGTCTAAATTAATGACATTCAGCAGAATTACAAAGGTAATTTAATGAAATAACAAAATCTTCCAATGTTGCCAAAGTTTTAAAAACGGAAAATGAAACAAAACAAGATCTGGTTTAAAATACACCCCTAAATAGCTAACTTTTGTCCCATTTAACCAACCTTGTATTTTCATCATTTACGGAGATAGCAATAGTGTCCCATGAAAAAGTGGAACACCCTGTATTTGTTTAAAATTTCTGTCATTTTTCATTCCGTTTTCCGTTTTTTAAAACTTTGTCAACATTGGTTGATTTAATCAAATTCATTGAATCAACTTTGTAATTCTGCTTGATGTTACTAATTTAGACATTCTCCAAGTCTTATAACAAGGTATACGTGCTTAAATAATTTTTTTGCAGTAATTTATACTTCACAGTTTCAAATGTGAAGTACGTTTAAAAATATATGTCCATAAAAAATTTAAATCACAATAAAAAGTTTTTAATTTTGCGTTTTTAGTTGATTGCTTTAACAAAAACCATTAATTTGTACTACCTTCTTGTACCTAACGCACAAAACGCATATATTTTTAATGCAAATTAAAGTTACCAATCTTACAAATAATCCAACACTCATAGGATAAGAGGATAATTGTTGGTCATTATCAAGTTGAACTAAAATATGAAACAGTCGGCAACATCAGATGGGGCAGCGAACGGAAGATGATAAATGGAGGTTAATCATTCAATTAGTGCAAAGTGTAGCTACAGCTAATACGTTCGCCTCAGTTTAAAGTACTTTGTAAACGTAGAGTGTTGTGAAAATGAAGTGTAACGAGGGAAAATTTATTTTACTCGGTATCCTATTGTGCGTTACGTTTTCAGAAATAAATTGTAAAAGAGGTGGCGGTGGTCGCAGAGGAGGAAGCACTAGAGCGTCGAGTTCCGTCTGGGGAAGAAATAAATCGTCACGAGATGATTCTCAATCATCAAGAAATCGATACAAAAATGAGGACCCGGCACCTATACCACCACCTCCACCACCACCTGGATCAAAATCTAAGGCAACCGCCCCTCAACCTTCGGCTCCTAAACCAGACTCACACAACCCCTCTGCATCCAATGCGTTTATAAATAACGAGAAAAAGCAATCTGCTTCAGTGCAAAATACGCCCAATGGACAAAGACCAATTGGTTGGGATGTTGGACAAGGAACAGGACCCAAAACTGACCAAAATATGAACAAAAATGTCGGCTGGAATGTTGGTTCTTCAAATACCAATCATCAGCCATCTGGTGGTTTCAATAATCCTTATGCTCATAATACAGGTGGATATCCTTCAGGTTCGCAGTATCCCAGTAATGTTGGTTCCCAGTACAGACCTTCACACGCAGGATCTTATCCAAATACGGGTTCAAGCAATTACTACGGCACAGGAACAAATTACAATTATGGAAACGGATATCAGCCACAACACAACACCCCTCAACAATATCCGGGATATCATCCAACGTCAAATATGGGAGCTATGCAACCACAGGGCCATTATTACAATAACGCTGGTGGATATGGAAATGCTCCAATGTTTGGAAATCAAGGAGGAGGCTATGGAGGAGGTTATGGAGGAGGCTATGGAGGAGGCTATGGAGGAGGCTACGGAGGTTACGGGGGTGGAGGTATGTTTGGATCACCATTTGGGGGTCACCAAGGGTACGGCGGTTATGGAGGTGGTTTTGGTATGGGAGGTTTTGGCCAACCGCGCAGTGGATTCGGGTCAGGTTTTGGCGGTAATACTATCAGAAACGTCCTAGCTGGGCTTTTAATTTGGCATTTTGTAAGTGGTACGACTAGTCGCCGTTATCACGTTCACAACTATTATAACACACCAGAATCGATTCCACAAAATATTTCCTTGCCCGCTAATATTATTACACTATGTCCAGAAAACGCTACATCTCTATGTGCCGAAAATACTGTAGCGTTGTGTACAACAAACAGTACAATTTTGTGCGTCGCCAACGCGATAAAGTCGAAACCTTGCGGCGGTAACATAACGTTGAATTGTATCGACAGTACGACACCTTGTGTAGATGAAAATGGAAAAATTTGTAATGACGCGAAGGGTAAAAACGCAACAGAGACTATTAGTTTACCATGTATAGCGAACGCTACTATTTCTGGCGATATTCCCAAAACTAATTTTAATCAATCAAGTGTGGATCAAGGCGGTGTACTGTGCGTTACGACAGTTGCTCTACCTCAAGCTGACGTAGATCCTTCTCTTTGTCCAGTAAATGCGACTCAATCTGAAAATCCAGATGCTTCTAAATTATGTAATTCTACTTCCACCTATCCCTTGCCGATTTTAAACGGAACAGTTGCTAATAATAACACAACACCAATTACAGCTTAACGTGACTATAGTACAAACGTGTTACAGTGATATTTGAGATAAGCAATAACACACAGTAATTAATTGAAATTTATTTTTTAGATAACAACGTAAATTATTTGTTGGTAAATATTTATCTTTTATACGAAAAACTGCATAACCAAATACAATCATTTGCACTGTAATCTAATGATTACACAATCTTACAACAGGGTAATTAGGACAACTGTCAAATTATTAAACACATAATACAAGAATCGTTAATTGCGATTAAAAAATTAATACCAACTTACTAATAAAAATATTGTAAAAATATGAAATTCATTGAAAATTATGATGCAATTGGTTTTTAATTGAAAAACTACAATAACAAAATTGATTTCGTGCTATTAAACTGTAATTCGTTGCATATGTTTATAGTATATTACAACTGGACTTTTGTACTATACTTTTTCTACGTCCACATTTTATAAACGATTTTATTGGCCTTTTGGCTTATAGTGAACACACCTGTACGTACGCTGTTAATGGCCAGTAGACGCGAGTCTACTTTGATAATTTTTAAATTACCTACTGTGCATTTTGCTTACCGTGCGTGAAGACCCTCTTACTATGCAGGCAGGTACAGTAATAGTCATTTAACGAAGTGGCCGTAGAAAAAAGAATAAACGGGTCACAGCTGTCAAACTTACGGTCCATTTTAATTATATAATGATTCTGATAGGATAAAAACAGATGAAACTTGAATATGTCAATAGTTAAACACGATTTAATTACTGCTACTTGATTTTCTTGAGAAACATTACATTGTAAATTTAAATAATTTTATTGATAAAAAAAACTGTATTAGCTTAAGGCAGTGATTTCCAAACTTTTTGAACTTGCGCCCCCTTTCAATTCGTTTATGCAGTGGCGACAACAAATTTTAAAAAGCCCTCGAAACAATAGTGACTCATACCAAACATACAAATTAAACATTATTTGCAAGGTGAATATTTAACTGCCAACTCATGCATTGCTTTATCAAAATTGTCCGCTACATGCTACAATTTTTTCAACAACATTAAAATGTTGTCAAAAATTGGTAAGACAGTTCGCTCTATATAATAAACGAATTAAGTTATGGATTATTATACTGGCTAAAAAAATTGTATGTAAAATATGTCAATTTTACATATGAATTATTTTTCTCGTTTCCGGCATAAATGAAAAAAAAAGCTAGACAAACTTAATTTTCTTCGATATTCATGTTCTGCTCACATCCCAATACTAGAATATAAAAAGTTAGTTCCTTTTATGCTAATAATACACTTAATACCATTATCAAACTATAGTTATAAAGGTTTTGACGCCAAAATCGTATAGGTTTTCAATTTTTTGTGGTCCAAACTAACACCTAGAACTAATTAAATTTACATATCGTCATGCAAACAATTATTTAATATCATATACATACATAAAAAAAAAAAAAATTTGAACTTGTATAAACAAAAAATTTAAAAAAATATATAAATATAATAGTGCATATAAAGCAAAAATATCTGTAAGGATTTATTTCTGTATATTTTAAAAACTTACTTAAATAACTATAAATAATAATTAAGAGTTGACTGTATTAGAATGTATTAAATGTGCAAGAAAATATAAATTTTTATTATTGTAGTAGTTTCAAAATAAAAGTTGTATAAAATTTTGTTAAATAAAAACTATTCTGTAAAGTGTTCTTTTTCGACTGACATTTAAGGTAAAATGTGTAAATATTTCGTAATTATTTCTTAATATTTGCTCATGCGCCTAATAATTTAATTATAATTAACTAACAATATAAAAAATCACTGTAAAGGGTGTTACAATAATTTTATAGTATTTTTAGAGTATTCCAGTGACTACAATAGTTGGCAAAAATCTGATTAAGTTTCAAGGGTTACTTTCCTGAGATAAATAAAATTAGATATACAGAAGCGGTTTTAATTTACTTTAACTGTAAAAAGTTTCAATTGTCACGATTTTAAAAGTGTTTAAAATGATGAAATTTTCATCATTGTCTGTAGCGAAATAAAAAGATGTATTTTTCTAGAAAAAATTACCCTGGCAACCTAAATGAGATCATGAAAAACAAACCCAACAAGATCTGGCCCAAATAGAGTCTTTCAACGACAGTTTTGTCAAAACAAACTGGACGTGCCAATGCTGTAGCGTTTTCAAATTTTTCTGTGACATTTTAGCATAGATAGATAAAACAGTCTACTAAATTTCAGCTCCGTTCTCTGCTTTGCAAAAACCTTCTGGTTTCAAAATAGCGTCACGACCTCGATGTTTAGCCTTTATGCTACCAAAACCACGATCCAAGGAACCAAAAGTGTTCTGACACGAAGTGAAAATCACAGAAAAGTTACTCATAAACGTTGTACTATACTACTATACCGGGTGAGTCACGACGGACGCCGCGGAGTTTTATGGCGAAACGGCATATATTCTCCAACTTTTGTCGTCATAAATTATGTAAGTCAATAAGGTCTACATTTTAAAAATATTTTCAAACGTACAGGGTGCTCCAAAAAAGAGTGGAATATCAAAGTTATATTTTTTCTTGTAAAACACCCTGTATATTTTTACATTCTTGGATTTCTCTTTATGTACCTCAAAAAATGTATAAGGTTATATGGGTCCAAAGTTAACCGTTTTCGTGAAAATTGCATTTTCATGAAAATACAGTAGTTTCAAAAATTTTCAACATTTAAAAACTTTGAGAAGTCTGAAAAAAAATTGCTGGGAGATTAGATTGACAATAGATTATGTAATACTTTGCGCTAGCTACTTTTTTAAAATATTATACAGGGCGTGTTTTACGCTTGGTCAAACTTATGAAACTTTAAACATCGATAACTTTTTTTTTTAATACAACACCCTATATTTTTTTGCACAGTCTTATGGAAAATTTAATTATCTTTCTAAAACAAGAAGGCTGTTTCCCACCTAAAATTGATATTTTCCGAGATATCGCGATTTTATTGTTAATTTTTAGGGTAACGTAATATTTTCGAGTAGGCTATGAAGGTAGACATCGGTAATTTGTATAATAGTTTAAAAATGTAGTTGGTGCAAAGTGTTACATAATCTATTGTCAATCTAATCTCCCAGCAAATTTTTTTCAGACGTTTAAATGTTGAAAATTTTTGAAAGTATGTAAGGGAGACCGGGGATAAAAGTAACACGGGTAGGTTGTAACAGTGCCTATAGTTTCTTTAATTTTTGTTTTATATCGCCCTAAACGCTTTTGCAATGTTAAGTTACATCCAGCTCCCTACCTACATTGCTAGTTTTCATCTGTCATAGAGGTTAACTTTTTGCCAGCCAGAGTTACTATTTTCCGCCTAAGTTACTGCGTTGTCTCATCCGTCGAGTAACTTTTAGGCGATCTCTAAAATAGGAACAAAAAAGTACCTATATTATTTTGTTCTAAATTTAGTTGGCTATTGGTGGATGCAATACAATTTGACGTTAGAATCGTGGCTAATTGTGGATTCCCTGAATTTTTTTTTTGTGTACACTTGGGGTCAAAAGTAACAAAGTGTTACAACCAACCCCAATTAATGTTTTCACTTGCAAATGTTCACTCTTAGCACATAATTGGTGGCTTTCTTCGTAGATGAGAATATACAAGAGTTGTCGGAATAATTTTCCAGTTTGTTCTATCTTTTTGATTCACATTTTTAAATATGTAGGTACTTATAATCTTGGCAAACCTGGTAACTGCAGTCCCAAATTATTAAATTATAAAACTCAGTATATAATATCTGTTTAATGATGGAAATGTATGTAAAGCTAAATCATTTCTTAAAAAGCATTTTAAATTATAAAACCTATGTAAATTGGTAAGATCTGGTACTTTTGGTTTTCCTACCAGCCGCCATTGTTTTTATTTTATTACCTTAATATTTATAACTTAATATAAACAAAGCTTTAACCAACCCAACTTAACCTGACCCTCTTTTACTGATTTAATGAATGACGGTCAGTTTAAGGGCGGTTAGATTTTTAAAAAAATAAAACAATCAGTTATTATGATCCAGTATAAATTTAATAATTTGGGACCGCCCTTACCTGGTATGCCATACTGTTCACTTATCATTTTGTATTGTACCAAAGATTTTTTTTTTTATTTTTTCATTTTGCTAATGTGTATTTTTGAATAAAATATTAATTTTGTTGATGAATACTAATATATTTACCCACTACTTATGAGCTGTGTAAATTATTTTGCCGTTACAACTTACCCCAATCATTGTTACTTTTAGCCCCAACGTTGAGGTTGAAAGTAACAGCTGTCTTACTAAAGAAATTATTTTTTTCTAACAGTTGCTTTACGAAACGCACGAAATAAATATCTTGGAAGCAAGACAAATGTTCAATCTATCATTAAACCAATTTGGATGTAAAAAATTTGTAATAATCTATGAGAAATTAAATAAAAACAAAAAAATGTTACTTTTATCCTCGGTCGCCCCTACTGTATTTTCATGAAAATGCAATTTTCACGAAAACGGTTGACCTTAGACCCATATATAACCTTATACATTTTTTGAATTAAATTTAAGGAGGAATCCAAGAACGTAAAAATATACTGGGTGTTTTATAAGAAAAAATATAACTTTGATATCCCACTCTTTTTGGAGCACCCTGTATATTTGAAAATATTTTTAAAATGTAGCCCTTATTGACTTACATAAGCTTATGACGACAAAAGTTGGATAATATATGCCGTTTCGCCATAAAACTCCGCGG
Source organism: Elmis aenea (assembly GCA_947652605.1). Classification (NCBI taxonomy): domain Eukaryota; kingdom Metazoa; phylum Arthropoda; class Insecta; order Coleoptera; family Elmidae; genus Elmis; species Elmis aenea. The sequence goes on along the minus strand of OX393579.1, from coordinate 39,858,946 downwards.
CGTCCGTCGTGACTCACCCTGTATAGATACTTACATCAATATTAGCTTCCGTCGATGTTTTTATTTCTGGCTGTTAGCTATATTCGTTTTTAAAGCTAAAGGAGAAAAAAATATTTTACCTCTACACCGTAATGGTAGGAGAGGACAGATTATAACTATAACTAACAAAAAATATTTTAAGAAGCCATAAATACATTTCAAAAATGTCACTTGTAAATGTATTAAAAGTGTAAATTTTAATACTTGAGTAGGTTCAATTATTTGTGTTTAAGAAATTATGATTAAAACCCACATATGTAATTTATCTACAAGGCATTAATATGTATACAGTGTGGCTGGTTTTTCATTGTCCAGCTTATATCTGGTGAAGTATTAATATTACCAAAAAAAGTTAAATGAGAAACTTATTAAACAAAGGCTTGTCTACAAAATGGTGCTAAAAATTTTGTTCCATAGCCTACCTGTTTTTCGGAAAAATATCCAACTTTTGTTTTTTAAATAGAACACCCTGTATATTTTCACAGAATCACATTATAAATCAATTTTTCTTCACAAAGATATATCATAAGTACCATTTTGCTTTTAAATTATGCTCAATATTTCAAAAAAAGAGAATTATTATAGTCGGCTGTGGAAACAGCACAGCATATCAACTTTTTCATTATTTGTATAGTACATTTTTCTTAATTATAATTACACTTATTTCTGTCTGATTTGACAAGTGTTTGCTAATGTAAACAAATTTTACAGGCATTTGCAATAAACAAAACAATATCACAGCCTACTATACTCGTAGTAATTCTCTTTTTTTGAAATATTGAGCATAATTTAAAAGCAAAATGGTACTTATATCTTTGTGAAGAGAAATTGATTTAGAATGTGATTCTGTGAAAATATACAGGGTGTTCTATTTAAAAAACAAAAGTTGGATATTTTTCCGAAAAACAGGTAGGCTATGGAACAAAATTTTTAGCACCATTTTGTAGACAAGCTTTTGTTTAATAAGTTTCTCATTTAACTTTTTTTGGTAACATTAATACTTCAACAGATAAAAGCTGGACAATGAAAAATCAGCCACACTGTATACAATATTTGGTATTCTTACTAAAATGTTACGTAGTCATGCAAGTTCGCTGAGGTTCAGCCTTCTTTAATAACACTTTAGATTATAGCCTGGGGTCAAATATGGAAATAACAGGATGCCTGATGAATTGTGCGATATAAATTGGTTCAATATAAGTACGCAGTTCAACAGAATTTGCAGTCAACATGCGTATAACTTTGTTATGTGTTTTATTTATAAGTTTGTTAATGATTTGTGTTGCAAGAAAAAATGCTAAACATGGACGAGGCTTGGGAGGATTTAATTTAAATCGTATTAAAAACGGTAAGCAAAAATGATGCTTTAAACTAGTTGTATTAATAAAACAATGTAAGCAAGCAGTCGGTGCTCTCTTTTTAATGCGTGTTTCAATTGTTATCATTGTTACTTACTTAAAAATTAAAATCGATTAAATTGAATTAGGTTTATGAATATGATAAACAAATCAATTGGTCTGACAGTATGTATTTTCAAAATGTTTTATCGTTTGCATTTGCATAGTTTATTATAAACAAATATAACTTGTTGTAGTTAAGTTAAGATAGCAAGTCGATGAACACAGGTGGTTTCATAAAAGTGTATAACTTTCAATTTTTTTAAGGAATCGCTCTTTTATAAGGCGTTCTTATAGACAAATGCCTATACTATGCATAGTAAGTACCTATAGTAACAATTAAAACAATTTTCCTGATATATTTTTTTTTAGTTACTTGGTAACCACTAACCAGTAATGTAGGGCTGGAAAACCCCAATTTAAAATACATGTTTTGAGGGGCACTGGTAATGAAAAATAAATTATTTTTTAACCAAGTCTACACTAATTTAACTTAATACTATAAACAGCAAAACAACATTTCGGTTACAGCAGTATTTCTTATTATAAGGACCACGGCCTGTTCTCAAAAAAAAAAACTTTAAATTATAATTGAATGCAAAAAATATTTCAAAAACTAAATAACCCAGTATTAAACAGTTACTTGACCAAAAACAAGCGATAACAATTCGTCAGGTGACATAAATGTAATGAATTCAAATATGGACAATCAAAAAAAGCCACGACTCTTATACAGGGTATTAATTTGAGCCGCCATTAGAGTTTCGCTTAGCAAAAATTGTAAATCAATTTGTACCGATATAATTTTAAAGTTTTTTGAAAAATGCATAGGTAACTGGTGGAAGCAAAAACAAATTAACGATTCTAAATTTTATCTTGTTTAGCTGTTAAAATAAAAATCGGAATTTTTGTACATTGTGATTATTGGTTATACCAAATAAACTGTAGCGATTTTTTTTACTAAAGCAAATTTAATTACCAAGACATAACAGTCAACTGTTAATTTTTTTTTATGAACGCCATATTAGACATTTTCATAAATATATAGCTTTTGTTTTTCTCTTTTTATTTATATACAGGGTGAGTCATTAGTGCAGGATCGGTCGATTGTGGCTAAACGGTTTGAGATTCTAACGCTATAATATCATACGTTTTTTTCTTCCGAACACGATAAAAATATTTTCAAATATACAGGGTGAGTCACCTCTCTGGAACTAATAGCAACTTTTATATTTCAAATACAACACCCCATTTTTTATTTAATATTTATATCCGCCTTCATTTTAGCTTCGCATCAATATACAATACTACAGGTTTTTATGCGACGTTGTCACTAAAAAAAAATAATTTTCAAAATTTTTCAAGGTCTTAATTCTTTATTTTAAAAATTCTCCTGAAGTTATTTTTCGAAGTACTGAGTTGTAATTTGGTAAGGACATGCAAAAAACATTGCTCTATTTGCTCGATATGAAAAAGTTTGAATCACGCATACAGAGTGTTCATAAATAGGTGGCAACTTTCATGATTTTCAAAAGCTCGTAACACAATTTTTTCAAATGCAAACCCCGATATTTTCTTATGTCATCGAATTCGTCTAAGTGAGCTTCATTTTTTGTTAAGTATGTGCTATACCGAAAACTCATACTTTTCGAGATATTCAACTTTTTTTTTCTAATCCTTATTAAAGCAAATAGAGTGCCGTGAAAATCTAAAAAACTGACTGTTCACTTCACTAACGTCAAAAACTTGTCATTTATTTGTTCAATAATTGCATTTCCACGATGAATTTTATTTTACAAGAGCTGCTGTATTTGATATACCGGGTGATTCAGTTTGACTGTCGCACCACTATAACTTTTTTATTATAGAAAATAATCCCAACAAAGCTGATATTTTTGGAAACGGCGACAAATTCTCTATTAAATGATGTGCATTTGTTATCTCTACGATGACGTATGTCAAATCCGCGATAAGCAACTGTTTTTTTTTTAAATTACATAGTATACATGTTTTTGTTGATTCGGATAGAGAATTTAATTCTGAATCCGACCATGAATTAAAAAAGTATGCATACATAAGAAAATTTTCGAGAAAAATCAGTTCAAGTTTATTCAAATGATAGCAAACAGTCTATTTAACATAACAAAAACGATCAAATCTTAAAAATTATACAATAACTATCAATGCAAATGTATAAAAGTAAATTTTTAATAAAAATAAAACAAATAATAAACGTCGACTTAAAAAATTAGACTTTAATGTATTCAAAGTGACCGCCCTTCGTATCCTCTACTTGTAACTGCTTGATTGAAATTAAAGTCTAATTTTTTATGTCGTAGAGATAACAAATGCACATCATTTAATAGAGAATTTGTCGCCGTTTCCAAAAATATCAGGTTTGTTGGGGTTATTTTCAATAATTAAAAAATTATAGGGGTGCGACAGTCAAACTGAATCACCCGGTATAAAAATTGCTATTACTTCCAGAGAGGTGACTCGCCCTGTATATTTGAAAATATTTTTATCGTTTAGCCACAATCGACTGATTCCGCACGAATGACTCACCTGTATAATTTAAGTTGACTACCTGTCGTTGATTTATTTTATATTTCATATTTGTACCACAAAATTATACAAGAATATATTTGTAATTTATTCTTTAGTGCATGTTTTGTTACACAAGATTTTCGAATGGTTAAAAGATACAGCAAACGTATACAGCGGAATTACATACTAGTCAGGATTCTTTTTGAAATAGATTTTTAACATAGATATAGCACATTTAGTCCGATTGCACAAAGCAACACTGGTGTTAAAATACAAGTTAATCCCTAAAACTAGGCAATATCAGCGGTAACTATGCTGCGATTTTACCTGGTTCTAGGATTAATTTGGTTTGATCCCGGGGTTAATTCCCAAATTCAACTTTTATGCAATCGGGCCATAGTATACCAGATTTTATTATACATGCTATTTAAATTACACTTTTCCTAAACAATACTGAAAGTAAATAACAAAAATTGGTATAATATTAATATGTTGTCACTTCTGTTTAAACCAGGAAATAATTTTGTTTCAAGTTTAAAATTTGTACGACTTGTATTTACTAAGGCATTGTCAGGGCAACGGTTATAAACTGAACAGACCTAGACATTCAATAAATAATGAAAACAAATTTAATATTTTAGCTTGTTTTTCCGAACTTTTTTATAATTGGCGTTTTTTTTATTAATAGCTTTACATTTATTTAATGGTGTAAGTCTTGCCATTTATCCCTACTTACAAAACAGATAATAGATCAATGGTTCTTAAACTATGAGTCGCGACCCAAAAGTAAGCCAACTAGATTTTATTTTGGCTGGCAACAAATATTCAAAGAAATCATAAATTTTGCATTTATTTTACTAAGCTGGAAATTAATATTTCATTCATTTTAAAAGTATTTTTGTTTCATGAGATTTTGAGTTGATAAATAAATCTGGGGTCTCTGGTGCTTTTATGAGGGACGAAACAATTTGGTGGATAAAAAGTGGGTCGCGAAAAAAGTTTAAGAACCACTGCGCCGTCTCCAACATTTTTTTGTTTAATACTATTGAGTATTGTTAAACATTCAGTGACACATATTGATTTAACTTGTAACTGAATTATTTATTATTGTTCAAACCTAGTTTTTCAGCATTTTAAACAAATAAAACAATGTATGAATTTGTATAATATACAGGGTGTACCGCTATTGGCATATTATTTGCCATAAGATTTATGGAAATTATTACAAAGACAAAATTCTATTGTTTTTTTTTGCATTTTTTCAGTGTCCCATAAAAAACTTAAGGCTAATAAACAATTGCTTGTAAATACGTAATCTTAAAATTATCGATTATAAGTCGATTGATTTTTTTGTAAACTGATGCGAATTGCCATCCTATTAGTATTATAAATTACCGGTTTTATTTTCCATTACAAATCATAATTCCAAACAGTAAATAGACTGTCTATTATAAAAGTGTTGTAAGTCCATTATTGGAAGAAAATGATGTCACAAATAATTTACTTATAACTAAGGGTATAGTAGGTAATTTACAATTTAAATTTTAAAACATCCACATGGTTTGACTGATTGAAAATTTATTAGTAAAAATGACATTGCGTAATAATTTATAATGAAAACACTTCAAGTCCATTTTCCGTAGTCCCATTAAACAGTGAGTAATGAGTATACTAAGAAGAAAAATCGTGCCATTTTAAATTGAATTTGCCGCTTTATACAAAAATCTACGCATTTATAAAAAAAACCTTATAAGCATAATGTTATTTTAAAAAAGTAAGTAGGTACGTATTAAGATTAAACAATAGTCCTTTTTCCTGTTCTTATTTAAAATCTGATTTAAACATGGTGCAATTCGAGTGAATTGAAATTGAATTATATTTTACAATTAATTCAACAATTATGAAAATTGCATAAGTCCATTTATGGGACCAAAACTAAAATATTGGTTAAGCGAATTCTCAAAGAATTATTTCCTTAACAAATTTACATGTATTTAAATTCATAGACACGTGGACAGACTTAGTGGACTTACTCAATATTTTTGAATATATTGACTTACACCACTTTTATATAAACAGTAAGGTCTGATTGCATAAAAGCTAAACCCGGGATTAACCCTGGGTTAACGCCTAAAACTAGGGATTAACACATGGTCCCGGGTTTAGCTTTTGCACAATCGGGCCTTAATGGTTTAAAAATGCTTTATTTTATTTAGTCCTGCTCTGTAATTGAAAAGTATACAATCTGTATCACATTCAATTATATTACCACATAAACTAAGATGTCTTGATTGTTGTAGGTTACCGAAGTCCAGGTTTTCGAGCCAGTGTTCACAAACCAGCAGTTCCTAATCCTAACACAAATTCTAATTCAGGATTAGCAAATTTGAACATCAACCAAAACAAAATTCAACAAAACACATGAACATTACAACAATGACTTCTTGAACATATCACACTATCACAGGGTGTTTAACCAGTCCAGTAATTAATTTAAAGTGTAATACAAAATTCATTTCAGTATATTGGTTGCATTAAAAAAATTTTAGCTATCACCCACTTAGTACTAAATATTTCAAGTATTTATTTACGTGTAGAACGCTGTAAACATTTTTTATTTCTTACATTACAAAACAGAGTACAATTTAATATAACGACTTTTTGGGAACAATAAGGTCCGTTCAACTAAAATAAAATAACACAAAAATTATTATAGAACTAGTATAATTTCACATTAATTTATTTAATCATAATGCATTATCATTATTATGATAGTAAAAAGTATGTACTGTAAGCTGAATAATTTAATAAAATTCCTGTAAAATAATTTTTGTTTAACTAATTTTTTTAACATTTTTATGTGCATCTGCCTGAACAACATAAACTCAAATCCTTCACTGGATATTGTAATCATACTTTTGAGCTTGTTTAAATGATAATAAACTTCAAGATGATTGCTTAACCATCTACTCTATTTTTCGCCAAACAACAGAAATAATTAAAATCGTTTACAAAATTTTAAAACCCCTAATATAATTTACTCTTGGAAATATTTCCATATCTTGCATTGCATCTTAATGTAAAACGGTTAAAATATGCGATAACCGTACACAGTATTTTGGTTGTGCTAAAAGTTATAAATATTTTTAAGCGCGTTTTTTTTTTAAAACTCAATATTCGAAATTTTCTTGGGTTTTTTAGTGAAGAAAGAAATACAAAATTTATTTATTTACAGTTTATTAAGATATGTTTTGAGAGTTTTAGTCCTTTTCAAATATATTATTGAATGTTATATTCATTAATTGTTAATGAGATGTTATTTTTACATTCATTGCTATCAGTTTTATTTTTCAAATTTACCGTATGTTATTGATTGCTCCGTTTAAAAACTGTTGAAATTCTTCAACATAGTTTCAGGATCTTTTGCAAGACCCTTATTTATTTAAAAAATTGCCAATGTAACCTATAAACAAAATAAAAAACAAAATGTGAAAACAATTAAGAAGTCTTCAATATACTGTTATCAATAAAAATAATGTAACGATACAAAAATAGAATAAATAATTACTAATATTTTTTAAATTTCATTGATGCTTGGATTTATTAGGTCTACATTATTTCTATATTTTATTGAAAACTCTTAATTAGTTTTTACTAATCTTTGTTGTTTATTATTTTTATTACATGCGTCTTATAGCGATAATGTTATTTATTGTAATTTGTTTGGATCAAAACACAATTAACTTGCACGTTATGTGATAGAAAGTTTCCAAATGACGTATTTAAAAAATTAAAAAACCAATTTTAAATTCATACAACTTCAAAACTTGTTTATATTTTTATTTAAAGTATGCATCTTTTTATTATTTATGTATTTAACAGTTTATCGAAGAGTTTTTTACATTTTTACTTTAAAAAAAAAATAGACTTCTTTGACTAGCATAATGTTTGTTCTTTTCATAAAAAAGTTTCCAGCAAACACACTTTAAACAATGGATAAAAACTATTATGTATAGGAAATTTAAAGAATTTTTAAACGACGTATTTAATAATATAGGGTACCATTTAAAAGAAAAAAAATTTACTGGCAAATAACATCTTAAATGGAATACCTCAAAAATTAAAAAAAAGTATGTTATATACAGGGTGTCCCAGTTATCGAGAACAGCATGGGGATCTCGTAAGTAAGAGATGGTTAAATGAGTCAAAATGGTCTATGATTTAAAAGCAACTATTCTATGGAAAAAAAAAATTTTGACTCATTTAACCATCTCTGTATCTTTGACCGTTTACGAAATCCTCATGATGTTCACGATAAGTGGGACACCCTGTTTAAAAATAAGTGTTTTGCAATAAACAGTAAAGCTTTAAATCTTAAAATAAAAAAGTTACACTGTTGGGGAGTACTCGTAGTTCGGCTAGGCGCTGACATGCAATTAATCAGTCTGCAACAATTTGATCCGCGAATGGCTAAACTGCGCTCACATACGTAAAACTAAATCAGGAGTCACATAGATGCAAGCACAAAAGCAATTAAATTGTTTTGTTTTAACTAAATTTCTACGAGTGCGCTTTTGAGATGAAACGGAGGACGAAATTTAAACCTATACGACACAAAACAGTTGTGCGAAAGCGCGCATCGTTCAATTTGTCAAGACAAAAACTGTTTAGTTGCCCAAATTTGCAGTTGCATGTGAGCGCGTTGTCATATAAACCAATCCAATGGTAACAAACTATTGCACAACTAATAATTACATGTCAGGGTCACAGGGTCTAGCACTAGCTTATTGTATGTTAAAATTGAATAAATAATACATTTTGTTAATAGCAAGATATCGAATAATTAAAAATGCAAAACTGTTTTCTGAAACCAAACATTTATTTTTAAAGAACTTTTTTTTGGAAAAACCATAATTTCTATAAATAAACTGTTTAAATGTGCACATCAAATACTTAAATATTTTACGCAAACGTTAATACCACAACGTCACAGATAAACGTCAGGAAAAAACTTAAGGATTTGTTAACAATGACATCAAATGTTTACATCTTGGATACCAACGTAACTGCGGTTAGCAAAACAATTGGGTTATTTACGCAATAATTTTAGGTTTTTTGGTATCCCTAATTTATGTTCATATTTTCATGACTAATGATAATGATATAAATAGTCAACTGCACACCGCATAGCAATTCAAAATTTTTGATGAATAATAATTAAGAAATTGCTTAACAGTTTTATTTGTTTATACAAATTTAAACTAAAATAGTTTATGTTAACTATCTCATTTTAAACAAACTTTGTTAAATATCAGCGTATTTAACTAAAAAAATATTTCTAATGAGAGTTGTTATTGCAAACACAGTAAATAATGTAAACACTAAACAGTATACAGGGAACTCTTTTAAGGTGATTTGATCACTTTTTTTATTGTTGTTGTTAATAACATATGCTTAAATTTTTTATTTTGAAGCACATGTGCATAATTATTGTTTAACAAAAGTAAGCAAAGCAAGAATCTAACAAAAAAGGGGAATCTTAGAACTTATCACAAAAAAAATAAGATATTTTAAAAGATATATTAGTTACTTTTGGTAACTTTAAATTTGTGTTTTCAATATTATTTCTTGTGATATTTAAAAAAAAAAAACATTAAGTTATACGTACCTACTAATTTACAGGCATAGTGACAGAGCTGGGTATTAATCGAATACTTAGTATTTGGAATACTTCAGTATTCAAAATACTTTTGTAGTATTCAGTATTCAGTAATCGAATATTTTTTATGAGTATTCTTTATTCATAATCTTGGATATTTTATTAGGTTGATGCATAATTATCCGCCGTTTTTTCGCGACGTTGGGTTATTCGAATTTGTCGTCTACCAAGTAAATGGTAAGCAGTAATCGACGTTGATGGTGACTACTCCCCCAAATGATAATTGTACATACCGTTTTGAGTTTGTTTTCGTTTTTGATTATGTTACAATATAATTTATGTTATATTATCATTTTTAAAAAACGGCGGATAACTATGCATCAACCTAATATTAGTATTCATGATTCAATACTTATTTAGGGTATTCATGAATAATAGAAGTATTCATGAATACTAACGATAGTATTCATGAATATTGAAAGTAATCATGAATACTACTTTTAGTATTTATGAATACTCTTGAATATTCTATGGCATGAGTGGCCAACCTTTTTGTGAGTGTGTGGGCGCAAAAAAAATCTTATAGGGTGCTGTGGGCGCAAGAACTTACTTAAGCTGTCATACCTGTCAGGAGATTTTCTATAATTAAACAAAAATATGTGCCTAGATATAAGCCCTATACATAATATACCTACGTGTATATTATACATACATTTGTTTAAAGACAAGACCAATGAATTTTTGTATTTTATCAAAGCAACAAGAAAAATTAAAACTAACAAGATAAAGTAAATACTTTAAGGAAATTATTTTATTATGACAATTTAATAAACATATTTTACGCAAAGAAATTAAAATAAATGAGACTATTCTTCGTGATGTGAAGGCTGCATTGTCGAAAGTGCAGATTCGCTTAAGTACAACCAAAATAGATTAAATCTTTATCGCCAATTTTTTTTTTTATATTTATATTGAAAGCTTAAAGGGTAGTTTACACGGTGACATTTAAAGTCGCGACTTTAAAGTCACGACTTTTGATGTCACCGTGTGAACGCCTAAAGTCGCGACTTTAAAAGTCGCGACATCGATATTGACAGTTCGGCATTTGACATAAACCTACCATATTTTTATATTTTGACATAACAGACAAATAGGTTAGGTTAACCTAACCTAATATACATTTGTTTGTCATTGATTTCCAATTTATCATGTCCCCCAAAGATGTTCCCACGATTTTGGAGCATTATCAACAAATAGCAACTTCAAAATAATTAGTTGCTCTTCAACACTCGATGCTGCAATTACAAAGCGGCCATTTTTATTTTGAAGTCGCGGCTTTCAATTTGAGTCGCGACTTTTGATGTCGCGCCTTTAAATGTCACCATGTGAACTACCCATAAATAGCAGCATCATTTTTTGATTCTATAATTTCTTATTCCAAATTTTCTACTTTTGCTTTTATAAATTTACTTTTTGTATTCAAAGCGAAAGCAGTAATGTCAACATCGTGTAATGGATTTTCAAAGTAAAATAAAATCGATTCAAAAATGTTAAATTTGTAAAATCGTTCATTAAATTGATCAGCTAACTTCGAAATATATTTAACGTATAATTTTGAATCTAATAAAATTGTTTAGCAGGAAATATTTTTTACATTTTGAGAAAACAGCCATAGAACTTATTTAAGAGTTAATTTACCTTTAAATACTTGTATTAATAGAATTAATCATCTCTAGTTTTTTTCCACCTTGCAGTTCAATATTTAACGAATAAAATTTTATGAAATAAAAAATAAATATTGAACAAGTTTAAGCGTTTTAAAAACAGTTTGTTTGCTTCTGTCGGTCGTGGGCGTTTCACGCGGGCACATATGAAAAGCATTTTTTTAGTTGGTATTCAGTATTCAAAATTGGTTGAATATTTGAGGATATTTAGTATTCAGTATTTGAATACTTTTTTCAGAAGTATTAAGTGTTCAGTATTTGAATACTTTTTTTGTCAGTATTCAGTATTCAATATTTAAATACTTTTTCGGTATTCATACCCAGCTTTGCACAGCAACTGGTAAACATACCTAATTGTAAAAACACTTTTACGATATTTATTTCGATACACATTTTTAGCATGTCGTCATTAGTAACAGCCAAGTATAGTTACCATTAAATAACAAAACAGTAAAAATAGTATTTACCCAATTGAATTGTTTCAAATGAAACCAGCTTCTTGTTTCAATAATAATTTGAACATTCCCTTGAAGGTCCTTGGACAAGTCAGATACTTATTGTACTATTTTTGAAAATTTTATTAGATTTTAAAAAAATGTATATTTATTAATAAACAATCAGGCAAGTACCAACAAACATTTTTTTCTTATACAATTTTCGAACTTTTAATTTTTATAATAATTCTCTTGATATATTATGCAAAATCTTGGAAAATAAAATTTTAAGAGGATCGATTGAAAAAATATATTTCAATAGGGGGTCAATGAAATCTCTGCTTTAAATCTCTGATACTACTTTTAAATCTAGCACATTATGTATATTTGTCTAGACTAGCAATTGTGTAATCAGTTATTATGCTAAGATTAATTACTTAAATTTGTAGATGTAATTTTTAAAATACTATTATGTATGTCTACGTTATAATACCGTCAGAGAATGCAAGAATTGTTAATTAGAAAAATTAACGTTGCTATTACAACTTGGTAAACAAGGCTCTTTAAATATTTTTTTTTTAAATTTTTACTGCTTATTTAGTGCATCGCCAAAATAAACATTTAACGTTTGAGTAATTATATAATTTAGTTTAAAGGTCGTATGGTTACATATTGACACAATAAATATTGATTTATGAAAAACAATTAGTTAGGTAAACTATGCTCACACTAAAAATAGCAAATTACGAAATATAAAGATAAATACAAGAAACACTTGTGGCATAGGAATTGTTTGTTTTTTTTTTCTAAGAAGTTTGAGGTTGAAGATGGAAACGTAAAAGTTTGTGTTAAATGTTTTTTACCGAACCAAACGGAGCATCTCATTATATAGGCTCGACACACAAGATGATTCAGTTATTGTGTAATTATTAGTGACACTAGAAGCACAATTAAAAGTCAAAATGAATACTCAAAATATTTTACTGTTTGTTATTGTTCTCGCAAGTGTTTACGTTCAATCTCGACTACTTAAATGTACAATGATTCCAATAACATTAAATGACAATCGAATGGGGAGTTGCTGCCTCTTTCTGTCAGAAGATAAAAATAATCAGCCCAGCACCGGTAACGAGTTTTATGGAATGGCAGTTACTCAAAACGACACCGATAAGAAACATTCTGAAAATGATAACAGTCCGTTAGATGCAACCCCTGAAGACAAAAAAAACTTGTCGTCATCAACAACTAACGAAAACCCTCAATTGCAAAATACTGAAGTTATCAAAGTACCTTCCAAGTGTCCAAATAACCATTACGTTGATCATTTGGGCAACTGTGCAGAAGAATGGTGTGTATATAAAAAAATTCACGTTTCATTATTATTAATTTTAAATTAATTTCTAAAATTTCTTAAATCAGTGACTCGTACATTTTACAAAACGGTCTTTTAACTGTAATTTTTTGACAACATTTTTACTAACCTACATTGTGCGATTTCTTGTTTAGATTTTAGCCAAAACTAGAGATTATTATTTAAAATACTAAAATTTCTTACCGCTTTTGCTTTTTTGATCGTTTTCGAACAAGTTTTTTCAACACATTTCCTTGGAAAGTAGGTACACAAATTTCCGTTTAAATCTTATAAACTCTGCGGTAACTTTATTATTATGAGTTTAATAGTTCAGAGTTTTTAAAAATATGATTAGTAGTTACCGAGATAAATAAAAAACACTAACTCTATGTTTAACCACCTTACACCAAATTGAATTAATTAATCAAAAAAGCATAGTTACATTGTAAAACAGTGGCGAATATACAGCTCCACCAGTTACGATGCCTTACTGCAGTGGTTTCCAACCTGTGGGGCAAGCCCCCCTAAGGGGGCGCGAGACTATTGCAAGGGGGCGCGCAGCTGTTACCAAAATATCATTTTTGAATACAATCAAATAACAAGAACTTTATGTGGTATATTGTTTTGTAGCCCATTAAATAATTATTATACCAGAATAGTATTTATGAAATTAAATTGTTACGAAAAGTAAGGGGGGCGCAAAAAAAAATTATGAAAAAGGGGGCGGTGGTACAAAACGGTTGGAAACCACTGCGTTACTGTTTTACTTTGATTGTCGATAGTTTTAAATTATTTGTTAATCACAAATTATGATAGTTATGTACAGGGTGATCCAAATTCGATGGGATAACATGGGTATCTCGCTTTTTTTTTTTTTTTGGGGTTGTTTGGCATTGGACTGTAGTCCATCAGCCACAGATATTTTATATTATCGATACTTTAAATATTTAAATTAGCAAGTCGAGCAAAATTAACGAGAACGTCACAAATGTCCCTTGATATTACAGATAGAACCGATACTATGTTAACAGGGAGGTGCACCCCCAACGATATCAGATCTTTGTAGAGCTTTTCTGTTAAAATTGTATTATGACTACACGAAAAGAATAAATGATTTAAGTCCCCGTAAGACTGCCATCACATGGGCATGCTGGGCTATCCTTTATGCCAATTTTATACAGATGGGAGGGGAAGTTACCATGATTTAATTTTAAACGGGTGATAGTTGTTGAATATGATTTGCTGACATTAAAAGATGTTATGTGTGGAATTATTTGCGGTAAAGTAGGATGTATTAAAGTATATTGTGTAGGTGAAGTCTGTGTAAACCGATCCCAACTTTGTCTCCACAGAGTCCTGGCGTGAAATTTGAATTGATTATTGACATCGTCAAGTAAGGCAATATTCTTGTTGACTGGCAGAAAGGTAGCTTCTCTAGCCAGGTTGTCTACAATCTCATTACCAACGATTCCTGCATGGCCCTTTGTCCACACGAAGTCCACTAAGCATTGTACTTTCGTTAGATCCAGAAGATGTTTTTTAATATTAGATATTACATGTGGAAGTTTTTTTGTTAAGGACGTACTTTGAATCGAGTTTAATACAGATCTCGAATCGGAAAGTATAACGATGTTTCTAGCATTATAGTTAGTTTTACTGTATTTCAAAACTCGCTCGATCGCATATGCCTCAGCAGTGTAAATTGAGCAGATCTTAGGAATGCTGTATGTTTTCGAAATATTGTCATTTTTAATAAAAAAATGCACTACTAAAACACCGTCAATCGTTTTGGAGCCATCAGTATATACAACAACTGGGTTGTTGTAACAGTTTATAAAAGGTTTTATAATGTTGTTGTTTAACACTTGAATATCAGAATAGACATAATAAATGACACGAGGCTTATAAAACAACATATTGTAGTCGAAATCAAAAATTGACCCCTTATGGTTATTTTCTATTAATTCTGCGTATGGGTTGGTATCGTAAAAAGCCTCGACTAGTGGGGGGCTGTTTTTGTTTTTCCAGTACCTGTTTGTAAGATTTTCAATGCTTAAATAATAAAGTTTATTGGAAATTTTATTTGGTTGAGAGCTGCGAATTTTGACGAGCATTTTAAAAGCCAGACACTTTCGTCTAATCCAAAGCGGTGGTTCTTGAGTTGGGTATCTCGCTTAATAGTCAAGATAGAAGAACGGTTAAATTACCAAAAATGTGCAGTTTTTTGAGAAAAACTCGGAACTCGAAAAAATCATCTTCAAAATGTTTTCGATACTTACAACAAAAACGGAGATGACACATTATAAAAATGACTAAACAAATTTTTATTTTTAATTACTCAAAAACCGAAAATAAAAGAATATTTTTGAAAAAGGTTCAGAGTTTGTCCCAAAAAACTGCACGTTTTTGGTAATTTAACCGTTTCTCTATCTTGAATATTAATACCCATGTAATCTCATCGAATTTGGACCACCCTGTACACCATACATAATTTGTGTTTATTTCTAAAACTACTAGACGAATTTAAAAAGACTTTGATTTATTAAATCCATGAATAGTTACACTACCACATCGTCTTGTAATTTTAACAGATTTGAATATAATTTCTTAATAACTTGCTTCGGATAATTTAATTTTTTTAAAAGTAGAAGTTTTTAATTTTTAATAAATAACCCAACGTTTTGACTAGACTTTAAACTAAAAATCGCAAAAATAATTAAGAAAGTAAGCAAAACAAAAAATTTCGTGACTTTTCAAATTTTTTAAATTTTTGTTTTTTATTGGTTGATATGTGTTAATGAGATAATGAAATTATATTTTTATCCTAATGTTTATTATTTTTTTCAGGTAAACAAATTCGACACAAAGGCACTAGATACCTAAAAATGTGATCTTTTTAATTTTTAATTTATAATTGTAAATTGTTTTAGTTTGTTTAACGAATACGTTACGTTAAAAATCTTGTACTAAAATTGAATTGTTTTATTTACAAAATATTGACAAATAAAGATTATGTTGCAAAACTATGTACATTACTTCAGCTCTTTTATATTTATGATGGTAAACAAATTGTGGTTCTTGTAGTTATAGATAGTTATAATCCGTCGTCCTCTTCTACCATTGTGTGAAGATGTACGAAAATTCACTTCTGTCTGTACTTCACTAGCGTTTCCGCTTGTCTCCATGATAGCTCTTTTTCTTAAGTATCTTGACTATCTCCCTATTTCAGATTCTTCTGAGCCTCCCTCTTTTTCTTACTTACTTTCCATTTGTGATTCTCTATTTTACCTTAGCTGGCTCTTTTCAATTTTGCTCTCCATAAAATCAACTTTGAACCAACCTTGTTTAATTTTATTTTTAATTCTGCCCTTCCGGTGTGGTTCACATTTGTGTTCCGCTTTCGCGGTAGACTGCTGACCCCCTTTTTATTTGGGAAAGGTAAGCATTCACTGGTGAAACCTCTCTTACTCGACTTTCTAGGGGGGCTTATATTAATCGAGTTATTGAGGAAAATCGATTTTATGAGGTTTTGTTAAATTTGCAATTAGAGTGTAGGATTAAGGCAGAGTCATAAACACTAATACGGTAATGATGTTATTAGAATTTTTACAGTTCGTGTGAACCGATTTTAACAAACTCTTTCTAAAGTCGGGCAACTGATGCAAATCGAGTTTTAGTTTTTAAAATGTTCACAGTTGTCCTCTGTATGTAACGCCTTGAACACACTCGCAGAAGAATTCGGCAAAAGATCCATTTTTACTTTAAGACTAACCCGCTTACCACATAATGATTTGCGTCAAAAAATAATAAAAACCAAATTACACAGGTTATAAACTGTCAAATACTAAAGCGAACGTATTTTGTCTTGTTAAACTCATAATACATAGGGCTAAAGAGATATGCACACCAGAAAACATCAAAGAAGAACTGAACATGGTCACGAGAGCCCTGCAAGAAAACGGTTACCAGCGTAAACAAATACTTCGTACCATACAAAAACATGCCACGCCAAAAGAAGGAAAAGAAAAGAAAGAATACATCGCTACCACTTACTTGCCCTGCATCAGCGGAGTGACTAACAAAATATCAAAGCTTCTACAAAAACATAAAATCAAAATCGTTTTCAACGCTCCTTTGAAGCTCTCGAATAAATTAAGAAGAACACACGACACAGGACTACACCACGCGGGAATATATAGCATACCTTGCTCCTGTGGAAAAGTATACATAGGACAAACTGGCAAGAGTATACAAACGCGTCTCAAAGAACACGAAGGACAAACAACAAGAAAACAAGTCGATAAATCAGCGGTAGCAGAACACGCCCAGGGTACAGGACACAACATCCTCTTCAGAGAAACAAAACTACTGGCCCGCGCAAACCATTTCTGGCCAAGATTATATCGAGAATCATTGGAAATCATCAAGGACCCAAACAACTACAATAGAGACACAGGCATACAACTCCCAAACATCTGGAAACCAGTCATCACAAAATCACTGAGGCAGAACAAACCCATCAAGCGGAACGCCACGCCTCCACAAGCTGGATATATAAACCCAGCAACATCCCTCACAAATTAAACCGAGCTTGGTGGCTGGTTGGTAAAACAACCTAACTTGTAATCGGGAGGTCCTGGGTTCGATTCCCAGGGCCGACTGTCATTGTAGAGGTTTCAGGTGGTTTCCTCTATGGTTAAGGCAAATGCTGTGGCAGTACTTCCACCTATCCTTGCCCATCCTTGACTATACACATCCCTACCCATTATCCTTGTACCTCTAACGACTGAAGAGGGGGTCAACCCCCCTATAGCAGTCTCCACGCGAGCGGAAAAAACATGTGACCTTTGACCCTTTTGACCTCACAAATTAGTCGTTTTGAAAAAGACCAAGACACAATGGTCGAAACGTCAACTACTTCTAAATATAGAAGACGCGGTTCCAAACCCGGAAACCAAGATTGTATTATACTTTGATATATCTTATGCTTTTTTAATAATATCTATAAAATGTTAAGTTGATAGTAGATTAAGTAGTAGTTAGTATCCGTTTTCGTTCACTTAATATGCGGAATATACGGTTATTTAATAAATATATGGTTATTTAGGTTTGTTTATTTTTTTATTTTTACAGAAATGGAGTAGATTTTTTGTGTGAATGAAAATCTCTGTATGAAGTATCTTGAATCGCCTGTTTGATTTCAGTTTTATTTATGTCATCAATATGCTTAAACGTAAGTAATTTTTTACTTAAAACCGGCTATCAGAAAAATTTGTTTGCCTTATGAACTTAAAGTAAGCGAAATAAAAATATTAATAACAATTTATAACGTAAGTCGTGAAGGGCGCAATATAGGTACAGCTTCAAAATTGCCGGGGGCGCATAATACCATGTTTTTGTAAATGATGCAAAGGGCCTTATTTTTTGGTGACAAGCAAAAAAAAACCTTGTCTATTGAGGATACAGTAAAAATCATCGTGGCGCCGCGTTGCCGACCCTGATACATAATAGGAGTGATTTTTATAAAGAGGTTCCCTGAGGCAGGAATATCATTTCAAGGGTTCCGTGAGGGTAAAAAAAGGTTGAGAAACGCTGCTCAAACTAAATTACCCGGTATAAGCTGCTGTTTTATTAACACAATTCTTCAAAGATATTCGAACATGCTGTTTCACTCTAAAAAATTAAATTGATTTACAGTTTAATTCACTAAACAAGATGGGGAAGTTGAGGTTACAAAAGGAAGCATAGTAGATTATTTTATTACATCCGTTATCTAACCAACAACCGTTTGTTATTAAATTGAGGCAGACAATTAAAAAAATTAGTTTTTACTTGCCCGTCACCATGGTGTCCTTAAATATACAACTATTTGTGTCAATGAGAATAACTTACCAAAATATACTACTGTTTACAATTTTTCTTGCAAGTGTTCAGGCTGATACACGAATACATGTATGTGATACACTGATTCCAATAACAATAAATGGAAATATGAAAGGAAGTTGCTGTGTCTTACCGCTAAAGAATAAAATTAATCAGCCTAAAGTTGTTAAAGAGTATTACGAGAAGGAAGCCAATGAAATTGAGAAGAAAAAACCCGAAATTAAACAAACGCTGGTTGCAGCATCACGTGAAGAGCTACTTTGTAATTTGAAGTTACAGGAAAATTCTGCTGAAGCCACAAAGGTTAAACCGCCAACACAAAAACGAAATAGAAGAAAACATTTTAAACCTGCTTGCAAGTGTATAAATGGTCAATTAGATGACTTAGGTCGCTGTGTTAAAGACGTATGGTATGTACTTGAAAATTTTAAATTATGCGTCGTATTAGCGTTATATTTTCAGGTAATCGAGAAAGAATCCAAAAACGTAATCGCCTTTTTAGTTAATTTTAAACTACAAATCACATATGCTAAGCTATGACATAATTTGCAATAACTTTTTTATTTTACTTATTGTAAGTTAATTTCGCAAAAACAAATACATACATGTATAAAAATTAAACTTCTTATAATTTTCTCACCTTTTCTGTACAAATATTTGCAAGGTTTACCTAATGTCATATATAAACTTTTATTACGTTTTTTCACTGCACAAAGATTCGAGAATTCTTTTTGGACAATTTTATATCGCAAACGTTTATTATTATATTATTATAGAGTACTATTTAACAGATCTGCAAATCACTTAAAAGACTTTTCAGTTTCGGTTCGCAGTTCGCAGTTTGTAGGTACGGTTCGGTTTTCAACATGGACTCTCGGCTATCCTAGAGCTACAAAGTCAGATAAATTTGAAGAAAACTGAACAACTTTGAGTAATTTTATTCGTAGCTTAAATCTTAAAAGAAAAATATCATAGCCCTCTTAATTCAAAACTTATTCAGAAAAAATTAATTAACTTTTTTTTCCACTATATCGTTAAAGTTATTAAAAAATACAAGTGGTGGTCAGTCTTATTTTTGAATAAAACAGAAACTCTATGTACATTTTTAAAAGTTGTTAGTTATCGTAATTATTTTCAATTATATTATAGTAATTATTACAGTGGTCGTATTTTTTAATTTTCAAGGGTCACACCCAATTTTGTTCTATCTACCTGTGGATAAACCCGTGCCTGTCAAATTTTAGCTCATTTGAGCCGTGTTCAAAGGTCGCTAAAATGGTTTGAAATTTAACATTGTTACGTAGACAGGGTGATTCAAATTCGAGGGCGACCATGGGGATCTCGCTTATTACTGAAGATAGACGTTACGTTTAAATTTGGCAAAGTTGCTAAATTCTATGCTCATCAATAATATCAAAACAGATTTGAAATATCTTCAACTCTTTTTGAAAAAATTGAAAAAACTGAAAAAATGACTTCGTTTTTTGCTATAACTTTTTTATTTATTTGTTTTAAATCTTTAAAAAAAATTACATGGTTACTTTTTATTTTACTTCTAATAACGCAATCAATTTTTTGCTGTGCCGATTCCGTTTTGTTTTATAGGTACCAGGGTGGATAAAAATCATGATTTTTTAGAAAAAATCAAAAAAATCGATTTATTTGATTTAAATCAGATTTTTTTGATTTAAATCAAATGTACCATATTATCGAATTTAGTGACATATTCACATGCTATTTCTGTTTTGTGCTAATATATTTAATAACCAATATATTTAATTCATTGGTGAATTTTTGTCAAAATGAAAAATTAAATATAATGATTAAGAATTTTGAAAAAATCAGTGCTAAATGGTGATGTTTAATTAATTATGTACAGGGTGAGTCATTAGTGCGGGATCGGTCGATTGTGGCTAAACGGCTTGAGATATGAAGTTGAATCAAATGCTATTTGATACAGTTTTTTCTTAACAACACAATAAAAATATTTTCAAATATACAGGGTTAGTCACCTTTCTGGAACTAATAGCAACTTTTATATTTCAAATACAACACCCAATTTTTTACTTAATATTTTTGACCGCCTTAATTTTAGCTTTGCATCAATATAAAATACTACCTACAGGTTTTTATACGGCGTTGTAAAAAAAAATTTATTTTCTAAATTATTCAAGGTTGTAAGTCTTTATTTAAAAAATTCTCCTGAAGTTATTTTGAAGTACAGAGTTTTAATTTGGTATGGACATGCAAAAAAAAATTCTCTGTTCGCTCGATATGAAAAAATTTGAATCACACATACAGGAGTGTTTATAAATAGGTGGCAACTTCCATGATTTTCAAAAGCTTGTTACTCGATTTTTTCAAATGCGAACCCCTGTATTTTTTATGTCATCGAATTCGTCTTTAAAAGAGCTTCATATTTTGTTAAGTATGTCCTATACCCAACACTCATAATTTTCGAGATATTCGACATTTTTCTTCAAATCGTTATTGAAGCAATAGAGTGCCGTGGAAATTGAAAAAACTGACTGTTCACTTCACTAATGTCAAAAACTTGTCATTTATTTTTTGAATTATTGCATTTCCACAATGAATATTACTTTACAAGAGCAAATTGATATGGTTCATTCACCATTTCGTGTATTTGATTACTAATAGTAATACAATTTTGTTTTATTATAAATATTATACTGTATCTACTCATATAATCTGTGATTTAAATTGATAATATTTTTAAAAAAATCACTTGATTTAAATCAATGATTTTTTTTTTAAATAACTTGATTTAAATCATGATTTAAATCGTGATTTAAGTCAATTGATTTTAATCTGCTCAACCCTGAAGGTACTAACTTTTTAAATTCGTATGGGCGACAAACTTGATTTTCATCTAGTTGGCTAAGACTTTTTTTCTGATTTCAAAAATGTATTACATGAGTGTTATTTACATAAACAACGTATTTATTTGGGGAAAAAAAGGTTTTCATTAGTTTAACATATCTAATAACTAAATGAAAATCAAGTTTGTCGCCCATAAGAAATTAAAAAGTTAGTAGATTAGATACCTATAAAACAAAACGGAATCGGCACAGCAAAAAAATTGATGGCACCATTAAAAGTAAAATAAAAAGTAGCCGAGTAAAAGTTTGTACAGGTTTAAAAAAATATATAGATAAAAAAGTTTTAGCAAAAAAAACGAAGTCATTTTTTCAGTTTTTTTCAATTTTTTCAAAAATAGTTGGAAATATTTCAAATCTGCAAATATTGCAAGACGCGTATCCAAATCTAGACATATTAAGGATTTTTATAACAATGCCTGTAACAACAGCTCCATGAGAACGATCGTTTAGCAAATTGAATATTGTAAAATTGTACATTCGTTTTTATATTGGATAAGAGCGATTAATAACATATAATATCAATTGAAAAAGATATTGCAAAAACATTAAATTATGACGATATAATAGATGTGCTAGCAAATGTAAAAGCTAGAAAAATTACCATATAAAATATGCTGAACTTATTTATGTTTTTATTATATTATTTTAAATTATACCTATATCGTGTATTTATTTGTCATTGAATTTGAGCAAAAATGTATTTAATAGATTATTTATTTATACAAATGCATAATTGGTTTTACAGGCAACTAATTTTTATGGGGTTAATACTAATTGTAAGTATTTACTATGTTCATTAAAGAAAAAATATTAAAGTGTCACTTGATAAAGAATTTTCTACGATTTACAAAAACATGAGGTTTATAGGGGTTTCCTTTTAAAAGAACAAAGTTATAAAGGTGCGACAGTCAAACTGATTCACCCGGTATTATTGGTGGTCAAAATGACCGATTGCATAGGTATCCAACCCTTTAACTTCTGATTCACTTGGTTGACACTATTGAAGGATGAATATTTTTATAACTGACAACTTTTTTTCTAGACATGAGTTACTATAAATCATATATCTGACCTGAATATGTAACTCAATGTTTTTACAATGAATAATCATATAAGCCCACAATTTCATATTTACTTATTTATATAAAAAGTTTGTCAGATAAAAAATGTATTACAAACTTAGTTCTTTTAAGTAAATATAGTTTTATTTTGACAAAATATTATATCGGCTATTGCTGCACGCTCTACCGAACTGATAAGAGAAGTAAATATAGATATTTAAAAAAATAAATAGTACAGTATATTCACTTTCTTAACTAAATACAGAATAAAATGAAGAATTTTAAAAGTGGGTGACTTCCAAACGAGATATCGAATGTCCTGTAATACGTAGTAACTTGATATCTACATAGTAAAATTTAAAGAACTAGCTTAGTTGTCGCCGGATTTGTAAAGAAACGATCAATAATTTTAAAACAGTGTGTTGAAAAGTGTCAAGGTAAAAGTTCAAAATGTGTCTTTAATTAAAAAACTATGACTCTTGTTATCACTATTATCACTATCTACAAACGTATAGGACAAACTTCTGTTAAAATACATACAAAGTTACAAGAACAGCATGAAATTTATTCTACTTAAAGCTAAAATGCAGTGATTCCATTTAATAGTTACTAAAATGTCTGATCCGACTTTACAAACTTATTGTTGTCGACATGCTAACACTACTTCCGTAGCTGTAAATATTATGAGCGAATTTAATACAAATGCTTATAATGCAGTGTGTTTGTTTTCCTCAACTTTAGGTATTTTAGGGGCTATTTATCAGGTAAATTATGTGCACATGTGTAGCATGACAATTCTTAAAATGGATGCATTTTACAGATTTTACCTAGACAACAATACTCGAATAATCATAGATGGTTGTCGTTTTCTGCAACCCGTGGCCGTAAAATAATAGTATGGTTAGCAGTTTCTGATTTATTAGCATCTCTAGGTACGCTATCTAAGCTACAAATTACTGTTACATACCTATAAATAACTTTTTTTTTTAGGTGTCTTTACCAGATCAAATATTTGGTTGAACTACAGTGATATAATGCCTGGTGTGAATGATAATGGTAGCATTCTGTTCTGCGCACTATCATCAGTAAGTTGATCTACAAGTAAATGTTACATATTGCGGAATTAAGATAGGACAGGGCCGTAACTAGGCATTAAGAACTCATTCTTGTTACTTGCGGCGACACTTCAAAGACGAAAATGTGCAGGGAGACAAAATTCTATCCCCTTGTGCACATGAGTAACGTTGATAGTATAAGAACTATAAGATGTAGAAATGAATTAAATTAGCAAAGTTGGGTAAAATTACTAGCTTTCTAAGAAAATTGCAATAAAATTAAAAATAACAAAACACGAATATCTGTTTAACTATGCCAGATAGAACACAGTAGTTAACAAATAATTTTTAGAACTTTTTTTTCTAACGTGCTAAAAATATAAATTTTTAAGAGAAGTTATAGAAGTACAGACTAAACTTATTATTTTAAAATAGCAATAATGGTTATCTGTTGCCTCTATTTCCTCTGATTTCATTATTGTATGGTTTGTTAAATGAACTATTAAGAGGTTTTGATCAAACAAAAGAATGTGCAAATCTTTTTCATCTACTAAGAACGCTTTAGGAAAAAACTACTTAAATGGAACAAGGTAAACATTAAACATCACTTTTATTTAATCATAACTAAAAGTAAATGAGTATGTAAGTATAACAAAATATAAATTGCACCGGTATTTTGAAATACCGTTCATTTTTTGTACAAAAATGTTTATTTTTCAATTTTACAAAAAGTTTCTTATCGGCGCCAATAACCGCTGGTATCATTTTATTTTCTTAAATATTTTATACTGTTTTAATCTGTTGTTTCTTATGTCTTTAAGACTATTAAAATAAAAATTTTACAGGCTTGCCATTTTTCCAAATAGTTTTAAAATTAATAAAGCAGAAACTTTGTAACTATAATTGCATTTAAAAAATGTAAGTTTGGTCCAAGTCTAAGTAACTTGAAAATTTATTAATGTTATCAAAATAGTCTACGAAAAATTATGTAAAAATACCTATCAACAATTTTTACAAGATTTTGTTAAAAAAACTGTATTTGAATTCTATTATTCCATTTCTTGTGTAACTTTTCCCAACTTTGCTAATTTAACTGACCCTCTGTATAAGTCTTAACACGTTAAGCGCCATTTGTATCCATATGAATACAAATCATTTTGGCCCAATGGATTTGGATACAACAGCCTACATTTAGATTCGGCTGCCTGTATTCTTAAACATACATGTATTACATATAACTATACCAGAAAAGGTTTAAGGATGGCCCGCTGGACCAGAAAACCTTGGTGGTCAGCGATTTTTTTACCCACATTGATATTTAAAAAAAAAAAAAAGTTTTATGATACAAATTTATTCACACAAAAAAAAAATTAAAAACTGGTTAAAATTTTATTATTTTGTTGTGATTTTTTTTTATATTACTTAAAGGCCATTTAGAAACGTTAATTTAAAAAAAACATTGGTGGCCAGAAAAACCTACTTTTTATTAACATGGTGGCGCTTAACGTGTTAAGGTGGGTACAGACATGCAACAAAACATCGCATCGTAACACCATCGCGTACAGATTGTTGTTGCGCGTTGAAGTTACGGTGTGTCGTGAATTGCATCGTATCAAAACGTCGCCGCGTAACATCGCAGCAAACATTCTGGCGTCCCACCATTTTGGTATTACTTAGGGTTACCAACCGTACTCTTTAAAGAGTACATGTACTCTTTTTGGAGCTGTAAAACAGCGTACTCTTACTTTTCACTTATCAAAGCCGAATGTACTCTTTTTGGAACTTTAAATTATTTTTTTTTTGAATCAGATTATCTAACACTTTCTTCAACCAACATAATACATTTGACATAAAACACAATTTCCACACAATAAATTGCAAGCAGCGGTAAACGTTACAAAAATAATTGCTCGTACCCACTACCCAGTGTTATCTTTCACAATTGCTCGTTTTATTTGAATTGTACGAAATTACCGCCACTGTAGCAACACCAACACCCCACCACTTGACCAAAACTATTCCAATGCTGGTAGGCTTACGCTTAAGTTCTTCCGTTGTGATTTGTTTAATTATTTTGTGAGATTGTGAGAATAAATTAATAAATTACAATACGGTAAATAAATAAAATTTAATGGAACCCATTCTATACCGTTCTTTGAGTTTTACAGAGCAAATAATAAAAATCATTAAATTTTTATGCGAAATATTAAAAATATTATTTAAATGAAAGCCGATTATAGTTACAACACCGGTTTGCAGAAGTTGTATCCTACCCGTGTTATATGATAACCGCGGTATAACCAAATTGTTGAAAATTCTCATATTTTTATTTCAAAAAACTTACATTTTATTTATCATTTCTTTAATGATTGGTGAATATAAAATTAAAATAAACTGTTCACCATCATAAAATACATTAATATTACTGTGTAAAATAAATTACAACTTGTCTTTCACGCAGATCGTGTCAAAACAAAAAGACACAAAAATATTTTTTTTTTCATTGTTTTCCGTGTATACAAAGCTACATCGTCAATTTACCCAACTCTGATTACTTATTGACCCTACTGTAGAATTTTGCCATTTTGCTAATTTGTTTGTTATTGTTGAGATTTTGGTCAGAAAAAAGTACTTGCAACTAGTTGCAATTGCAACTTTGATAAAAATATACTTCATTGCGGAACAACATTTATTGCCATTTACGGTTACAATATCATTAAATAATTTACCATTTTGCATCATATTTAATAGAAATTATATACAGCGTCATTCAAAAAGTATGCAACAAATGGAAAAGTTTTTTATTATGGATTTCTCAGAAAATTTCATTTTTGTTCCTTAATCTGTACTGTACTCTTTTCTTACAACCCAAGGTTGGTAACCCTAGTATTACTTTTAGTACCTAAGTATGTTACGCAGACCTGTACATACATAAAAAGCATGGTGCAACATCAGCGCGTAACATTCCTTTGATGTGACGCTGGAATATTGACAACCGATGGGACGCCACGATGTTACTATGTTGCGGTGTTGATGTTACGAAGTGCGGTACAGACATGTTACGCGACGGTGTTACTATACTATGTTTTGTTGCATATCTGTACCCACCTTTACAATATCAAAATTACTAAAGTATGTAACATGGTACGGTACATACTTGTCACCCTGTATATTTAAAAGTTAAAACAATCACGTTTTTGTTATAAATACATTTAAATTTGTTTTTACTAGTTTTTTTTTAATTTTCGGGGTCCTTCCTTAAAGTTGAGGATACCCTCATCTTCTCGCGGTTATGATATTCACAAATCTGGTCACCTTACTTACATAGAGTAATATTCAAGATATAAATCCTCCCCCCACAAAAAATAAACTAGCGACCCTATCTGCATCGGCGCGTGTTTCTGTAAATCCTATCTTGGCATATTTAGTTTAAAAATTTTATAAAATTTGCTGAACTCTGTGTTAGTTTGGTTAATTAAGTACATTTTTAAATTTTTTAATGTAAGAATACCGGTATTGTACGTTAATAAAACCCTACTCCTGCTAGTACATACGTACATCAAAAAGATATAATATACATTTTGAACAAGCAAACGGCTTGGTTTTAAATCTCATCGTACGTAAATATAACAATGTTTCAAAATGATATCTTTAAAATATTTAAAGATGGGTTTTTGCATACAGTTCGGGTGTTTGATAAAATTGATAAAACATCTAGAACGCTAAAAACATTTATTTTATCTGTTTTTTTTATCTGCGAGTAAACTTCAACTTGTTACGTTGATGCACATTTCTAAAGTGTTAATCCTGTTTCTTTAACTTAATCCTCTTTAAAATTATTTCCTTCTTTCTTTGTACATGAAACTCGGTCATATTATGCTTTCAACATAAAAATATAACAATTTCCAATTAAAGCCAGTGGTGGTTGAAAAGAGTACCAACACTTCTTTAAACATAGAGTAAAGTTGTTTAAGATGTTTTATGAAAATAAGTGTTATTCGAAAAAAAATTACTTTTCAAATTGTTTAAAAGTACAAAGATAATACTCGAATCAGTAATTTTTAACTATTACCTACGCGAATTTTAAAAAGGTCTATTCTCACTAAGTATACCAAAAGCTGATAAGCAAAAAGTAAGTGCATATGTTATTATAACTTTTTTATTTTTGTTTATGCATTTATATGATTATTATGCCTTTATACAGTTGTGCAGTGCATATATTTCTAGTCCTAATGACAATACCAATTATTCATAAAATGTACTTGGTCGTCCTTAAAATATGTTGTTTTCTAAGTGTTAAAAGTGTTAAGAAGATAAAATGATATTTTTTTTTAATTTCTTAAATTTTTAGGCATGGACACAATATTTTTATACTGCCACATGGATCTGGACTTTATGTTATGCAATAGATATGAGATATATTTTAAGTGAAAAAGAAGGATCTCCTATACATTACCACTTGGCAGCTTGGTTAATACCGGCTTTTCTTACAGCTGGAGGACTATCATTGCTATATTTTCCAGATGCAAAGTAAGAAATAGTTTATATCACACAAAGTTAAAATATTTTAGACTGTAATCAGCATTTTGTTTAAATAAATAAAACTCATTTAAACATCTGATCCCATGCAAAGCAAATCAGTTCAAAATCACGTTCAATTAATTATTGTAGTATCTCCGTTTCAGTTACTGATGGAAAAAAGTTCTAAAAAAACAAATTATAAATGTTTTTGTGGAATATAAATTGACGACATGCATACGATTTAGACTAACATTGCTTAGAAATTAATAATGAGAGAAATGACAAAGTTAAATGTTTTAATAAAAACTATACTCGATTTTGACTCTTAAAAAGGCTTATTTTTTAACGATTTATCATGATACACCATTTTTATTTTGATATTTGATCTCTGGACAAAAAAAAAATTAAACAAAACAAAATTCGGCATTTTAATTTGAACAGATCACAATTTACTAAAAATGATGAAAAAACATTAAAATATTTACAATGATTTAATAATATTCAATAAACCACAATTCGTTTACTGGCTTAAAATTGTTGATAAATATGGTGTTCCATTAAAAAAAAATTGATTTATTAGTGTTTGAAGTTAAGCCAAATGGACCAAGCATAAGCACCACCCTGTATATTATTTTTAATCAGCAACCACAAATAAAGTTAAAGTTTAAAGGAATTCGTTCTGACGTAGCTAAGTTGATTAATATATAACTTTTAGCAGGGTCCGATCCAAGGGGGCGCGAGCAGGGCAACTGCCCAGAGCGGCAAATTTGGGGGCGGCAAAATTGGTAGAAAGAGAAAATTAAAATCAATAAAAACCAATAAAAAGCAGAGTATACAGAAATACATCATAGTATTAGTGTACTTTAGAGTGGGTACAATAATAGTTCTCCAATGGTAAAGCGTTTAGGATTAGTTTAAAGTTAATCATTCCACTTTGAAATTTATTTTCATTCTAATTCTCTTACTTAATGTTACTTACTATGTTTTACATACAAGGTTGACTGAGAGTATTGTACAAAAAGACTTTACCATAAGGGCATAAGGTGATCATTCGTCCCCGATTTTCGGGGACAGTCCCCGAAACAAGACCCAAGTCCCGGATAATTCTTGTCCTGATTTACATAATTTTCTCATGAATTTTTAAAATAATTAATGGAAGCTATGGTACGGCATTGCTGCAAAATTATGCAAATCCTATAGTCTGGCAATATATTGTAACAATGTAATCGCTCATTGGAAACGAAAACTGGAATAGGAGGAAGTTTTGAAATGAGCAAAACTGTCCGAGTTTTAACTTTCCGCTCTTTAATTGAATTTTGCATGATTTCCGCGAAAATTCGTCGAGTTTTTTTTCATAACCCTTGGTTAGTGTCCCCGAAACTTGTAAGAAAAAATTGGACACCTTACTTTAGCATGCAAAATTAATTAGTTGCAAGTGTTGGCTCTCCTGATCATTTCTCCTAATCATTTTACGACGTAAAATTACGACGTAATTTTATGAAAGGTGAAAAATTTGCGTTTTAAATTATTTTTTATGGGTAAAACTTGATCTTCCTTATTTATTATCATATTTCGGCGATTTTTTAAAATTATTCTCATCGATTGGCCAAATTGTACTGTGAAAAATTATTCTTTACCTGTCAAATAACTTTAAGGTGCGACCTCGTAAATTTTGGAAAGCGCGTGTAGCGTAAAATGACACATATGAGAACTTTTTTTAATTTATATAAATAGGTCACTACTATATCAAGACGAAATTATTACAAAATATTAACGCAGTTTTTGCAACAAACAGAACTCAGATATCTTTGTCTTTGTAGCGTCCTGGCGTGTAGAGTTTTTTTAAACACTGTTATTTTCCGAAAATGATGCCAACTGCACTTTTAAAATTTAGATCACATTAAACTTACCTTCATGCAAGATATAATAACGCTTATTTATTTCCCATTTCATATTTATTTAGTAAAAATTTCAAATAATTCTAGAAAAGTGAGAAATGCCTATAAAAATTTAAAAATTGTGCCATTTTGCTGATGTTAACCGCATGGGAGCGAAAATGGTAACCAAATTGAAAATGCAAGTGAAGAATCTTAAGTAGTTTTTGATTATGAAAAACTTTTATGTTTACACTTTTGTCGTAAAATAATCATGGAAGCCAATATTTGCAAATATTTAATTTTGCATGGTATAGTCCTTTGTACGATATTTTCAGTCAACATCCTGTATATTGTGATATATGTAATACCAATCTGTCGTTGCATATAATAATAATTTGAATATCCCTCGCGAAGCAGTAAAATATTTAAATTTTTATGTTGTTTTTTTATTAATTTAAAAAAAAAACATTTTGTGTTGTTTCCTTTTTTTTCAAAGAAAAAACATGTACTTATCTCCTACTTATATTTTTCATTTTATGTTACTGATTTTTATGGATTTAAATTTTTTTATGAAACAAAAGACTTGTTATTCAATAAATACCTGCAAAAATTACACTCACTGCAAAAATTATACTTAAAAAAAAAAAATTACAATTAAATATAAAGGGCGGCAAAAATCATTTTTGCCCAGGGCGGCGGAAAAGCTAGATCGGGTCCTGCTTTTAGAGCTCTGTTCCGGTTAATAATTTCGAAAAAAACACAAAAAACGATTGATTTTGAATACAAAAACCTTGTGCATTTTTAATAACCAATTTAATATGGAATTAAAAAAATACAAATTATGTTATGGTGTTCTATTTAAAGGAACAAAGTGCACAAAAACAAAACACTGTATAGGTAAAAATAATTTTAGATTATGCGATCATTACTCACAACCAACTTTTGTTTAAAACTTTTTTAAATTTATGCTAATAACAGAATTATCAAATATTCGTCTTGGCTGGGACACCCTGTATATTGAATGTATGTACGATTTGTTGCAATCGTTGGCACAAACCGTGTGTTAATTAAACAAAAACAGTACAAAATTACAAGCAATCTACCTATTCAAAACATTACAATTTTACAAATATTTTTTTTAGTATTCTGTTTTATTGTACTGCATACAAAATTTAATAAACAAGAGCAGTTTTTTCTGGGGGTACGCGGGTATACGCTGTATACCGACTTTTTTGGTAAATATGTTTTTTAGCCTATTTAAAGTTTTAAAAACGTTATTTCGCGAAGTTTAACACAAATTTAGAAAATCGACAGATGTTTTTAGCAGTTCTCGTTAAACTTGATGAGATACATATGTACATATATTGTTTATCTATAACAAATGGTTACTGAAAAATATAATTTTTGTTTACAAAAAAAATTGTGTTTCAGTTGTCATACTTCATCTACATTAACAATGGCCGTTTTAAGGAAACTACCAAATTATTTTGCAACGTACATACCAATCGTACTAGTAATGATTGCCAATCCCTATTTATACAGACACTCAATAAAAGATATGCAAAAAATTATTACCAGCACTTCTGGACAATTTACGAGTAAGGAACGGGAATTGGTGGATGCCATTAAAATTAAGTTTTGTGCAATCAATGTCGTATTTTACGTTTGTTGGTTCCCAAACATTATCAACGGAATATTATTATGGACCCTATGGTTTAATCTACCAATCACGTTTATTATTACTGTATGGTATACCATGGTAAGTAAGATTTTTTACGTAAGCAAGCATTCATCATAAAATCGTAATTCATGTCTCGGTTACTCGTTTTATCACCGTTTATGTTTTAAATAATATTCTCTGGTTTATGATCTTTTATAATTAATAACATGTAGTTATTAGCGACTGTTTTCAAAGCCGGTGAAGGGGAGTGCAGGGGGTGCACTGCACACGGCTCTGCGGATAGTCCAGCCCAGCGCTGGCAATATTTTTTTAATAATAGGTTTAAGATTAAATAATGACCAATAATTATTCTTAATGAGTAAATAAGTTAATTTTTTTCGGCCCCGAATTTATTTTCGCACACAGCCTCGCAAACCCTAAGACCGGCTCTAATTCTTTTAATGGATAATAACTTGAAATCCGCACAAATTTTTTATATTGAACTTATACAGAGTGTTTCTTAAGTATTGCGAAAAAATGCGAGAGGTAATTCGTTATCGAAAATTAAGGGGGGACTTTTATATAATTTTTCCCTTAGACGTCTTCTTTCGGAGTTACACCTCCCTAAAGAGGAGCGGTAAAATTAGGTTTTTATTTTATTTCTTAAATTTGGATAAATGTAGGAGAATGATGTTTGGTAGATGTTTTATACTTATTAAAAGGTTTCCGATAGTTATATTTTTAATGCTTTCACCTTCAAAAGGGACTGAAAAGTGCGACCTCTATTGGATTTTTTATCAGAACTTTTTGGAGGCTTGATATTGCTTGCCATTTAAAAACTTTTTTTATTGCTTAACTTCTCCTGCAAAACCATGGTAACCACCAAAATGAATCGTTTTATTTTAGAATATTAAATGGTTTGTGTTCACTCATTTAATTTTATACTTTTTGCAGGAAAATTTAAGGAATTAAAAAAAATCTAAATACATCAAGCTTTTCAAAAAAAAAATTAAATTGCAAAATTTCCAGCCTCCAAAGAGTTCTGATTATAAAAACCAACAGGGGTTGCACTTTTCAGCCCCTTGTGAAGGTGGGAGAAAATTAAAAATATTACTATGAGAAACCTTTCAATAATAATTGTAAAACATCTACCAAATGTCATTTTCTTTAGTAGAATTGAAGGGTGTTTTTGTGCTATAAACTTTTTTTCTTCAAAATGAATTACACAAATGTGCGATATGCATTTTGTTTACGATCTTGCTAACGGTAATTCATTAGCAGCCAGGTGTCTTTATGAAGAAAGATGTTCCAACTGTATGATTCCACATCATACGATAAATTCTAACACAAAACACCCCTCTATTCTACTCAATATAAACTAATAATTGTAAACAAACCATGGTAACCATCAAAACGAATCGATTTTTTTTAAGAATATTATTTAATGGTTCATGTTCACTTTATTTATTTTTACCTCAAAAACTGTAGGTTTTGCAGGAAAAGTTAAGCAATAAAGTTTCTAAATAAATCAAGCTTTTAAAGAAAAATTTTTAATTGCAAAATATCAACCCTCCAAAAAGTTCTGATTAAAAAACCAACAGGGGTCGCACTTTTCAGCCCCTTCTGAAGGTGGGAGATGATTACCGTGCGAAACCTTTTAATAAGTATAAAACATCTACCAAATGTCGTTCTCCTACATTTATCCAAATTTGAGAAATAAAATAAAAACCTAATTTTACCGCTCCTCTTTAGGGAGGTGTAACTCCGAAAGGAGACGTCTAAGGACAAAAATGTATATAAAAATCAAAGGGGGGGCTTAATTTTTGATAAAGGATTACCTCCCGATTTTTTTCGCAATATTTAATAAACACCGTGTATAAACAGTTCTCATATTTTATCAGATTGTAAGTTTAATATTAATGTGACCAAAAAGTTTTTATTTTTATTATAATAATTAAAACATTTTGCATTTTAGGCATTTACTAACCCACTTCAGGCACTTTTCAATTGTTTAGTTTATCGCCGTTGGCACAGTGGATCTGAAAAAGTAGTTTTACCTTGGAAAGATATATCTGATTTAGATGAGTTAACATATTCTATGCAATCGACAAGATCATCCGTTGGACATCAGCATGAAAACGTACCTCTTCTTCATAATGTTTCCTCTAGAACGAGCATTAATGGTTATGGCAACTATGATTAAAAACTAATAATGTTACAAGTTATATTGCAGGACAAACAACTTAATAATACTTACAAGACAACATAAATGAATCATTATTTACTTATTTTTTATATTATAATATAATAAAAATTTAATTATTTAACTACTTTGTGTTTTTGAGTTTTATTTCACAATGTTGAATTATTGAATTTTATAGAAAAAAACATTTTTTAGCTTTCAAAAAGTATTTACTTTATGTGTTCCAAAAAAACATTTGATGGATATTTCATGTTCATAGTATGGACATGGAAATAAAAAATGCTTGTTGCTAACAAACGCATCCGTTAACTTCTAGTTTTGTTAAAAAAAGCACAAATTTATCAATAATGGGAGAAAAAAACAAAACGTGAATTACATTTCCAAACTTGCAAGGGGTATATTTTATATTTAAAAAAATTTAATGGTACAAAATCTATATACAGTGTGTTTGAAATTTGAGTTTAAGCATGGGGATCTCGCTTATTATAATAGCTAGAGTATAGGTTTAAATTTGGCAAAGTTGCTAAATTTGTTGCTCATTAATAATCCAAAGAGAAATTAGAAATATCTCAAACGGTATCCGAGAAAATTAGGAAAAACTGGAAAATACGATTTTTGAAAATCGTCTATAACTCCTTTGGAGTATGAAATATTTTAAATGTGTAAAGACATTGCGCAAGCAACTTTTCAAGCCGAATCGAATGGTGGTCACAATTTTTTTCTAGATCCATTTGTTTTTGTTTTATGACAACCAACTTTATTTTTTCTTATGGGCGTAATTTTTGCTATTTACATAATCAAATAGCATTTATTTTTCTGAATCCATTGATGTATCACACATGGTATTTTACTTTTTCTTTCATTGTCAAATTTCAAAAAATACGTTTTAAACAATAACCATTATCAATCAGGTTGGCTGGTCATTGTAGTTGGTTGTTTCCATGACCAATCAACAAGCTAAAAGTTTTGAAGGCCTGTTAGTCGTAAAAATGAACATTAATAACGAAGAAAAACGTGATATGCTGCCCATAAGAAAAAACAAAGTTGGTTGTCTAAAACAAAAACGATTCGACCTAGGAAAAATTTGTGACCACCATCCCATTCAGCTTGAAAAGTTGCTTGGGCAATGTCTTTACACATTTAAAATATTTCATACTCCAAAGGAGTTATAGACGATTTTCAAAAATGGACTTTCCAGTTTTTCCCAATTTTATCTGTTTGAGATATTTCCAATTTCTCTTTGGATTATCATTGTGCACCAAATTTAGCAACTTTGCCAAATTTAAACCTGTACTCTAGCCATTATAATCAGCGAGATCCCCATGTTTAAACTCGAATTTCAAACACACTGTATATAGATTTTGTACCATTAAATTTCTTTTCTATTTTCAATAACAAAATATTCTGCTTTTTCTGTACTTACACTAACTAATTTAATGCATAATTGCAACTTTTGTTTTCTTTGAGAAATAAATTGATTCAATTCTATTGACACACCCGTTAGCATTTGACAATAAAATAAAAATATCTTTAAAGTTTTTTATTTGTTAGAGCTGAATGTTTGCTTTATATAATACATTCTGTATATCTACAAACATTATTTACAATAAATTTACAATCTACACAAATATACACATAACATTATATAATACACTTGTTTTTTATTTTCATCACGTATATAAAAATAGAGAAAATTAGAGAAATCATTGCACATTAGAATGCAGTTTTAATTTTTTAAATCTTTATCGACAACTACAAATGTACTTACATAATTGCAGTTAATTTTTTTTCATGATGATGTGGTCCTAAGCACCGCATTTTTTTGACTAGTGATTATTTATCGTATGTCATCTACTTGAAAAAATCGTCTTGGAAGGATAATTGTACATTTATAAATAAATAATTACGTGTAAAATGCTACTATTAAATATAAAAACACTTAAAATCACAAAAACTTTTTAAAATCATAAATAATAGAATTTGAATTTTTTTGTAATTCTATAAATTCACTTCGAATTCATAGATGTAAAGTTAGTAAAATAAATTTTAAATGTCATCGTTTTTAAATAATCTTACATGCATTGGGTTGTTAAAATAACCTGAAGGTTGAGAGAATAGGAGACTTTTACTAACCACATCATTAAGGTCAAACTATTATCACAACAAATTACAAGAGATCTTATTCATCATCAGGTTATTATACTCTCTTGATACAATTACAAATACTGTATTCACATTATACATCATTTTACATAAGTAGTGCTGCTACATCAAATGAACAATAAATTACAGATTGTTGCTTTAACATTTTATAATTTGCAAATTTGCAAATTTAAATATTAATCAATTCAAATTGAGCTTCAAGTGAATTTAAATTAGTGGAAAATTTCCTCCATCAATGCAACACTTGAGTTTTAGAACAAAATGATTTCATAAATAAAATCTTTTTTTACACCTTAAAATAGCAAAATCAAAAAATGGTATAAATACCTAATAATTAACTTCAAAAACCCCCAAATTTTCTAATAGCGATCAACAGCTAATACCACAATTTCATATTACAACTCACAACAAAGAATTAACTCATCATGAACATAAACTCCAAAAAAAAAAAATTGGTGAAATATTTTTACCTACCCTTGATTCTGCGAAGGTTTTTGGTACTTATGTTGTTTTAAATCAGATCGATAGAATCCTTAGTTAGTATCAATAGCCACCATTAAAATAACTTTTAACACCCTTCAATAACACACCCATAAATTGTTATACTCAAAATCAGCTAACTTCAGTATACCAATTTTATTTATTCCTAAAAACATATTTTATAAGCTAAAATTATTTTTATACAAACCATTTTACAATCAATCTATATTTTTTTTAAGTAGCTTGAAGTTAGCAAATTTTAGATTTAACAACTTTTTTAGATGTACTGAGGACGCTCAACAATTATTTTAATAGTACTTAAAACCTTAAAAGTGCTAAAGAAATACTAAAAGAAGCCGATAAAGTGGGGGGTACAATGCGTGGACCTCCGACTTGGGAGGGCCCCAAAATGACATATATTTAAATAATGTTGAAGTCCCTAAAGAGCAAACTGGAAAATTATATTGCAGGTAAAAAATTTCTTCATTTACAATTTATCATCCCAAAAAATTCAAATGTTAAAACAACAATCATGTAGATAATTTTTTCTCAAAAAAGGTTGCCAAAATATTCAGTGTTTACGGTGTACGTTCCAACATGATGAACAGAAGAATCCCGGAAACCGTTACGATAAAAAGTTGGTTAAATTTTCATAAGTGTGTATTTACTTACTTGATACGAATCAAGACGAAAACTGTGCATAGAGTGCCCAATTCCCAAAATATTCTGATAAACTGAACATTTTTACCTTTAAAATTTTTTTATTGATAACATAAATGTAAAATTTTGTATTTGTAAATTAGCAGAAGGCCTTGCCTTAAATCACATGATGTTAAAACTGCTCCAGTGCGCTCAGTTTTTAAGATGTGAAGATCGGCTTCCTTGATTTCCTACGGATGCCATACTAGATTTTTATGGTACCAGTTCACAAATCTCTTTGATAAATACAATGATCACCAATGCAACTTACAAACATACATTCTGATTTGGGTGGTACTATCGGTGAGGATATTTTGACTACTAAGAAAGTTTCGAAAAAAGGAAAAGGTCATTATCAACCGTAATTTGTGAAAGGAAACTAATAGTGAAAATAAAGAATTTATCTAAATAAATAAAATAGTTGATGCTGTATGATTAACAGCTTTGTCTACCCTATGAACACCAAATTTTAAAAAACGAATTTTCATAATAAAATAATTACAGTCAATATATAAAATTGAAGTTCTTCAGGTTTTTTTTTTTCAGGAAACTAACAAAAATTGCATATTTTTATTATATATTCATACTAAGAACATGAAAACACAACTTTACTGAATTAACCATCCTTCTATCTCCAACGGTTTTCGAGAATTCCATGTTCTTCATGTTGAAACAAAGAACATGAAGACTAGCGATTCTTAATCGAGGGAGCCGTGAAAGGTTTTCAGGGGAGCCGCATAAAATTTATGGAAGTATTAGGTTTTTAAAATTTTGTTTTATATTATATCATACTCAGGTTACATTGCCAGATTGGTCAAATCATTGGATTTCAAATTTTATGTTATGATATGATAAGAGTTTTCCAACATGTAATAAAATTTCCGTTTAAAGATAAAACCACTGTTTTAAAATAAATCTTAATGATTATGTTACTACAAACAGGGGGCCGTGAAATTTTTTTAGGATATTTAGGGGGCAGCGACTACTGAAAGGTGAAGAACAACTGCTGTGGACTATTTACCACTTGTACTGATTGATGCCCTAAACTTCAATTATTCTATTTAAAAATTCTACGGATTCACTTCTTTGTCTTTTCTATAAAATTTATTAAGGGTACCTGGAACCTTAGTAAAGGGTGGTCCAAATTCGATGGGATTGCATGGGTATCTCGGTTAATATTTAAGATAGAGAAACGGTTAAATTAACAAAAATGTGCAGTTTTTTGAGACAAATTCAGGGCCGTTTTCAAAAATATTTTATCATTTCCGGTTTCTGAGTTATTGAATAAAAAGTATTTTTTTGTCATATCTCCGTTATTGTTGTCAATATCGAAAATGTTTATGAAAATTATTTACAGATATGTATGTGTTTAATTTGATTATACTTTTAAAAAAATATTACGCTTGCTGTTAAAAAATTATGACACAAACTTACCTTTTTTTAAATAGGAGCTATAGTTGGCTATGACCTATTCAAATTTCTTATTTTTTTCTCATTCCAAATATATAAGGGTTGATGTATTTATTTTCAATAATACGCAAGTTACAAAGGTTTTTCAGTTTATTTTTTAAAGAAAATCATAGTAGACTGTGAAAACAAAAAAAAACAAGGTGTAAAACCTTTTAAACCCATGTGGTACAAGTTACCAAGGTTTTTTAAATTTGTTGTTAAGATAAACATCAAAAAATTTTGAACATAAGATAAACAATAATATACTATATCGTTGTTTTCTTATTTTCAAATATTTACAATGTTTATCTAAACAACACATAAAAAACATTGGTAACTTGTGCCACATGAGTTTTATAAGGTTTTATACCTTGTTTTTTTTTTTGTTTTCACAGCCTACTATAATTTTCTTTAAAATATAAATTTAAAAACCTTCGTAACTTGTGTATTATTGAAAATAAATACATCAACCCTAATATATCTGGAATGAGAAAAAAATAAGGAATTTAAATAGATCATAGCCAACTATCGCTCCCATTTAAAAAAAGGTAAGTTTCTGTCATAACTTTTTATCGGCAAGCACATTTTTTTATTTTTTATTTTAATCAAATTAAACATAAAAGTATCTAAAAATAATCTTCATAAATATTTTCGATATTTGCAACAATAACGGAGATATGACACATTAATATGACAAAAAAACACTTTTTATTCAAGAACTCGAAAACCGGGAACGATAAAATATTTTTGAAAACGGTTCTGAGTTTGTCTCAAAAAAGTGCACATTTTTGGTAATTTAACAGTTTCTCTATCTTAACCCGGGATCGGTCGCACATTGAAATTTTATATTTATATACACATTATTACAAATTAAACTCTACTACACCCCAGTAATTAGTCCAACAAAATAAAAAATTAATATAAAAAATTAATATAAAAATTTAATCAGAAATTCTTAATTTTTTATTAATTTATTAAAAGCATTAGTACGTTTTTGAAGCATAACTTGATGCAGGGCGTTGACGCATGCGTAAGTTGTGAGTTATGCGCAAATTTTATATTTGTCGGTCTTTTGGACACATTAGCGACCGATCCCGGGTTAAATATTAACCAAGATACCCATGCAATACCATCGAATTTGGACCACCCTGTGCAATCCGCACACACACAACATTAATTGCATATTCGGTGTAAAAAAAATAATCAAAATTTCGTGTTAAAAAACTAGACGCACGTTTCAAAAACAAACCTTTTTCTCCAATTTAAACCAGTTTAAAAACAAATTTTTGGTTGACAACCTTTTAAAAAATCAGAATAAAATACATTTATAATTCATTTGTTTACGAGAATAAAACCAATAATCACAAAACCGTTGTCAAGTTCTTTTTTATCAGCATGGAAATTGTTTGTGATCATTCAAAGTAACGTTGGTAATATCTTTGACTATCATTTCAGCAACTTGCCAGGCCATTTCCTCTCTTTTTTTATCTTCATCTAAACTAACAAACTTCTTAACGACATTTCGCAACTTTGACTGCGTACTTTTATCCGGCTCTGGTTCAAAGTCGGTTTCATATTTTCCTAGCGACGTAATTCTTCCAAATGATAGTCTGTGTTTTCTTCGTTTCCACAATGAATCAGGGTCATATAGTTGTCGTGTATCGATATTCATATCAGTTCCTTTTTTCTCTCTCTTGTACCTATAATTTGGAACTTCCATGGCCAAAAACGTACTGTTTGTGCTAAAACTCTTTTCACTGCTGCAGTCAGACGGTGTGCGTTTGTGTCCATCGACGACATTTGAATATCCATTCGTATGAACTGCGTTAATTAATTCGGACAAATACTTGTAAAATAACTGAGACGCAACGAACGGTTTTAAGTAATTTTTTTCCAAAACTTGCTCCACAATTTTAAGAGGTAAATGAAAACAGTCCAGAACTACACCGTTTTCCCCACAAATGCTTTGTTCCACGGCAAATCTTATTTTGTCACTAAATCCCAAAGGGCAATGCGCCTGAAGCGAGAAATATTTATCGTACAAAACGACCGCATCATTCTGCGCTTCGACAGGATCAAAAAACTCTTTCTGATCATGCAGCTGTTGCTGAAAATTTGTCGCTGCAATCCAGAACTCCAGCAAACTTCTATTATTTTCTTGTTCCAAGAATTCCATAAAATAAAATAGAGCCGTTTCGTTATATAAAATATCTTCCAAAACAACATTTCCACTGGTTAGTACGTCGATTTGATGTTTACAAAAATAATCAGTTCCTAAAAATGCTGGGAAATAGTCACACTCCAAGACACCAGCAACATGCTTTTCTACTTTATCGAAACAGGTGCAATCTAAAATCTTATTGACGTTGCAAACATTTTCAATAACTTCTTTACGTATTTCTTCGGTGCACTTGATATTTTCTGTAGCTTCTAAGGACACATAATTTTTAAAAATTCCGAGAGCTTCGTCGACCAATATCTGTATACTTTTATCGTGAGTATAAGTTTTATCACTTGTATCGGAAAGACCGCGTTCTTCTCTATTACATTCACTGTGAAAACTAAATTTTATTTCATATTTACAACTATCTGCGTTAACCTTATTAATAATATCACTGCTATTTTTATCACATATACTATTAACATCTAATTTTGTCGCGTCGTGCTGTACATTTTTGGCTTCTGCAGTTTGTTTGTCGGACACCGTAATTGACGAGTAATCCACTAGACTACTTGAATCTGCAGTTAAGGAGTCGCAGTCGGTACTTACAGATAAACTGTCATGTTCAACTTTTGTGCTCGGTAATGGAGAAAGCAAATTAGATGAA
Organism: Elmis aenea; assembly: GCA_947652605.1. Lineage (NCBI taxonomy): Eukaryota > Metazoa > Arthropoda > Insecta > Coleoptera > Elmidae > Elmis > Elmis aenea. The sequence goes on along the minus strand of OX393579.1, from coordinate 39,817,016 downwards.
TCACATTGTTCGCATTTTGTACTTTTGCAAAACTTTTCTACATCACATGTAAGATGTCTAATATCTAGTAAGCAGTGGATGTATGGTAATGCACTGCGTGATTCCAAATATTGTACAAAGTATCCTAAAGCCGACTTGTCCAATAAAACTTCTTGCAATGTTTTTGTTAATCTTGATCTTTCTTTTGGCACCTCGGTTTCACCTACGAATTACGACTCATGTTAATAAATAATTTTAACTATATTGTTTAAAAATCTTATGTTAAATGCAGTGCCGGATTTATGTATGAGCTACACAAGCTATAGCTTAGGGCCCCACTTTCTTGGGGGCCCCCAAAAAAATTGTCTATCTATATATTTGGCACTGACATATAATATCTGGACTTAGAAAGGGCCCCATATCTCAAATAGCTTAGGGCCTTATTAAGTCTAAATCCGGCCCTGGTTAAATGAAAAAAAAATTACACAGATACACATTAATTAGTTCCTTAAACTGATTTTTCCTGCGATATTTAATTTATTAAGTTACAGCAAAGAATACATTTTTTACAAATGTACAGTTCTCACTATTAGGATATCAGTATCTGAGAGAGCCAAAAGTCGATTAAATATGTAGAGGCATATGGAACTGTTTTCAAATTTCAGATTCCAATAAATCAATGGAAAAAACAACATTTCTGCTTTCTTTTTAATATCTTTGGTTTTTTTGGTTATTTTATAATAATAGGTATTTATAGATTACGAAATGCAAAGAATAAAACAGTGGCATTTGTTTGTTGATATTTCAAATGTTTTCTAAGACAACATATTGATTTTTTTACACCAAAGAGCAGAAAAAAATGGCAAACATTGTAAGACATAAAAAAGTTGACTACTACCACTACCACATAAATAACATTTGAAGAAATATCAACAAAAAGTCGCCACTGTTCGATGCCTTGCATTTTGTAACATAATTTTACCCATTTTGTAAAATTATCTCAATAAAAAGATATTGAAAAAATTAATATTGAATTTTTGCTTTTTTATTTCGAAACAATTACAATTATCTAAAACTTGAAAACAGGATTCAAATCAGGTAAAAAATACTACAAATTTTTGATCATTTAACTGACTCTAAACGTTTGGCAGTTTCAGACAGCACTAAATAAAAGTAAGTTTTACAGAGGAACATCCTGCACATTACTAATATACACTGATTATTACAGACCTTTCAAAACTGCAAAATATGGTTAAAAAATAAAGTATCTATATCCCGTAAAACATACTGAAAATTATCAGTGTTTTTTCATGTGCTCATTTACAAGTTTTTCTCAATAGTAGCTACTTTTTTGATTTTCATAATTTTAAAGTCTAGATAGCTTGTTTTTTTTTTACTGATTATTATACAATATTTTTTTTCTGCAATCGTCACTAAACTAGCTTAATAAGTACCCAAAAGCGGCTGTAATAATTATTTTTACTGCCTAGGCAGTAAAATGCGCTATGCTCATTGGTTGAATTTAGAAAATCGAGCGTGCTTTTGTTTGCCTCGACTAATAATATCCACACCCGTGATAAAAACTCGAACTTTACTGCATATTTTTTCACTCCACATGTCTATTATTATTTTGAATTTTAAACAACTCCTTTATGCAAACAAGACTAAATAACATAAGAAAACAAAATGCTGACTCTGGACATCAAAAATCTAGTGGTACTTACAAAGATTGTTCATTGTAAGCACAGTTGCACAATAACATTAATTTAATACAGTAAATAGTTCATTATAAATTAAAATATTTAAATTGCTTTAAATCAGAATTGAACAGGACTTTTAAAGTTTGCTATATACAGCATACCATTATAACAGAAGTTGTGGCACAACACTTACATTGTACATTTTTATTAATGTTACCCATAGTCTATGATCTTTGAATAGCTGAGTGAAATAACTTAGAACCTACAAACTATAAAAATGTCTATGCAATAATCATAGCTTATAAGGTTTTAAAATGTTACTGAGATTATTAATCAAATTTTGATAAGAGTTATCTACTATTGCTAAAACAGTGAAGTATGAAACAGTTTTTTTTTGCAGCTGATATTTAGATCCCCATAATTTTTACAGTAAATTTAACTGCCCATTTGAAAGTTAAAAATAAAAGAATTTAAAATACAACTAAATTACACTGAATAAAATAGAAAAAACAAATGTTTCCAGGCCTTGATTCTGGCTACTACACCACAAAATGCTGCTTCATTGCTTAAGCTTTTTATGAACATTTTATACTTTGGATTAAGTGTTTCCAAATCTGATTAATCAAAACATTACCATAAATAATAAAAACAATTAAAAAAATATATTTTTTTGTGACTATCACATGACATTTATGTAGCCAAATAAAATTCCTGAAGAAACAAAACATTTTTTAAACTATTTATACATAAATAGATATGGCAAGTAATATCTCATTAGATAGAGGAAAAAAACACAATTAACTTAATTAAGTCAATTTACCGGCCCATAAGAAAAATTGATATAAGGGGTAATATCTCAAAAATAGAAAATTACATAAAAAATCCAAAATACTCGTTAAATTGTATACAGCAATCTCGTTTTTCGAGGGCCACTATGGGGATCTCGTAAACGGTAAGAGTTACGACTTCGGTTAAATTAGGGCAAAATTGTATATTCAAGTGCTTAATAATTCGATGCAAACAGAACTTATCTTTTAGTTTTTGAGATATAGGAAAAAAAGTAAAAAAGTGGATTTTTGTTTTTTACCCGTAACTTTTTCATTTGATGTCGAATTTAATTTCTGTAAAAACTTTTTCATGGCCACTTTTTGCAAGAATCAGAATCCCCAATTATATTTTCCGTGCGACGTTTTGTTTTTTTAAAACCATCATCAGCTCAATTTTTTCTTATGTACGCTGTATCTGATTTTAACTCCAATTTGTAGAGCATTTTTTTCTGAATTCGACAATGTATAACACTTGGGACTTTTTTGAAACAATTGTTGTTAAAAATGGCAAAAACAATTATTTTACTTAAAACAAATCCTAATCGGCATGGTAAATAATTGTCTTTGTCCCTTTTTCCTTGGAAGCACGTAAGTAAACCGCATGAAATTACTACTAAAGGGATTTAATTAAAAAAATAGGTATGAATAAATATGTTAGGAATGCATTAACCAGTGGCGTGCGGTGGGTTTTAATGTAAGGGATGCTGTCGAATATATATTTTTTAAAAAATCCTTAAAAATCTATTTAAATCTTCATCACCCACATATATATATTTACATGCTTAAATCCCGTAAAATAGCATGACAACGTATTATTATTAACTAGCACTACTAATAACTTGTAATACCTAATCCAAAAAAATTTTAATTTAAAAAAAAAAATTCAACTTCTTACTAGTCTGTTATAATTCGTGATGTACATACCTGCGAGAGAAACTCTCGTATTTTTAACCAAGCTAAAGAAAATTGTAACTGATAATTTGAGAAATAAAAATATTAAATTAAGATATTCGAGCTCTGCAACTTATTAACATAAAAAAACTTTTATTTTACAGACTGACTAAAAATTTTTAGAGCTATGACGGTTTTAACAAACTCCACTATGCAGTTGCATATTGCATTCATGTTTAATGAAATCGTGACCAACAATAAACGCTAAGCGCGAACACAATACTATTGCATAAACAGGTGATCGGTGAATGCGTTTTTAGCTGTAGATGCTGTTTTCAAACCAGCATCTACAGCTAGTATATAGCTCCATCAACTGATACTTAATACGCATGCGTTAACTTCTATATCTCTATGCTATGAGTCCAGCCCTAGATGCTGAGCGCTACACCGCATTCACGGCCTTAAATGAGGCAGTCAGACAAATGGGATATATTATAAGATCTTTTTCCCCTTAACTTTAAAATGTAACTTTTAATGGACATAATAGTTCAATAATTACTCTCTACAAATTAATTTTAAAAAAACAAATTATATATTAAACTAATGTATGAAATATTCCAAAATTTTAAGGGATGCGCCGCATCCAACGCATTCATGGACTGCACGCCACTGGCATTAACATTTTTCACTTATTAGCAAATATTTTTAGAATATTTTCTTTGGTTAAGTAATAAATTTCTGTAAAATGTGTATTTAATCCTTATTTGGCATACAATTATTTGTAACAAAAAATAACCAGTTATGCCTTTCATCTGCGTTAATGACTTCTAATAAGCAAAAAGCGTACACAGATTTCTGGACGTTTTTTGTAAACTATGAACACTTATATTATTTGATTACGAAAATTTTGTTACAAATAATTGTATGCCAAATAAGGATTAAATACACATTTTACAGAAATTTATTACTTAACCAAAGAAAATATTCTAAAAATATTTGCTAATAAGTGAAAAATGTTAATGCATTCCTAACATATTTATTCATAGATACCTATTTTTTTAATTAAATCCCTTTAATAGTAATTTCATGCGGTTTACTTACGTGCTTCTAAGGAAAAAAAGGACAAAGACAATATTATTTACCATGGCGATTAGGATTTGTTTTAAATAAAATATTTGTTTTTGCGATTTTTAACAACAATTGTTTCAAAGAAGTCCCAAGTGTTATACATTGTCGAATTCAGAAAAAAATGCTCTACAAATTGGAGTTAAAATCAGATACAGCGTACATAAGAAAAAATTGAGCTGATGGTTTTAAAAAAATGAAACGTCGCACGGAAAATATAATTGGGGATTCTGATTCCTTGCAAAAAGTGGCCGTAAAGAAGTTTTCATAGAAATTAAGATCGACATCAAATAAAAAAGTTACGGGCAAAAAACAAAAATCCACTTTTTTACTTTTTTCCCAATATTTCAAAAACTAAAAGAGCTAGATAAGTTCTGTTTGCGTCGAATTATTAAGCACCTGAATATACAACTTTGCCCTAATTTAACAGAAGTCGTAACTCTTACCGTTTACGAGATCCCCATAGTGTATAAAAAAGTAACATCTGAAGTACGAGCAATTTTGTACTTTTAAAAATAGCTTGTAGCTCCTCTCAAACTTGAAAATAATGTATCTAATTTAAGCAAACCTGTATCTCTTATAATAAGTGAGATATCCAGGCTGGAAATGCTATCTGAGACAACTTGTAAATATATTTTTAAATTGTTTTAAGCTCATATTCAAGTTTATGTTATTAACATTTCCAAAATAGAAACTGTTTTTAACAATCATTGTTTGACATTTAATAACGTACATCAAAAACTACTTTTCTAAATAAGTAATGTATCAGTTAACCTGAATTCCATTTTGCTAATCTACCCTACATAGAAACGTATTAACATTTAATGACATTCGGAGTACTGGTATTCTAGAGCTGCTTAAAAAATGTGTAACTTTGTAATTTGATAAAACAGACCATTATAGGTCAATGACAGAGTTCCAAAATATAAATGCAAAAATTACATACTAATGTCAAAAAGTCCTTCGTCCTCAAAGGAGGCCAAGAGCCCCGATCGTCCTGACTCAAAGCTGTTGGAATTTGAATGAATTCCATTTAAATTTGAAAATGTAGGACTATTTGGCGGTGTGCTCTTTACAGGTGATGACGAATTCGACCGGCTTTCTTCTTTCTGACCTAAAATAACAATATCAAATACACATCTACCTAACCTACAAGTTAAATGTCATTTAAATAAAGCGTAGTTACCTGACTTTTTCCAAAACTGTAACATTTTTCATATTAAAGACCAGTTTTAAATTACCAACCCGTGATTAAATCCAATTAACTATTGTTGCAAATTACAACACCCGTTAACACGCATGCAAAGTTTATAAACACATAAAAACATGGGTTCGAACGTCTACACGTAACTGTCATTTGACACATGACTGAAACACATATACACACTAGCAAACACCAAACAGAGAAGATAATACTACATCCTTTTATGAAAAGATATCTTACGTAAGGGATATTTACAGATTCGTTTACTAATTTAATTAGGAATGTGTTAATTGTTAAGTTGCAATGATGTAAGGAATTCAAATAATGTAAAAGTACAATTTCAGTACTTTTTTAACCCAACAACATTAAATAAGGAGCAAATAATATTATTAAAAATGTATCCTTGATGGATTATATTAAATTAAACAAACTTTCCTAGTACGCGTTTCGTATTTGATTCTAAAATGAAAAACAAAAATGAGAAAACCATTTTACATTTATATAAAGAAGTATTCTCTGGAAGCGAAATTCCGGGATATTAGCTGTTTTTTTATAATCCCGACTCCCGGGATTCATGTTTAAAACCCGGGACGAAACTGATGAGCACGTAGGAATAATAAGAAACGGAATATTAAAAATGAGTATGCTAAAGATATAGGTTCGCATCAAATGCTAATCGTAAATTCAAAAAGACGCTATCGTTTTCTGTTTTTTTTTTACTTGATTAAAAAAAAATGAATTTATTTTTGTTTAATGTTTGGTTTTAAAAAATGATGTTTTTTTTTTAAATTTTTTAAATAATGAACTAATAAATATGTTTTTGTTTCCTACTACTGTTTTTGTTTTAAGAATATTTCATCAAACAAACAAAATACGCTTTGGAAAACATAATTGTCTACAAAGTGTAGATCTTAAATTTGTATTGCCAATGGAGAGCGAGCTACAGAGTACAGAGTACACACTACACTTTGAACGCATATTATAATTTAGATTAAATAGTAATAGTAACTAAAAATGGATATTAAATTATTATGAAATGTAAAAAATATCATAACTTATTTAAGTTTTTTGTGTTTAATTAAGTACAGCTAGTTATTTATTTGATGTTTTGTTTTGCTTTTCAATTGCCACTTTGAACAACCTTAATAAATAGGAGAACAATATTATTGTAATAACTTACTTATTTTAGATAAACCTAACAACCCATACATTAATAAAACGAGAAAAAAAATCTATTTTTAATGGTGTCACAGCCAACTACATACCGTATTTAAAATTTTAAAACAAGAAAGTTGATGTTTAAATTAAAAAAAAAAAAAAATGAAGATACATAACACTTATTTACACATTTCAAATCTACGTAAAAAAGTGTCCTGATAATGTAGAAAAAGATTTTGAGTGTGATTTTAAATATGCAAGTTATTAAAAAAATCGTAAATGCCATTTTGTTTTTGTTTTTTAGGTAAAGGGCAAAAACTATTACTTTTTAAGAATTGTTTTCATAGACTAGTTGCTCTTAAAACGTAAATCATTTTAATTAATTTAACCAACTCTGTATCTCTTAACGTTTACGAGATCCCCATGCTGTTCACGATAACTGTGACACTATATATAGTTTTTGAATTACTAGAAATAAGGAAAAATAACATGAAATATTAAAACAAAAATTAAATAAATAAAAAAGAATATAATCAAATTCTAGTGCTCTTAAATTATAAGGTAGGTAGAAAAGAATGTCTTCATTATAAGGACATGAAACGTATTTTCTGCATTTCAGATTTCAAATGCTTTTTTATAATTATTGAAGAAACTGAGTAACATCCAAATTAAGTCAAAGAAACTCATATTATGGATGCATTTATTATATAATCTAATGAATCATATGTGAAAGTCAATAATCGGCCGATTAATTGGTATTCGGTAATCGGTCAATTTGCTTATCGGTGCATTCCTAGTCAAATATAAAAATCTTAGGACCAACCAATGTAATGCTAAACATGCTTTATTTGAGTTTTTAAATATATTTTATTTATTACTTTAAAGTTTTAGTATTTAATCACGCGTTATATTTTAAAAATATACCTAAAAAGAAAGTACTTAAAACAATACAACAAAGTAAAAAAAAAAGGTCTGTTATTAGTATTTTATTATTGACGTAAACTGCTGAAAAGTAATTCAATAGTCACTATGTACATCCGGTTTTAAAAAAAATTGGTTAAAGATGGATAAGAACGCGCAGTTGATAAGAACACGCATTATCTTTTTAAGCACTAAGAAGTTTGCATATATCAGTGAACTGCCTATTATTTACAGACCTTTTTTGATCACAATTGAGCGGCAGTTAAACACTTTGCTGTTGTGAGTGTTCAGATAAAATAAAATACATTTTACCGTAATCGTGTCAATGTACTATTTTTAGCATATAGAAACAGTGATAACTACTTCATTTGATAAACAATTAATCTTTTGAATTTTTATTGGTATTTTTATGTCCTTTCTAATTAATTTTTTGAAATTTGCACAACCTTAACTTTGTAAATTAAGTTTGTATCATCAAAAGAGGTGATAATGCGTAGTATAACAGTACGCAATCTCTTGAAGATGGTATTAGACAAGTACAAATTTCCAATGCAAAGCAAATGAAGAGAAAAACTGTTCTGAAGCAAAACCAAACTGGGTTATGAAACAAAAAAAATTAACAAAAGACGAAAATCACGGCGATTGCAACTGCCCCGCTTATGGAGACATTTACATCTCTTCACCCAATGGGGATTGCATACAATGTTTTAAGTTTTAAGTGCGAAATGTGGTGGCACGAATATTGCACGGATTTTTGCAAATGAGGCAATACATTTATGAAAACTGTACATTTAGTGGGTATAAAATTAAGGGTAAAAATCCTTTTTTTTTGTATTGAATTGAAATTAAAATGCTTGCGCTCTCTTGTACGCTAAAACGCGTATTCTTATAAAGCAGGCATGTCAAACACACGGCCCGCGGGCCGCATGCGGCCCGCCAACAAGTAGTCTGCGGCCCTCCAAGATTAGTTACCATAAAAATTATTTAATGTTTGACAATGATGGATTTTTTAAAATTAAAATTATACATAAATTATTTATATAAACATATTTCAAAATTTCATTTAGCGTTGCAGTAAGCGTTCAATTAATTATACAGTGCGTTTTAACGGACCGACCAACATACTAAGAATTCTATGAACAAAGTTTGTGTTGAAAAAGTTTTGCAAGCGGTCTAACCTAACTATCTTTGAATGAATACCTTCGTATGAAATGTAGGTACTGGCAAGCGAAAATGTTGGCACACTGATTAATTATTAAACAAAATTTTTTTTTTGCGGTCCACCTTTAGTTAAACCTTATTTGTGCGGCCAAAGTTAGCCATTGAGTTTGACACCCCTGTTATAAAGTTATACCCTCAAGAGTGATCGTTTACTTTAAACAGAATTTGTTTTTTATTTCTTTTAAATATTAGGAGTATAATTTTGCTACCCTCTTTGTACATTAACAGTTTTAACTTCAGTCGTATATCAGTTTAAATAGAATTGATGAAATAATAAAGTAGCAGCAACACAAAACGAGTTAGATCAAGTTAGGTGCATGTTCTTATACAACTTTACCCTACCGTACTTACGTTTTTCAAAGTGATACTGTTTTGCACTAAAAAATGGAATAACTTTTGTTAAAACAAAATATCACACTTTAGCAAACGCTGTTATTGACAGCAAGCAACAATGTAAAAATTAAACCATAAATTCAATAGATTAATTCCATACTACAGTTCCACAATTAATAGAAGCTTTAAAAAGTCCCTTAAACGTGAAAAACATTTGTAATCTAAAATGTTTATTTAATTCGATTATCTTTCTGTAGAAACAGCATAACATTAACATATTTAAAAAAACAAATGACTGGGTCATTGAGCATTTGTTTTACCTGAAGTTATTACATCTAATAAATGATCTATGATGAAACGTTTCTGTACATCAATTTCGTTACGAACAAAATCAGGAATAAAATATACTTCACAATTTAAGTTTTAATGTGTTTTATGCATGCGCTTAAATTTGCCAACTGCTCAAAGTTTATTTCTAAAAAGTGAAAGTGAGATAGCATTTTTCACACGGTTGATTTGGAATAAGTTGTCAATTACATCCCGCATCGTAAGCACGGGTAATGAAACTTTAAAATTAAGTCATAAATAAACGTACATTAGAAATATGGTTTTCAGTCCTGTATCTCTCTCGACGTGCTAACTTTTAAAATTTCACTCACAAAAGATTGAACATAGTTTACAATATAAAAGTTTAAAAAATAAGTGGTTTCCAAATAAAATACAATGTGGATGATTAATTTGTTAATGTTATGTTTTGTCTTGAATTACTTCACTTGTCAAGCTTATAACACCAAAATAATACGAAGAAGTCCTCATCGTCCTCGAAAATTAAGACAAAAAATAGTCATCGTGTCAAATCAACGAAGAAGAATTCCTCAACAAGTGTGTTATGGTAAGATTTTAATTTTCAAGCACATTAACACATACATACATTATCGTAGTAATTTGCAATAACTCTATTTTGATTCACACATACAGTATGTCCAAAAGGTATGGAATATGGTATATATCTCAGTAAATATCCACTTTAGGGAAAAATGTTTTGAATAAAAGTTGTTTAGTACTTAGTTTTCCACCATAAGACAACATTTTTTGGAACTACTTCACTTTAGCGGCAGTTGTCGAAAATTGATAAAATTTTGTGGGTTAGTAAAACTAGACTTGCTGAACTCAAATATGTTAAAATTACTTGGCGCTCTCATTTAATAAGCGTAAAAATTCAATATAAAAGTTCCGTTTGACAGTTAGGTTAGGTTTTTTAATTCGAATTTTCTCATGTTAGGATGGCTAAATTATCTGTGTAAAGTGTACAAATATGATTATAAGGCATAAATGAAACTATATTTGTATTGATTTTGTGTTAAAATAAGCTTAAAATAACGTAAATCTTATAACATACCCAAGTACACAACTGTCATTTTTTGCCGTCTTGACTTACTTTTTTCACCTTTCTTGACCTTTCTGATATAGTAAGGTGGACTCATTTAGATCTATAAGGATCAGATCAGTTTCAGTTGGAACTAATATTTTAATTTAAAGCGACCCTTAATTTATTTTTTTAACAAATAACTTGTAATTTGAGATTGGTAGTTAATAATGCTGGTTGATTAACCTTATTTGACTCTCTTGAATTTTTGTGAAAAAACACCCATGAAACGTCATTCTCACAGACGTCATTTACTAAAATGAGATTCATTGGAATGCCTGAAGCGGCATTTTAAACATTTTATACACACAAACACATACGAAGATAATCAACATATTTATGGCGAAAAAAAATTGGTGGCCACACACATTAATTTAAAAATTAAATAGTGTACAGCTGCACATCATCTTATTCCAAATTCGTAACTTATTTTATTTTAGCGTTCCCCATTATTCAGCATTAAAATAAAACTTTTACAGACATCTAACCTGACTCTCTGACGAAAATAAACAGAATGTCGATGGAATAGTGTTGCGCACGTCATCTTATTCGTAACTCGTTATATTCTAGCGTTCCCCATCATTCATCTTTAAAAAAAAACTTTTACCGACCTTTAACCTGACCCTCTGACGAAAATAAACAAAATGTCGATGGAATAGTGTTGCGCACGTCATCTTATTCCTAACTTGTTTTATTTTAGCGATCCCCATTATTTATCTTAAAAAAAAACAACTTTTACCGACCCCTAACCTGACGCTCTGACGAAAATAAACAGAATGTCGATGTAATAGTGTTGCGTAAGTCATCTTATTCGTAAGTCGTAACATGTTTTAATTTAGTGTTCCCCATTATTCATCTTTAAAAAAAAAACTTTTGTCGACCTCCAACCTAACCCTCTGACTAAAATAATCTTAATGTCGATGGAATAGTGTTGCGCACGTCATCTTATTCTTAAGTTGTTTCATTTTAGCGTTACACATTATTCATCTTTAAAAAAAAAACTATTACCGACCCCTAACCTGACCCTCTGACGAAAATAAACAGAATGTCGAGCGAATAGTGTTGCGCACGTCATCTTGTTCTTAACTCGTTTTATTTAAGCGTTCCCCTTTATTCTTCTCTAAAAATACAACTTTTACCGACCTCTAACCGGACCCCCTGACGAAAATAAACTGAATATCGATGGAATAGTGTTGCGCACGTCATCTTATTCGTAAGTTGTTTCATTTTAGCGTTCTCTATTATTCATCTTAAAAAAAAAAACTTTTACCGACCTTTAACCTTACCTTCTGACGAAAATAAACAGAATGTCGATGAAATAGTGTTGCGCAAGTCATCTTATTCGTAACATGTTTCATTTTAGTGTTCCCCATTATTCAGCTTTTAAAAAAAACTTTTACCGACCTAACCTGACCCTCTGACGAAAATAAACAGAATGTCGATGAAATAGTGTTGCGCAAGTCATCTTATTGGAAAGTTGTTTTATTTTAGCGTTCCCCATAATTCATCTTTTAAAAAAATTCTTTTACCGACCTCTAATCTTGCCCTATGACGAAAATAAACAGAATGTCGATGAAATAGTGTTGCGCACGAGATCTTATTCGTAACTCGTTTTATTTTAGCGTTCTCCATTATTCAACTTAAAAAAAAAAAGTTTTACCGACCTTTAACCTGACCTTCTGACGAAAATAAACAGAATGTCGATAAAATAGTGTTGCGCAAGTCATCTTATTCGTAACATGTTTCATTTTAGTGTTCCCCATTATTCAGCTTTAAAAAAAAACTTTTACCGACCTAACCTGACCCTCTGACGAAAATAAACAGAATGTCGATGAAATAGTGTTGCGCAAGTCATCTTATTGGAAAGTTGTTTGATTTTAGCGTTCCCCATTATTCATCTTTTAAAAAAATACTTTTACCGACATCTAATCTTGCCCTATGACGAAAATAAACAGAATGTCGATGAAATAGTGTTGCGCACGAGATCTTATTCGTAACTCGTTTTATTTTAGCGTTCTCCATTATTCATCTTTAAAAAAAAAACTTTTACCGACCTCTAACTTGACCCTCTGACGAAAATAAACAGAATGTCGATGAAATAGTGTTGCGCACGTCATCTTATTCCTAACTTGTTTTATTTTAGCGATCCCCATTATTTATCTTAAAAAAAAAAAACTTTTACCGACCCCTAACCTGACGCTTTGACGAAAATAAACAGAATGTCGATGAAATAGTGTTGCGTAAGTCATCTTATTCGTAACATGTTTTAATTTAGTGTTCCCCATTATTCATCTTTAAAAAAAAAACTTTTGTCGACCTCTAACCTAACCCTCTGACTAAAATACATTTTTTGTCGATGGAATAGTGTTGCGCACGTCATCTTATTCTTAAGTTGTTTCATTTTAGCGTTACCCATTATTCATCTTTAAAAAAAAAACTTTTACCGACCCCTAACCTGACCCTCTGACGAAAATAAACAGAATGTCGAGCGAATAGTGTTGCGCACGTCATCTTGTTCTTAACTCGTTTTATTTAAGCGTTCCCCTTTATTCATCTTTAAAAAAACAACTTTTACCGACCTCTAACCGGACCCCCTGACGAAAATAAACTGAATATCGATGGAATAGTGTTGCGCACGTCATCTTATTCGTAAGTTGTTTCATTTTAGCGTTCCCTATTATTCATGTTTAAAAAAAAAACTTTTACCGACCTTTAACCTGACCTTCTGACGAAAATAAACAGAATGTCGATGAAATAGTGTGGCGCAAGTCATCTTATTGGAAAGTTGTTTCATTTTAGCGTTCCCCATAATTCATCTTAAAAAAAAATTACCGACCTAACCTGACCCTCTGACGAAAATAAACAGAATGTCGCTGAAATAGTGTTGCGTAATTCATCTTATTCGTAACATGTTTCAATTTAGTGTTCCCCATTATTCAGCTTTAAAAAAAAAATTATCAACCTCTAACCTAACCCTCTGACGAAAATAAACTGAATATCGATGGAATAGTGTTCCACACATCATCTTATTCGTAAGTTGTTTCATTTTAGCGTTCCCCATTATTCATCTTTAAAAAAAAAACTTTTACCGACCCCTAACCTGACCCTCTGACGAAAATAAACAGAATGTCGATGAAATAGTGTTGCGTAAGTCATCTTATTCGTAAGATGTTTTAATTTAGTGTTCCCCATTATTCATCTTTAAAAAAAAATATTTGTCGACCTCTAACCTAACCCTTTGACGAAAATAAACTTAATGTCGATGGAATAGTGTTGCGCACGTCATCTTATTCTTAAGTTGTTTCATTTTAGCGTTCCCCATTATTTATCTAAGAAAAAAAAACTTTTACCGACCCCTAACCTGACCCTCTGACGAAAATAAACAGAATGTTGAGGGAATAGTGTTGCGCACGTCATCTTATTTCTGCTCAGTGTGTTTACTTTCTTCAGAGGGTCAGATTAGAGGTCGGTAAAAATTTTTTTTCTTAGATAAATAATGGGGAACGCTAAAATAAAATAAGTAACGAATAAGATGGCGTGCAGCTGTGCGCAACACTATTCTTCCATAGGCATTCTGTACTTTCGTCAGAGGTCAGAGGGTCAGCTTAGAGGTTGGTTAGGCTTTGTTTTTAACGCAGATTAATGGGGAATGCTACAATAAAACAAATTTGGAATAAGATTATGTGCAGCTGTACACTATTTAATTTTTAAACTTATGTGTGTGGCTACCAATTTTTTTTCGCCATAAATATATTGATTATCTTCGTATGTGTTTGTGTGTATAAAATGTTTAAAATGTTTAAAATGCCGCTTCAGGCATTCCAATTAATCTCATTTCAGTAAATGACGTCTGTGAAAATGACGTTTCATGAGTGTTTTTTCACAGAAATTTAAGAGAGTCAAATAAGGTTAATCAACCAGCATTATTAACTACCACTCTCAAATTACAAGTTATTTGTTAAAAAAATAAATTAAGGGTCGCTTTAAATTAAAATATTAGTTCCAACTGAAACTGATCTGATCCTTATAGATCTAAATGAGTCCACCTTACTATCTCAGAAAGGTCAAGAAAGGTGGAAAAAGTAAGTCAAGACGGCAAAAAATGACAGTTGTGTACTTGGGTATGTTATAAGATTTATGTTATTTTAAGCTTATTTTAACACAAAATCAATACAAATATAGTTTTATTTATGCCTTATAATCATATTTGTACACTTTACACAGATAATTTAGCCATCCTAACATGAGAAAATTCGAATTAAAAAACCTAACCTAACTGTCAAACGGAACTTTTGTATTGAATTTTTACGCTTATTAAATGAGAGCGCCAAGTAATTTTAACATATTTGAGTTCAGCAAGTCTAGTTTTATTAACCCACAAAATTTTATTAATTTTCGACAACTGCCGCTAAAGTGAAGTTATACCCATTTTTTTTTAAATAACAAAAGCGCAAGAAAAACAATTAAATTTATTTAAATGACACTACGCATTTGGTAAAGGATTTTTTTATTTCGTTAACTAAATTTTTTTTGACGAAATCTACAATAAGTGTTCAAACTGTGAACCACTTACAGCTTGGCAATGATAAACTCGGTTTTTAAACCCGTTTATAACATTCCCAACCATTTAAGGTGTAATTTTGCTAATACGATCTTTTAAATTTTCGATATTCTCCGGCCTCTTAGCATAAACTTAATTTTTAAGGTGACCCATCATTAAAAAGAGAAAAAAACTCTATCAAATGAGTAAAATAAAGGGGTACCTTGCCATTTTTTAAAAATCAATTGTTTTTCATTGCGCTTTTGTAATTCGAAAAAAAATATTTTATTTTTGGCCTGGTGAAAAACTAAGTACCAAACAACTTTTATTCAAAACATTTTTCCCTAAAGTAGATATTTACTGAGATATATAGCATATTCCATACCTTTTGGACACACTGTATATGAGTGTGCACTGTGCAGTGTGCACGGATTTTGCGCCGATTGTGTCACCGGATATCATTAAAAAATTAGTATTTAGGCTTTGTAGCGGCCAGCACATTCGTTTCCCAATCGTATACAATACATACAGGGTGTAGGATTGCATCACGCAACACAGCAATTTCAATGGAAACATTTTAAAAGTTGTATAATATCTCCCCTAATTATTTTAGAAAAAAAGTGCAATTGGGTTTTTTGTAGAGAAAAAAATTCTGTATCTATAGAGATAATCAATATTAAGTTTTCGTTTTCCAATAACTGAAAATTGAGAAAATTACTAAACGCGTTTTGTCAAAAATCTATAGTGCCTTGGAATTATGCTGTGACAACTGCCCATCCTAATAACGCTTATACTGTCACTTTGACGTGAAGTTTACAGGTAATCTTCGTAGATTTCTATTATTGTAACAAGATTATGGTTTCATTCCAATAAAAAAATAATTAATTGTACTACAAAAATGTCTGATAAAATATAAACGACAATAAGGAATAAATTTCACGTCAACGCAACAGTATAAGTGATATTAAGCTAGGCAGTTGTTAACATAATTCCAAGGCACTATAGATTTTTGTCAAAACGGCGTGTTGCAATTTTCTTAATTTCCAGTTATTGAAAAACTAAAAATTAAAATTGATTACATTGGTACACACACAGATTTTTTTTTCTCTACAAAAAACTTAGTTGCACTTTTTTTTCTAAAATAATTAGGGGAGATATACAACTTTTAAAATGTTACCCTTGAAATTGCTATGTTGCGTTATTCAATTCTAGTCCCTGTATATGCGAATGAGAAAAAGCAACCTATAAACGAAATAGTTTCATACATTTTTGACTTAAAATATGTTTGACGAAATTACTGAAGCATACTTTAAAACAAATGTTTTGTTCCCAAAAATCCATGAAAATTCTAAATTATCGGAAAAATTGTTTAGGTTTCTTACAACCCTAAATATCACAAATTTCTTGTAGTTTCTTTTGTTTTAATTTCTTTTTTTAATGAAATATTTTTGTGGAAGTGTTTAAAATTCCATTTTCACGAGATCGTTTTGGGGCATTATAGTACAGGGTAGTCAAAATTCATTGGAATTACATGAGTATCTTGCTTATTATTAAAGATAAAAGAAACTGTTAAATTATCAAAAACAAACTAATTCTAGACTCACTAAAAGATTGCCATTTTCAATGTATTTTATCTAATAACGTCGTTGTTAAAATTTTTGCCTTTGGGATTTGGTTCGTAATTTCTTAATATCATTTAATTTTACTGAATTTTTAATAAATTATCCAGAAACAGTTTTGCAGAGATAAGTTTCGTACCTTGTTAAACCATCAATATGTTTTTTTTGTGCCTATTCAAAAATTTTATATTGATTTATATTTTAATATTGTCAGATATTTTAATTATTCATAAAGTTTGTATTGTTTATACAAGGTTTCTCAGCCAAGACGAATTATTCGATAGCTCTGTTATTTAAAAAAAAAACTAAGTTAAAGTAATTTGTGGTCATTTATTACATAACCCATAACTTTTTTTAACTATACTCAGTGTTTTGTTTTTGAACAACGATACGTAAGTTTTTTTAATATTTTGTAAATTTTAGAGGCAAAATTTAAAAAAAAATTACTTAATCGTGTTTAAAGCTTAGTTAGCCAAATGGCCTTTTAAAATAAAATTTAATATTCGTCGTAGGGTGTTCTATTAAAAAACAAAGTTACGTGTTGGTGCGCTAAAACAGAACTGTATACCGGGTGATTCAGTTTGACTGTCGCACCCCTATAACTTTTTTATTATTGAAAATAACCCCAACAAACCTTATATTTTTGGAAACGGCGACAAATTCTCTATTAAATGATGTTAATTTGTTATCTCTACGATGATGTATGTCAAATCCGCGATAGGCACCTGTTTTTTTTTTTTTTATTACATAGTATACATGTTTTTGTTGATTCGGATTGAGAATTTAATTCTGAATCCGACCGTGTATTAAAAAAGTATGCATACATAAGAAAATTTTCTAGAAAAATCATTTCAAAGTTTATTAAAATTATAGCAAACAGTCTATTTAACACAACAAAAAACGATCAAATCTTCAAAATTATACCATGGCTATCAATGGAAATGTATTAAAAATTAATTTTTAATAAAAATAAAAACAAATAAAAAAAAAAAAACGTTTTAACAGAGCCATCTAATAATTTATCTCGACTGGGACACCCTGTATATTTTTTGTTTGTTGCAAATATCCAGGCCCAAGTCGTGCGGTACACGACGGCGCCGAAGTGCCGGGGCGCCGAAAGGTCTTAAAAGTAAAAAACTTATACGGCTTGTACCTGTTCAGTACATACTGTAAAATATAAAAATAAATTTATCAAATACTTTTTAAAATTATTTTTCAATGGTGGATAATTCCTAACTTTACCTGTACCTTCGCCCATGTATCAGCATTATAAAAATTGGGGGCCTGCACAGGCCCACCCTTTATTTTAATTATCTGCACACTGATATAATTTACAAAACAGGTGTAACTTTTTTTAAACTACATTAAGCGTTATACATACATTTAAATCAGAAAAAACAAGACATTAGAAAATCTTGAAGTTAACTGTTGTTGCCACGTAAGAAAACACAAAATTGTATTATACCTTTAAACTGACAAAAACAAATACATCGACTTTATTACATTTTACAAAGAAGTTAACGAAAAATCTTAATAAATTATTACAATATCTACAATAATAGTGAAGATATTAAACATTTTTAAAATGGCCTAAAAATGCTCTTTCAAAAATAACTCGAAACACGAAATTCCAAAAAGTTTTTGTAAATAGTACCGGATTTGTCTCGAAAAACTGCACATATTTGGCTGTGTTAGCATTTCTTTATCTTTTATAATAAGCGAGATACCCAGGTAATCTCATTGAATTTGGACCACCCGGTGCACAAGCGTACCTTTTACCAAATCGCAAGTAAAAATAATATATTTTGTCACTTAAACCGGCCTCTTACATATTACGTTTTGGGGTCAAATTATTATTCATAATTAGCAATTTTTGTGAATGTCACCTTACCTAATACATCTAGCAAAATATTCATTACAATATTCTAAATTAACCCAATACTTGCATTCACAGTCCTAAACAAAAGAAACACATGTATTGCCTGTAATAAACTTTATAATATGTAATATGTTTATTACATACCTAGAATTAAAAACAAAACAGACGTTAATATAAGTAGTTCTGAAGTTTTATCAAACACACCAAGATTGTTCACTCAGCTAAACATTGTGCAAACGAAGCTATTCCACAATTTATAATTACAGCGATTCATATTTCTATATGTTGTAATAAATGCAGAAATTTACGAAGTTGTTTTATGGCCACAATAAATTTTGCATAAAAGTAGAAAATTATTTGACATTTAGTGGCGTAAGGGTCATAAATCATATAAACGGTGATTACGATCATAAGAAATTTCAAAAAATATAAAATCAATTAGGTCAAAAACAAAATAAATGTTCTTATAATCAGGGATGGAAAACGTAACGTAACGATACCCGATAACGTTATAATAACGATTCAACTATAATGTTTTATACAATAACGTAACGATATTTTTATAACGTTATATAACGTTATAATAACCGCTAACGTTTCGTTAAAAGTTATTTTGTATCGTTATTCTCTATAAATTAAATTTTTATATGGCGATCTTTTTATTTTCTGAAGATATAATATTTTGTTTGTATTTTAGAAATTTAAATGAAAATAAAATATCTCAACCTCAACGTAATTTTGTAGGTACTATTTTTTAAATTTACTTTTACAGATCCCAAAAATAATTTCAGAGTTACAAATAAAAATTATTTTTATACAGCATGTTTCTTAAATAATGCGAAAAAATTCGGAAGGTGATACTTAATCGAAAATTAAGAGGGGTCTTTCATTTTTTTTTCTTTAGGGTCTCCTTTCGGAGTTACACCCCCCTAAAGGGGATCGGTAAAATTGGGTTTTTATTTTATTTCCCAAATTTGGATAAATGTGGGAGATTTATACTTATAAAAAGGTTTCCCATAGTAATATTTTTAATCATCTCCCACCTTTACAGGGGGCTGAAAAGTGCGACCCCTATTGGTTTTTTTATCAGGACATTTTGGTGGGTTGAAATCTAGCAATTTTAAATTTTCTTTAAAAACTTGATTTATTTAGAAGTTTTTTTTATTCTTTAACTGTTCTCGTTAAACCTACAGTTTTTGAGTAAAAAATTATATGAATGAACATGAACCATCAAATTAATATTCCAATATAAAACGATATTGGATAGAAGTGACGGGTGTAATTAATTTTGACGTTTACGCGGCGACAACGCTAAAATGCCCGTCAATTCTACCCAATATGAACATAAACATCTATTCACTCATTTAATTTTTTACTCAAAACTGTAAGATTTACGAGAAAAACTTAAGAATAAAAAGGTTCTAAATAAATCAAACTAACAAAAAATTTTTTTTGCAAAATTTCAACTCACCAAAAAGTTCTGATTAAAAAACCAACAGGTGGAAGATGATTGAAAATAATACTATGGGAAACCTTTTAATAAGTATAAAACATCTACCAAATATCATTCTCCTACGTTTATCTAAATTTGAGAAATAAAATAAAAACCTAATTTTACTGCTCCTACCCCTAGGTGTAACTCCGAAAGGAGACGTCTAAGAAAAAATTGTTATATAAAAGACCCCACTTTATTTTCAATAAGGAATCACCTTCCGAATTTTTTCGCATTATTTAAGAAACACCCTGTATATCATAATTTATGTAACGTTATATAACGTTATATAACATAACAATTCATTTTTTTAACGTTATTTATAACGTTATGTAACGAAAACAAATAATAAATAACGTTATACAATAACGTAACGATTTAAAACGTTATTCCATCCCTGCTTATAATCAGGGATGGAAAACGTAACGTAACGATACCCGATAACGTTATAATAACGATTCAACTATAATTTTTTATGCAATAACGTAACGATATTTTTATAACGTTATATAACGTTATAATAACCAATAACGTTTCATTAAAAGTTATTTTGTATCGTTATTCTCTATAAATTAATTTTTTTTTTTTTTTAATTTTCAGATGATATAATATTTTGTTTATATTTTAGAAATTAAAATGAAAATAAAATATCTCAACGTAATTTTGTACTATTTTTTAAATTTACATTGACAGATCCCAAAAATAATTTCAGAGTTACAAATAAAAATTATTTTTATGTAACATGTTTCTTTTAAATAATGCGACAGGTGATTCCTTATCGAAAATTAAGAGGGGTCTTTCATATACATTTTTTTTTCTTTAGGGTCTCCTTTCGGGGCTACACCTCCTAAAGGGGATCGGTAAAATTGGGTTTTTATTTTATTTCTCAAATTTGGATAAAGGGAGGAGAATGATATTTGGTAGATGTTTTATACTTATTAAAAGGTTTCCCATAGTAATATTTTTAATCATCTCTCACCTTCACAGGGAGCTGAAAAGTGCGACCCCTGTTGTTTTTTTTTATCAGAACTTCTTGGTGGGTAGAAATCTCGCATTTTTATTTTTTTTTGAAAACTTGATTCATTTAGGTAGAAGTTTTTTTTATTTTTTAACTTTTCCCGTTAAGCCTACAGTTTTTGAGTAAAAAATTATATGACTGAACATGAACCATCAAATATTCCAATATAAAACGATTCATTTTGGTGGTTACCATGGTTTGTTTGTGTTCATATTGGGTAGAAGTGACGGGTGTAATTATTCATTTTGACGTTTACACGACGACAACGCTAAAAAGCCCGTCAATTCTACCCAACATGATCATTCACTCATTTAATTTTTTACTCAAAACTGTAGGATGTACGAGAAAAACTAAAGAATAAAAAAACGTTCTAAATAAATCAAACTAACAAAAAAAAAAAAAATTGCAAAATTTCAACTCACCAAAAAGTTCTGATTAAAAAACCAACAGGGGTCGCACTTTTCAGCTCCCTGTGAAGGTGGAAGATGAATAAAAATATTACTATGGGAAACCTTTTAATAAGTATAAAACATCTACCAAATATCATTCTCCTCCATTTATCCAAATTTGAGAAATAAAATAAAAACCTAATTTTACCGATCCCCTTTAGGTGGGTGTAACTCCGAAAGGAGACGTCTAAAAAACCTTTTTTATAAAAAAGACCCCAATTAATTTTCGATAAGGAATCGCCTCCAGAATTTTGTCGCATTATTTAAGAAACATCATAATTTATAAAAAAAAAAAAATTATATCATAATTTATGTAACGTTATATAACGTTATATAACATAACAATTCATTTTTTTAATGTTATTTACAACGAAAACAAATGATAAATAACGTTATACAATAACGTAACGATTCAAAACGTTATTCCATCCCTGCTTATAATTGATTTTGTTTTTCAAATTTTTAATTGAAATGTCGATATTTTACTAGACTAGAGTATCAATTTATGAAATTAGCGAAAAACTTTTTGAAATTCAACATATTTTAAAATATTGATTTTGTTTTTTTTGCATCTAACTTTAAATTTTAGCTTAAAAAATTACGAAAGTATAGCAAGATGAATGTGAAAAAGGCATGTTAGTTTATGATTATTTTATAATAATTAGATATAACTTATAACCTAATTTTGTGAATAAGATTGTATTTCGGGTTTTCAGTATGGTGATCTTTCGCAAACAAAATCATATAATATACAGGGTGGTCCCACATAGAAGGGCCACTATTGGATCTCGTAAACTGTAATAACTACAAAGAAGTTTAAATTAGACAGATTATTTCCCTATCCGAGACCTCTTCAGTGATGTGTTAATGTTTTAAAAAAGTTCCGTGGCACGCTAGATAATAAACAAAAATTAAAATGTAAATCGTTTATAACTCGGTTATACTTGATGGTACAAAAATATTTTTGGGGAAAAAGTTGTAGATTTTTTTACACACTGTAGAATGAAAACATTCATTTGTTTCAATAATGTTTAAATTCATGGCACTTTATAGCTTCATAGGGACTTTTTGATGAATTTTATTTGTTACTTACTTACTTACTTAATCCTGTAGCCTATCTACCTGTGAAGGTGTGAGACGTGGGGGGGAGTTGAAATAATCTGATGGTGGTCTTTTCCAAATTTCTCTCCACGTCTTTCGGTCTTGGGTGAGTTCGTTTAAATTTGTTTTTTTTAATCTACGTCTCTTTTTAGGGCTGCGCCTCTTATTTCTTTCATCCATGTTTTTCTAGGTCTTCCTCTTCATTTCTTCTTTCCGGCTTCCGCTTCAAAGGCCTATTTGGCTATTTTGTCATCTTCCATTCGTTTCACATGGCCGTACCATCGTAACAGTCCTTGTTCTATTTTTTCGTTAATGGTTTTTATTTTTAAACGTTCTCTGAAGGTTTCGTTTCTAATTCTGTATTTTCTTGTTTTATTTTCTATCTTCCATAAAAACCTCATTTCAATCGCTGTTAATCTTTCATTCTGCCTTCTCGTTATTGTCTATGTCTCTGATCCGTGTATGAAGATAGGTGTGACGACCTTCTCAAAAATTTGACTTCTCACTTTTTTTACCCAGAAAGCTATCTTTATTGTCCTAAACAGCCTCCCGCCCTTCGTTATTATTTCCTTTGTTACCTCTTCCATCCTTCCATCTTCCGCTATAATTGACCCCAGATATTTAAATTTTCCTGTTTGTACTAAAGTTTTTTGTTTCATATTTACTGTGTGTTGTTTTTTTGTACCAAATATCATGGTTTTTGTTTTTTCTATACTTATGTTCATGTTTATTTTCTTTTAAGCATTTTTGTAGAGTTCTAGGTTTTTATTTAGAGTTTTTTCGTCTTTGGCTATAAGCTAGGGTTACCATACGTCCTCTTTTCCCCGGACATGTCCTCTTTTTAAGACCTTAAATTTCTGTCCGGCCGGTTTTTAAAAATATGTAAAAAAGTCCGGGTTTTTTACTTCCCGCTCATTTATTTGAAATTTGCTTACTAAAATTGCTTCTGGGCTACGTTCAAACATAACTGCATTCAGAAACAGTGGTTATAGAAGTCTACCGCGGGAGAATTGACAGGTTGCGTGCGTGGTGAAAAAATTTGTAACCTTTTACTTTTATTATTAATTTATTGCATAATAAAATATCGTTCTGTTTTGAATTAATCATGCCAAAACGAAAGTGTCTTGTCAGAATTTTTTGTCTTATTTAAAAAGCAACAAAACTTTGATTTAAAAAATCTAGTCTTCAGAGAAGTATAAGAGAGCTTAAAAAAAAAGTATTTTGGTGTTAGTTGCGGAATGGAATTCACACCTCCTTTTTTTTTAATCACCTATCTATGGTGTCCTCTTTTCAAGTCACCAGGATATGGTAACCCTACTATAAGCTATAAGTACCATGTCGTCCGCATTAAAACAAATGAATGTTTTCATTTTAAAGTGCGTAAAAATTCTACATCTTTTCCTCCAAAAATATTTTTGTACCATCAAGTATAACCGAGTTATTAACGATTTAAAAAAAAATGCACGTTTTAATTTTTGTTTATTATCTAGCATGTGGCATGTGGGCGAGCCTGTATATTGCATGAACATTTAACACCATTAAAGCGCCCCTGCACACGAGCGTCAAGTTGACGCGCGATACATTTCGTGACGCGCGGGTGTTATCGCTGGACCCTGCACACGGCGGCGTCAATTTCTCGCTCGCCGCGGCTCATAGTTCAGTTTGACATGCACCACGCACCAGCCTACCCTTTGACGCGCGATGTGGCAGATCTCGCGCGTCTATAAATTATCGCGCGTCAGTTCGTACCATCGCGCGTCTAATTACCGCTCGTGTGCAGTCGCCAATATAGTTTAATGTAAAGCCAAGACGCGCGAACATTTATCGCGGGATATCGCGCGTCAACTTGACGCTCGTGTGCAGGGGCGCTTAAACACAATTATTTACTGCAGTATTTATTCACCATTTACAATCAAAAACAACAATAACATTTTAGTAATTTTGTGGAGATTAGTGGCATTCTTAGCAGATAAAACGTTATAAATCATTTCGTAACTTTTAATGCACAAAGTCGATATTATCAGCAAGGTTTTTGAATCAATAAGATACAATTAAAATAGTACAACAAATACATGCTTTATTAAATTTTAATAGCGATACACATGAATAAATTATTATTTTTTGAACATAATGCACTAAATTCCCTATCACTGTATGTCTTGCACGTATGTAAAAATAATTAAAAAATATTTAATCCAAACAAATAAACAATATATTAGGATTAGTCAGTGAATGATACCATTTAACCTTCAAGTAGGTACTTACGTTTAGGTACTATTTTAAACAAAAAAAAAAGAGATAGTAAACATAAACAAAGATGAATCAATGTTGGTATGTGTCAAACAGACTAATTATAAATAATATTTATTTGGTTACGTAAATCATACGTTTTTTCAGAATATTTTAAATCCACTTCTGTATAATAATTTTTTACAATGTTGGAAGTTAATTTAATTTTATTATTTTACATAATTTGCAGATCTAGTCGGTTGTTTTGATATACCTAACAAAAGATCTCCATTGCAAAAAATTCCTCAACGTCCCGAAGATCTTAATACCAAGTTCTACTTGTTCAGAGAAGATATTGAATTTTCTCATCCACAAATTTTATATTACGAAGACAATGGTAATTCTTTGGACGTATCTAAATTTAACTCATCTGAAACGCTAAAATTGATCATCCATGGATATACGAGTCAATGGAACGAAAAAGGAGCTTTG
The DNA here is from genome assembly GCA_947652605.1 of Elmis aenea. NCBI lineage: Eukaryota > Metazoa > Arthropoda > Insecta > Coleoptera > Elmidae > Elmis > Elmis aenea. The sequence goes on along the minus strand of OX393579.1, from coordinate 39,791,412 downwards.
GAAGCTGTGGATGCATATCTCAAATTTGTGAGTATATTCGATCCACCTGTGACACAAACAGAGGTTATCAAATCCTCATATTATTTGAACTTCATGAATTTTAGATTTTTTAATTAGTACTCTTTATGATTTTTACTATTTTTAGACCTCATAAAATTTTCTGCAGATAATTTTTTTCTTTAAACTTCATAAATTTTGAGTCTCACTTTCATTTCTACAGGGTTCCTTTTTTTAAATTGTGCTAATAAGTCTTTCTCGTATATACAGTGTGTACAAAAAGTAACTTAACGCGTCAATATCTCATCTTGTGATATGATATATGTATTACAAAAAAAGTTTTTTAACAGAAGTTGTTTCTAGTCATTTACTACATAACCTTAAATTATTTTTAAATGTACACAGTGTTTTGTTTTTGCGCACCGATGCATAACTTTGTTTTGTTAAATATCTAAAATCAATCGTTTTTAAGTTATGAAAATATTGACAGGAACAGGACTCTAGAAAAATATTAATACATATTTCACAACTGTGTTATAGCGATTGCTGACTATGCTGACTAATTAAATTTTAAAATATTACACTGGGTGTTTTTTATGTCCGGTCCAGTTGACTAAACTTCAAACACGAATATGTCAATTTCTTTAAATGGAACACCCTTCACTATTTTACATTTTCTTATCGATAATTTAGTATCTTTAAAAACTATTGAAGGCAGATTATCTAAACTTAACTCCTATTTCTTAAGTTTTTGCGGTATATACCGGTTATCTTACTTCTTCGCGAGGTCACCATTTTAGCAAGTGTGTTAATAGATTAGTTATACATGCTTTTAAGTCCATCATTTTCAGTAAATATAAAAAACGTATCTTGCATCTTGCCATTAAACATAAACTTTGATAGTATTTTATAAATGTATAACAATAAAATTAATTAATTAATCAACTAATATTAATGGGTTTATTTAAAAATCACTCGTCTTTTTTCGAAATATCACACCTTTTTGAAAACTAGTCTTTTCATCAATCTGGTATTGAATTACGACAAGAGATCCTTCGAGTGGTTTTATTTATACCAAATTCATGCGCATCATAATGAGTTACATATATTTTGAAGGTACATGTAGCACACTAACTAGTGGCAATAAATAACCTAAAACAGGGATCGTAACCGAACCGGAACTGGAATCAAACGGGAACAAAGCGCTGCCTTTTTCGATGACCGTGAACCGGAACTAAATTTTGTATTGTATCAAATCTTTGAGCCGCAAACAAATCCGAACCGACTGGTGTAAACCGTTTTAACCGGTTTTTTTGGTTCATGTTATGACCGAACCGGTGATATTTTGGATGTCAAAGGATATTGTTTATTTACATTATTAGCAATTACATTTGAACTAAACGATAATTTTAATTAAAAAAAGCTTATCTCTTTTTCGACAAATCGATTTTATAGTTTAAAAAATCTTTTCTTAATATCTATTACAGTATTATTTATTAATAAAAATCAATAGGATTGCACGTGATGAAGAGACGAGAGTCTTGAAACTGGGCTAGCATTTCAACAACAGGTTCTTTCAAAAATATAAGTGATTTGTAATTAAAGTTATTTATGCATATTAATAAAATAATCATTGAAATTATTCAATTGTGTATTAAATATTTTTTCTGCTGTCGTCCAGAATATCAGTTGTGTCCGATCAGTTTTTAAGCTGGAAAATACATCTTTACTAGCCTAAACCAGAAAGTAACTGGTTGGCATGGTAATGAGTTATCTTTACCGGCCTAGGCCGGAAAGTAGCTGGTTGCCATGGTAATGAGTTGTTTTGTTGATTTGCGCTGTTAAACAATCGTCATTATACCACCAAGCCAGTTTTCACCAGTAGTTTGTAAAGTTATCGTTTAATTATGGATGGTTACGATAGTGATTTGGTGTCAGTGGCGGACGCAGAAATTATATTGTACGTAACATACCCGTAAAGTGTCTTAACTGGACTCGTATGCTTTCAGGACTCGCCTACTCTTCTAGTAAAGTACCACTTTCCAGTCTTGTTCTTGTTACGTAAATAACTATTATCATAAACCTATTAAAAAACGTACCTATACCGTACACCCATAATATGTAATATTTTAGAAATAATTTTAAATTGTAAGTAAAGTTTTCATGTAGCAGTCTGTAACCGTGGGACTAAAGGGTTTAATTTTATTGATGTAATTTAGAATTTTCTATATTTAATAATTATTTTTAGTAGTTATTAAATACAAACTATAATATATTTTTGCAAGTAAGTTTAATTTTTTTTTAATTTCTACTAAACATTAAAAAAATCATTGTACCCAAACTGGAAAAAAATCGTTTTTGAAGAACCGGTTATCGAACCATTGTAAAATTAAATACCATCATTAGGAACGATAACCGAAAAGTTATGATTTATCGAACCGGTAACCGAATCTGAACCGTTATTCTTTTCGGTTCGAGACCCTGATATAAAGGGTTATTGCAAGGTAATTCATAATAAAATCTGTAAAATTAAGCCGTTCGGTTTTATAATCTCTTTACTTAAAACAAAACATCGTTACCTATAAAATGACAATATTTTGCAATTCCCTGACTTTTATAATAAAAAGTTGTAAATTTACGAAGTGCATTAAGCTATTACGTATACGCACAGGTAATGCATACTCTCTTAAACAATAGTACCCATCATAGCATTATACGGTACCACACAAACAAGAAGTTTACGATGTTCGACATTTGTAGAAACGCAGTAAACAATGTTTTAACATACATTTGTGCAAATGCATATAGTTTTTGTCGTTGCTGTACACCGTCATTATTACACAATGATTTTACTTTAACAACTTTGAAATGTCAATTGTGTTAAATTCATAGTCACTAGTAACATGCTGCTGTGCATGTATATGAAAGGAAATTAGTAACAAATCCGTTAAATAGAAGGTTCTCAACCGGTGGTACGCGTACAACCAGTGGTAATTTAGAAAGAAGTAAGTGGTATGCAAAATTAATGTATTTGATACGTTATGCTAGATTAAAGTGACCAGATGTTTTTGGGTCAAATGGGGGACATTTATTGGTAAAAAAAGTATGTAGGTACAAGTAAAATATTTTATTGTCACAAAAACTTATGACACGTCAAAACTAGTTAACTTTGCCACCAAATTAGGGTTGCCAGAATATCTCTTTTAAAGAAAACAAGTCCTTTTTTTTTGTCCCGATCTTTCTGTTCACTTTTTTTTTATTCTAATCTTTTTTGTCCTCTTTTCTCTTTAGATACTTTCTGTCAAATTTTTAAAAAAAATTATAGAACTGAGCCGTCTATAGGCCAAAGCGATAAACTCGAATAATAAATTATTTATTTCAGAATCGACAATTATTCCACGAATATACTAGTTTATGCATTTTATATGTCGTTATATAAAAGCTACGCCTGTTTTAATTCATTTTTACTATGTTTATTTTAATTTAAATTTGAATAGGAAGGTTAAAACTGAATATTCTCTACTTTTTGTTTTGTGGAATTAATTAATTCGCGGCCCCTAGTTTGTAGTAACAAAAATATTACGATTTATTTAAGATTTTTCCGATGGTTCGAGTAAAATAAGGAGCAACAAATTTTTTTAAAGATTTCAATATTTTAAAAAGTAAAAACGTTTTATACATTTTTCGAGGCTCCCCTTAAAATCTCTCACGGCCCCCCGGTTAAGTGTGCGTTTTCATTACAAGCGTATTCGCGCGAATGAGCTTCGCGCGTACGCGTCCGTATTCGCGCGACTGAAACAAACCAATGCATTCATATAAGAGCGGTTACACTACAAGCGAGAATTCGCCCGAAACCACTCTCATATGCTTGCATTGGTTTCTTTGATTCGCGCGTATACGGTCGCATACGCGCTAAGCCAATCGCGCGAATACGGCTGTACTGTAACCGCAGCCTAAGAATCGCTGCACTATACAGTATTAGCTTTTAGTATAATAAATTTAAAGTTATTTTTTTGTTTTTTACTTATAAATATTCTGCTTTGATTGATAAAGTAAAATATATTTACATAAAAAACTTTATTATTTTACAAATTACATTTTTATTTACTACTAGCGTAGTGACCCGGCTTCGCTCGGTGAATTTTTTTATCAATCACAGACTACTCGCGCTTCGCGCTCGCGCCCGGTGGACGTTTTTGACCTTTTGAGAATTTTGGATCTTTTGGGAATTTTTGTATCTATTGAGAATTTTTGTATCTATTGAGAATTTTTGTATCTATTGAGAATTTTTGTATCTATTGAGAATTTTGAAACTTTTGTGATATTTGGATCTTTTGGGAATTTTGGTTCTTTTGGGAATTTTTGGGACTTTTGGGAATTCTCATATAGCCTATGTTCTTCCCATGGTCCTATAGATTGTCTGTGCCAAATTTGGTCAGGATCGGATGAGTGGTATAGGAATGCATAAAGGACATACATACATACATTCATTTTTATATATATAGATGTAGCAAAAATAAATTATTGTTAATGGGTGTGAATAAATATTATACTGGCGTATTTCCATACACCACACACCGAACACCGTTTTTTTTTTTGGAAAAGTTCTTTTTCTATTCTCTTTTTTTAAAGTTTTTTTTACTTTATTTCTTGCAACCCTCACCAAATGACTAGTAATGTGGGTATATTTGTTTTTAAAAACTACTTTTTGGTTAAGTTATTTTTTAAATCTTTTAAATGAATATTACAATATCAAAAAACCTGTAATATTCAGAACAGTATTTTTTTAAAGTAATTTTGAATCATTAATTAAAATGTTTTAAATTTCGTGACGAGCAACATTAAAATCGTATTTTGTTTGTATTACGCTTTTAAGTTTTCTAACATTTAATTCAGTTTTCTCTGATGTCCAACATTTATTAATTAACGAAAAACTCTCTATGTCAAAGCATTAGTACCAGGAAAAGAATACGCAAATCCAACAATTCTTTTTAAATGTTGACATGGCACATGATTCTGCTCAAAATGTTTAAAGATCTTTATCCATTTCATATCCGATACTATATTAACATTAATCCAATCCTGCACTTTTTCTTCTGTTGTTTTAAATGCGAAACGTAATCAAAAAGTGCATTTTCATTTGAATTTTAATGGGGGGACACTTATGTGCGGGGTACAGGGTGGTCCAAATTCGATGGGATTGCATGGGTATCTCTGTTAATATTTAAGATAGAGAAACGGTTAAATTACCAAAAATGTGCAGTTTTTTGAGGCAAACTTAGAACCGTTTTCAAAAATATTCTATCATTTCCGGTTTTCGAGTTATGGAATAAAAAGTGTTTTTTTGTCATATTAATAATGTGTCATATCTCCGTTATTGTTGTAAATATCGAAAATATTTATAAAGAATATTTTTAGATATTTTTATGTTTAATTTGATTATACTAAAAAAAAAAAATTTACGCTCGCCGTTAAAAAGTTATGACACAAACTTACCTTTTTTTAAATGGAAACGATAGTTGGCTATGACCTATTTAAATTCCTCATCTTTTTCTCAATTGAAATATATAAGGGTTGATGTATTTATTTTCAACAATACGCAAGTTATGAAGGTTTTTTTCGTTTTTTTTTTTAAGAAAATCATAGTAGGCTGTGAAAACAAAAAATAAACAAGGTGTAAAACCTTATAAAACTCATGTGGTATAAGTTACCAAGGTTTTTTAATTTGTTATTGAGATAAATACGAAAATTTTTGAACATAAGATAAACAACAATATCCTACATTACGGCTGATACCGACTATATCGTTGTTTTCTTATTTTCAAATATTTACAATGTTTATCTCCACAACAAATTAAAAAACCTTGGTAACTTGTACCACATGGGTTTTATAAAGTTTTACACCTTGTTTTTTATTTTGTTTTCACAGCCTACTATAATTTTCTTAAAAAAAAAAACTAAAAAACCTTCATAACTTGCGTATTGTTAAAAATAAATACATCAACCCTTATATATTTGGAATGAGAAAAAAATAAGAAATTTAAATACGTCATAGCCAACTATTGCTCCCATTTAAAAAAAGGTAAGTTTGTGTCATAACTTTTTAACGGCGAGCGTAAAATATTTTTTTTTAGTATAATCAAATTAAACATAAAAATATCTAAAAATAATCTTGATAAATATTTTCGATATTTACAACAATAACGGAGATATGACACATTATTAATATGACAAAAAAACACTTTTTATTCGATAACTCGAAAACCGGAAATGATAGAGTATTTTTGAAAACGGTTCTGAGTTTGTCTCAAAAAACTGCACTTTTTTGGTAATTTAACCGTTTCTCTATCTTAAATATTAACCGAGATACCCATGCAATCCCATCGAATTTGGACCACCCTGTACAATAAGTTCAAATGTGGGACAATTCCCCCTAATGAGGGACGTCTGGTTACTTTATGCTAGATTACTCATTCATTACAACTTCATATGCTGCGGGGGAATTATTTTGTATATGGTGGTGGTACAAAAATTTTCGAGTTTTTTTTAATGGTACCTACACGTTGATTAAAAGGTCAAGAACCGCTGCCTTAAATAAATACATTGCAAAGTGGCGTGTGATATGCACAAGCACGAGATGGAACCCAAGCTTCACCCCCTTTTAAGTTCACTTTCAGTAGATTTTTTTCTACTGTATTAATCTAAATGCTTTTATTTCATACTTTAAGCTTAAGGTATCAAATCGAATGTTATTACGATCTGATACATTTTAGTTACAATGTTTTAGCTGACTCAATATGAGATCACCCCTAACATAAACAAACTATGCCAACTCATTACCTTATGAGTTATAAAGCAATGCTTTGAATCCTTCTAGAACCTTCTAATATAAACAAAACTTATGTATAAATACCAATTCTTGTGATGTATCGTCGAGTTACAATATATTTCTTGTCAGTTTAAGTTCGTTTTTCTCATAGTGATAAGTTGTAATTCCCGATTATTGAGCAATCCGGTGGAATCTGCGGCAATAAAATAACTGACGCAATCGGTAGAATGTCTGTCATATTTTGCTTTTTTTACATGTATCACAGTTGTAAATGTAGTGTTTAACTGATTGTTTTTGATTTTTCCAATAATATTTATGAAAGGCTCATATTTTTGTTTAAGGTATTTTACCTTTATTTTCTGTTTATGATAATTGATAATCTAAGATAAATTAGTTATTGAGTTTAAGATGCTTCTAATTACGTTCATTATACACTGAAGCATGTGTTACATTTTAAGAAAGATAGTATTCGTACTTTGGTTCCTGGTTTTAGAAGCAGGTAGTGACCCATGTTTATATGTTCGCCAGACGCAACCCCTTGCGGGGGCACTCGAGATATACAGTTCACTTTCGACAGTCTTTAGTATAAGTTGTTAGAATTATACATGTTATATGTATGTGATGCTGTGAGGTTATAAGATAAAGGGTTGGCTAGCCATTGTGTAGTGCATGTAGTATGCGATTGTATTAGATGGCCTTTAGTAAAGTACTAGTGCAGTTATTGGGTATTATTATGTTATTGTGCTATTTGTGTTATTGTGTTTTGGATTGTAATCATTTGGTAATGTACTAATCATGCTGCTAATTTCTCTCCATTTCTCCATACAGAGTGCTGGGGGGGTAGTGGGCTTGCGGGTCCACCTCCCGGCCGTAGGTGCCCTATGGGGGGTGCCCCCATGAGGGTACACCTGGGTGAGGAGGCGCTTTAAGCGTGGGGATCCGGTCGTACGCCGGAGGGTCCACCCAGGTGCCATCAAAGCATGCCAACGGTACCCAACGTGACCAGAGAGTCTGTTAGCTGGACGGTTGTCCAGGTTGCTGAGCTGGTGTGTTGTCCAGGAGTTGTACAGGATTGAGATCCAGGGTGTATGTTGATACACATGCTAATTTATATAATGCGTGGGACGCCATGCTTTGCCTTTCAGCTTTGTGTGCGAGTGAGACCACCCTGTTGATTTATGCTTGGCTTTAGTGGAGATTTATGTGTGTTACTATAATATGGTGATGGGCTTATATTAACACTGGCAATCCAGCATCACACGCGGGGGTGGGTTCCCCCCGGTGAGTACATAATTGTTACTAATTATTAAATGTTATCAGTGGCACAGGCTTCTTTGTTTTATGTACGCTGCATACACCTTTGCACCAATCGCTTGGCTTCAGCCTCTGCCTGCCTCGGGAACCCATGTGTTTATAATAAATAACACTAAACTTGTAAGTAAAATAATGCGAACCATGTAAATTAAAGTAGTTAACGCCCCAGTTATTAATTATTCAAAAAGGCATCCTAACATTTACGTTCAATTCCGCGGTGGTTGGATTTACTTTCATGATGATTTTTTTAAACTTCTTCTTTTTCTTCTTCGTCGGTGATGTGTTGCATTCGATTTTCACATCGATAAAACATGGGTGAATTGTTATTAAATATGTTTGTGTAAACATGATACTAAATTTTTGAGGAAGTTCTTGGGTTGGAAAGTAATATTTTGTTCTTGGTTTACAATACTCTGTTATTATGTTTTTGAGGTAAGTGTCTGAATGATTTTCAGGTATTTGTACAGTAAATATTGTATTGTCTTCTTTTTGTGTTACACTAGGTGGAAGTGGTTCATTAAACACTATTTGAAATATGATATGATTTCTTTTTGTTTCTAAAGGGTCTTCACAGATTTGCATGCTAGGGGTAGAATCTTTTTGCGTGTGTATTGTGTTATTGGTTGAATTGGCACGGTAAATATTTGAAGTTGGTATGATATCTTCAAAATAAACATCTCTTGTATAGACTCCTTGAATTGAAAATGTTTCGTCTTTAAGTTGTTGTAATAATTATTCTGAGTCTTCGTCTGGATTGACATCAATTGACTGAGTATCTATAGGGTTAATTTGAATTCTTGAAAGGGTTTAGGAATTTGTGTTTAATTTTCCTTTTTTATAAACGACGTTGTAATCAAATTCTTCGAATTTTAATCGCCATCTAGCTAATTTAGAGTTGGGTTCTTTTAAAGAACATAACCATTGTAAAGGACGATGATCAGTATAAATTATGAATTTGTTTCCGTAAAGGTAAGTCTGAAATATTTAGCAGCCCAAACTATTGCTAATATATTTTTTTTAAATTTTTGAGTATTTTTGTTCCGTTTCATTTAAAGTACGTGAGGCATATACAATAGGTAAATCAGATCCTAATGAGCCTTGTGATAAAACTGGTCCATGGGCGACATTTGAGGAGTTGGTTTTGAAAAATCGGGGTATTGTAAAATTGGGTTATTCATCAGAATATTTTTTGATATTTCAAAAGCTTCTATAAATTGTGGTACTTTAGCATTCTTTTTCACACTTAAAGTTAATAGTTTAGTTAATTTAGCAAAATCTTTAATAAATTTTCTATAATATCCTAGAAGTCCAAGAAAACTTTTGATGTCCTTTTGAGTTTTTGGAATTGGGTAATTTTTAATCGCTGATATTTTCTTCGGCACAAGTTTTACTCCTACTGGAATTATCAGATGTCTTAAATAAGTAGCTTCTTTTCTTAACAATTCACTTTTATTTAATTGAACTTCTAAGTTTTTGCTTCTTAAACGTTCAAATACTAATTTTAAATTATGCATGTGTTCTTGTACTGAGGTTGAATAAATAATAACATCATCTAAATACACAGAGCATATTTCATTTTGTAGCCCTCTTACTACATTGTTCATTAACCTTTAAAAAGTTGAAAATGCATTCTCTAATTCAAAAGGCATTCTTAAGTATTCAAAATGTTCTTTGTCTGTAAAAAAAACTGTTCTTTAATGTGTTCGGGATGTACTTTGATTTGGTGAAATCCGGAAGCTAAATCCAAAGTTGGAAAATATTGACTTCGTCCTAATTTGTCAAGGATGTCGATAATATTAGGTATTGGAAATGTATCGTCTGTTGTTTTTTCGTTGAGCTCTCTGTAGTCAATTACTAGTATAAATTTAGATTTACCTGAAGAATCTAATTTCTTCGGCACAATCCAAATAGGTGATGACCATGGTGAACAACTTGCTCGTATTATACGTTCTTTTAACATTTTGTCAATTTTATTTTCAACATGTTGTATATGAACGTTAGGAAATCTATAACTTCTGGTGTAAATGGGCGTTTCATCTGTGGTACGAATTTCATGTTTAATTTCGTTGGTGAAACTTGAAGGAATGTTTTAATTATAAAAAATACTTTGAAATCTTAACACAGGTTTGTTACTAAACTTTTTTTTCTCATCGTTAAGGTGGTTTAAACGTAAGTTATTTACAATTTCTCTTTGCAGTTTACGTAATTGTTGGGGACATATTTTTTGTATGTTATTGTTTTGTATGATTTTGGGGGTATAATTTCGAAAACTGGAATGGGTTCTAATAATTGAACTTTTTGGGGGTGATTGCCTTTATTTATTAAAGATGTAACAACATGTTGGTTTCAACTTTAACACAAGCTGCAGGCATTTCTATATAAGGGCCAAAATGTTCATGTTCTACAAATCCTTCCGTTAGATTTGTCTGTAAAGGTAGTTTAACTATTGTTTCGCTTCGCAGGGTTAAATAAATTATGTATTGGTTTGTATAATCTAACAGATTATGGCGAATTTGTATCAATGTGTTAGGGGTTCTAATGAAATTGTTTTTTAAATCAATTGTTGCATTTAATTGTTTTAAACGATCGACTCCAATTAGTTCGTCATAATTTTCGTTAAAATTATATAAATAAATGTTATGATGACCTTCTTGTCTAAATATAGATGGTAGTGGTATGTGAGCAATTTCATTCTGAAAACATATATTATGGGAAGTATGTATTGCAAAAGGTTCATACTTCATACGTTACGTATGTGAAATAAAATTTGTAAGCTAAACTGGGGTTAGTAAAGTTCTGATAAATTCTGTGTCTATCATTAATTTTGCATTTAATTCAGGAACATAAAGATATGGCAGGTGTGGGGATTCATTAATATTTAGTGCGATCATGTCGGGTAAATTTGTTCTTGAACCTGAGGAAAATCCCATTGACAAACATTTTCTTGGTTATTGATGTTTTCGTAAAAATGTTCATCTTTTCGTTGTTTTCAGTGTTGTAAATATCTTGTGTATTTTCAATTAAATTATCATTGTAATAAGGTTCTTCATACACTTGTTCTTCAAATGGATTTTCGAAATTTAATTGTTGTGTAGAGTTGTCATGATAAAATAATTCTTCTGATATAAAATTTCTACGAAGTTGTTGTGTTTGTTGTTGAGAAATTTGTCTTCTGTTGCTAGAACTTGTATCTATATAGGTATAGGTTGGGGTGTTACTCTTGGTTTAAAAACGTTTGTATTTGATCTTCTACTTTGGGGTTGTTGTGATGAAAATTGAGGTCTTACACTGCATAAATTTTGTTGTTGAAATTTAAAATGCGGGGGTGGAATTCTTGAATATCCAAATTGGGGTGACTATTGTTGATAATTTCTTGGTTGTTAATATTAAATGTTGGTTTATTGTTGTGGAATAAATGTAGTTCTGAAGGGTTGTGGAGAATAATATGCAGATGTAGATATTTTGGGTTTATTGAACTGAGATTTTGTTGTACTTCGAACAGTTTGGTGGTATTGACTTTCAGCATAACTGATGTTTCCTTCAGCCAATACATACGTTAAAGCTAGTTCGATTGTTGTGGGTCTTTGGGCACGAATGGATCCTAAGGGTTTTTTAAGTCCGGTTAAATAAACTTTGTTGGTAAGTTGATCATATAAGTTGCCTTTAACATTGCGGATTGCTACATCTGTGGTGGTAGTTCTTGACTGTGAAAATAATAGTCCACGGAGGTCTTGACATTTGTCGTAGAAATTATGGGGTGTGTCGTGATTTTGACATAATAACATTAAATCGCGTAGCAAGCAGTTTTCATCTCGTTGATCAGAAAAGCTTGTTTGTAAAATTTCTTTAAGATCTTTCCAGGTGTTAACGTCTCGTCCGTTAGTAACAGTTCTTGCAATACCGGTTAATTTACTTCTAATTGATGATAGTAAAAATTGGTTTGAAAATGCATTTGGGGTAGTTGGTTGTAAAAATTGATTGAGAATAAACTCGCTTGATCTGATAACAGTAGTGTGTATTTGTCTTTTCAAAAACAGTTTAGGCGGCATTTTCAAGAACAGTGGGTAGATTTAGGCGCAATTTTTCAAGAACAGCGATGAGAGTTAGGCGGCGTGACGTAGTACTTTGTGTGTGTTGTGGGAAGTGATTGTCGGGTGGGGGGTCTCGGTGGTGGTCGGGGTTGGGTGCGGGCTTGGGTGCGAGATGGGGTGGGTGCGGGGCGTGCGTGTGGGGCGGGGGCGGGGTGCGGGGCTCGGATTAAAACGAAAATTTATGAAATTGCTTTGAAATTATAGCAAATATAGTATACGTATGTAATGGCAATCATTAAATTGTTAGTATTACAAAGAGAAATATTACAATAATTTATTTCGCCGGTCTACTTCTACTATACGTGGGCTGATATTAGAGTCTAGAGTGTTTCAAAACGGCCATAAATGTCGACTCCAGTCGACATTGATGTATGTTTTGAATCACGCCTTTGAACTGTAATATTAGCCGACGTCTATTAGAAGTAGACAGTTGAAGTAAATTATTGGTAATATGGTTCTTTGTAAAACTAACAATTTAAGATTGCCATTTCATGCGCGAACTATATTTTGAAAGAGCTAAAAATTCAAAAATGTTTTATTTAGAAAAAAGATTATACAAAAAATGTTATTAATACATTTATAAAACTTATAAACTAAGTGCATGCTATAAAACGTATAAAATTAAAGTTCATGTATCCAGTCGTTGTTGTTGAGCGTCGGCGGCGGTGAACGTCGTAATGATGATGAAGGTTGAACAGTTTTTGGAAGCGTACGGAGATTTAATTTTAGAACGGCACAAAGTTGTATTTCTTCGATTTTTGGAACGGTATGCTGATGGCGGCGGCGGCGGTTTACATAGTGAAAATTGTCCGTGGAGATTGCCGAATGCGGAGGAAGGCCCTGACACGTGTCCCTGCGATTTTCGGCGTATAGCTGAAGAAGAAGTAAAAAAATTAATATGTTTTTATTTAAGAATGTTTAAATGCAGACGTTAATAAATTGTACTTTGTAAAAATTAAATAAAACAGATTTAAAATGTGCAGCACTGTGTAATATATGAAATAATAAAATGTATGTAAAACTTACTTTGTTGTTTTAATCGAATAATAAGGACTCCATCCCCATCACATCTTGTTGAGATACGAGATCTGCTGTTTCTACGTATAGTTTTAATCTTGCGTCTTCTTCATCGTCGGCGGCGTTGCTTCTAGAAGGAATTGAAGAATTTGCCGCGAGCCATGCATTGCGGCGTGCAATCTCTGATTTCGGAATAAGCTCCAGCAAACTGACGCCGCCCTTGTGGTCATTATTGACGAGCCCATAATTACCACTACCCAATTCGGCAATTCGTTTTTCGTTTAATGCGTTGTACCTTTCGGGCAGATAGAGTTTGTGCGTTTTGTCGAGTTCCACCATAAGCCTGTCGCCGAATTTTGTTGAATGCTTCTGTACGCCCGTTATATTATAAGCGAAACGTTTGGTCATTGTAGAAAGGTTCAGCCACGTATTTGACGAACATAAATCGAATGCCTCTATTAAATTCTTGAGGCCTTTTTTATTGATGCTTGTTTGTTTGACGCGTTTCTTGGACTCCATTTCGAAGCTTTAATTCACTAAACGCGAACTGATGAACTGAACTTAAATTCGCTCCGTTAAATATGATTTTTAGTTCCCCGCCCTACTCTAAAGAAATTTCTGACGTCGTCAGATGCTGTAAAATAATTGTAACGTTGAAATGTACCCACCGCCCGCCTCACACCCCGGCGGATCCATGAACATCGCGTGTTGATAAGAGGGTCCTATTTGAAAGTCCATCAACCCGGAAAGAATAGATGCTATATTTCCGAATAAAATTGGGACGAAATAGTTTAAATTTAAGTGTAATATTTCGAGTAAAATATGCTTACAATAATTTGAATTTGACTGCATGAATTTAATTTATAATGCAGAACAAATTTGCTGTATATGAAATATGCTTTTATAAATGTTTCAATAGGGCAAGATAACATATTAATTTTAAAGAATATGGGTTAGTTTTAAAAGAATACCCCTTAATTCTATCTAAATATTTTTGTTTGCGTTGATGAGCTCCAAAATGTTCGAGTATACATTTTGTTGATGGTGTGCTTATAAAACGGATTTTTTCAAATTCTAAATCAAGAAAAATTGCATTTTTACAAATATCCAAGTCAAAGGTGTTTATAATTTTTAGCGCGTACACTTCTTGATTGAATATGTTATCGATATGAAAACAAATAACTTGAATTTTAATGCCTGAAATAACTCTTTTATATATAGTAAAAGTGTGTTTTGGAATGTCGAGGTAAGAAACGGGTCCTTTTAAACGCAATGATTCTAAAATGCCAGAATTATAAGTTTTCCCTATGTCGTAACAGAGTTCGCGCTTTAATTTAAATCGCCGCCTTATTTTAGATTTAATAACTCGACAATTTAAATAAATGTCTACATCGTTAAAGGCGTTGGTTTTTTTTAGCAAAAAAGTCGGGAACCCTCCCGCGATGCAGACAGATTCAAATTTCCGAGTCAAGTCGCGTACAAAAGCAAAAATTTCTCCGTATTGACGGAACTTTTGCACGTCGGTGAATATTTCGCTTATGAAATAGGTATATTTTAATATATTTAAAAACTCATCCATAGTGACGTCCATTTTTTGTTAGAACCTTTTCTTAAAAACAAAATAACATTATAAGATTACAGGAAATAATTTAAAAAATCAGTTATTTTACCTTTCTCCAAATGTTGACAGCAAAGATTATACACGCACACACATACAATATAATGTTTTCGTTGCCGAGATTACTATATGAATAATTGTGTCAAATGATATTATGCTCGGAGCTAATAAAAAACGTCTCTTAAAGATTGGGATGACATAATGTTTTTGTTGTCGTCCGTCTGAATGATTATTACCCCTATCTAAATTGCTCTTGGGGCGTCGGCAAGTTTATTATGCTTGAAGCTAATAAACACGTGCCTTAAAGATTGGGGTGATATAATGTGTTTAACCCTATCTAATATACGCTAAACCATGAGGTATGGGGATGTCGCAGAATTATAAAAATATTCATAGCACAAAGTTTTATTTTAACATATTATGCAAAATTTTACATTAGATAAACTTGTTATACTGAACATAGAACTATAAAATATGAATTCCATAGAGGGTAAAAAAAAATGATCGACACTTATTGCTATCAGATTACACTCGTATAAAAATAGTATTAAATAAATTATGCACGATGAAATTGGGCATTCATATATTCGATATTTGGCCATGGTCCATTGATTCCTGGCGTGTTAGCATTTTTAAATATCTCGCTACATACCGCCTCATACCAATCGTCAATGTTCTCTTGATCCCTCCAGCCAAATATGTCCATCTTTATTTGCATAAAGGTGCCAGAGTCGTTATCATCGCTAATGCGCATTGCCACATATACTTTCGGTTCAGTTTCTTCCACGTTAATCGGTTCAAGGTGTCTGACCAACTGGCGGAACTTGAACAGGAAATCGCCATCATCATAAGTAACCTCTTCAGCTGTTAAAGACACTTCTTTCATCACACTGCACTGTTCTTCTTGGGCCATTGTGCAGCTTATTAATAATTTTGAATTCGTTACTCGCGTTTATGTATAATGTTTTTGTTGTCGCGAGTTTAGTCAACATGTGATTGACCCCATCTAATATTACGCTTCGAGCTAATAAAAACATACAGATCATAAGACTAATATTTTATTGACATAGGGAGAATAATATTCAAAACATGCGGGTCATAGGGCGATATTTTATCGTTAAGTTACAGACAGTTTAAGCAGTATAAAATTAAAAACCATGTACGTATATATTAAAACTTATTAAAAATACCTATTAAATTTTAAAATAGCGATTGTTCTTAAACAAAGAAGCTACTTGTTTGCTGTCGCAGTCCAGCACAACACATCAAGTGTTCAAAATGAGTTATATATGCGAAAAGTGTGGAAATAGTTTTGTTCGAAAATACGAATTACGCAGACATTTGCAAAATAGCCACTTAAAGTGCGAGCTCAATTCTTGTAATGTTTGTGGAAGAACAATGCGAAAAGATAACATTAAAAGCCATTTGAAAACACACGAGTCGCAAGACGGATGTCTTTGCGAAACGTGTGGAAGCTTTTTTTTGTCGCGAAGCGAATTTGACGAGCATAAAATGCATCACGTTAATTCTGGTAAGTAATTTTATAATTAAAATCATTTCTATTAAATATTTTCTTTTATATTGTTTTATTTTTTAGAGCTGCAAACAGCAGGGCTTTGTGAGACATGCGGTGCCTTTTTTCCTTCGGGAGAAGAATTGCAGCTACATAAAGGCACACACATAAAATCCGGTAAGTAATTTATTAATTTGTTATTGTCTGTTAGTACACAGTAGTAGTAACCGCAAGCATTTATTTTGTTCATATTTTTATCGAGTCAACTGATTTTCGCAAGCATTCATCTCGCCTGCTGCATGCAAATATTTACTTTTTTTAAATATAACATTAAAACAACTGAATTAGATAAATTGTTTATTGATGCTGTTTTTTGTTCAAGCGTCATTAAAGAGGAAAACGCCCCCGTTGTCAGCCTTCGACGAACCATCGTGTAGCGGCGAAGCAGGAATCGGTACAAAAATTATTACCGACATCTGTAAAGTAGGACTCGGCGTAAAAATTACCGACATCGGTAAAGTAGGAGCCGACGCTGTAACAATGTGTGACTGCTGTTCTGTAGAGGTTCCGACTAATAGATGGCAGCACCATGTCAGAACTCTGAAGCATAAAAAGAACGTGGCCGCTCCCTATTCACAAGATTTTACGCTGGTTAAAAGTTGCTTCAAAGAGCGAATTCAAACATTAATTTACGAAAATAAAGACGAAACATGTTTAGAGCCTCGCCGGTTTTTAGAATTACTCGAACAAATTTTAATAACAGAACTTCAAAAACAATTATTAAAACACACAGCCTTTAAGTTTAATTTAGAGTTATTTGCTGAATATGTAAAACAGGCTGCGAACAATGAAAACGATTTTTCTATAAAATCTTTTAACACAAAGATGCAGGTAATTTTAAACGCGTCCGAAATACAAACAGCTTTTAAATTAATGTCACAGGAAATTTTAACCAAAATGGATGAATTTCAAGAGAAACTCAGTGGCTGGACGTTGATTATAATTCACCATTTGGAAGTAAATATTAATGAGTATAAACCGTTGCGAGGTTCTAATTATATTCCGCTAAATGCTTATTTGAAGCAGAAGCACGCGTGCGTGAACGTAAAAAATAATGACATATTCTGTTTTAAGTGGGCTGTAATATCCGCTGTGTGTATTGTTGAAACGAATCCACACCGAATGGCGTCTTATCAAATATCGGATATAAGCGATGATAATATTAAATTGTGCAATAATGTATGCCTTAATTTCAAAGATTTAGATTTTCCGTTGCGCGTTGAAGACGTTTCGACGTTTGAATTCTTGAATGCCAATATTAGCATAAATGTGTTTGGACTTGATAGCGCTAATTCTATTGTCGGACCATTTTATGCTACAAAAAATGAGAAACCCATTCATATTAATCTTTTATTTTTGCAAGACGACGAAAAGTGTCATTATGTTTGGATTAAACATATTTCGAGGCTAGTGAGAAGTCAATTAACAAAAAATTCAAAAAAAATACATTTGTGTAATTATTGTTTGATTCATTTTTCGTCTGTAGAACGTCTCGGCGAACATAGAAACGAATGCGGTAAAATTGTAACGACTATGCCCGAAGAAGACAGCTGTTTTCTCGAATATAAACATATTAAACGCGAGCTCGAGACACCCTTTGTGATTTATGCCGATTTTGAATGTATTTTACAAGACTTCGATACGTGCATTCCTCGGCCTACAGAATCTTCGACCGTCAATATGCAACAGCACATTCCGTGCGCATTCGCGTACTACATAAAAAGCACATTTGATGCTAGCTTAAACAAATTACGAATTTACAAAGGCGAAGATTCGGCCGAACAATTTGTCATATCTTTGGTGAACGACATTAAATATCTATATAAAAACTACCTGATGAATCCCAAGCCTATGAGTCCTTTAAATAATGAGCAACAAAAAATGCTGAATGAATCTACCGAATGTCATATATGCAAGCGGCCATTGGGAAATGATAGAGTAATCGACCATTGTCATATTAGCGGCAAATTAAGAGGATTTGCACATAACAATTGCAACTTACAGTATCAGATTGCAAAATTTTGTCCTGTTTTCTTTCACAATTTTTCGGGCTATGACTGTCATTTATTTGTTAAGGCATTAAGCATAGTCGCGGGAGACATTAAGTTGATTCCTTTAAATAAGGAACTGTACGTATCCCTGTCTAAACGCATTTTCGTTAACGAACGAGAATCTGTAGAAAAACGCTTTTTGGATTCGGCTAGATTTATGCAGTGTAGTTTGGAGAAATTAGCGCAATATTTATCGCCTTCAAGTTTTGAAAGTCTAAGAGCCGTCTTTCCTGACAAACATAAATTCGATTTGCTCACTAGAAAAGGCGTATTGTGTTACGAATATTTAGATTCGTGGAGTAGATTAGATGAGACTGTTCTACCTCCGCAAATAAATTTTAATAATAAATTAACAAACTCGTATTGTTCTGATGCCGACTATCTCCATGCACACAAAGTGTGGCAGAATTTTAGCTGTGCAAATTTATGGGATTACTTAAAAATTTATTTAATTACCGATGTCTTATTGTTGTGCGATGTTTTCGAGAATTTTAGAAGAGTTTGCTATAAAATATACGGTCTCGAAGCCTGTCATTTTTATACATCTCCCGGCTTAAGCTGGGACGCCATGTTGAAATACACGGGAATAAAATTAAAGCTGTTTACAGACATAGGCATGTATAATTTCATAAAACGAGGTATTCGAGGCGGCATCACTCAATGTTCGCATAGACATTCGCTAGCAAATAATAAATATATGGAGAATTATGATGAAACTAAACCGTCGTCTTATTTAATGTATTTAGATGCTAATAATCTTTACGGGTGGGCCATGTCTCAGGCGCTTCCATATGACGACTTTGTGTGGATAGATAATGTCGAAGAAATTGATATTATGAATATTGCTAAAGATGCCGATGTCGGATACATTTTCGAAGTCGATTTGACGTATCCCGAATCTCTGCACGACATTCACAACGAGTTGCCATTTTGCGCCGAGAATAAATGCAGTCCGAATTCGAAATTTCCAAAACTGATATTAGATTTCGAAAACAAAACTAAATATGTAATTCATTATCGAACGCTGCAACAGTGTCTGCGGCACGGGTTGAAACTCGTCAAAATACATAGAGCTTTACAGTTTAAACAGGCGTGCTGGCTAAAAAAATATATGGATCTGAATACGTATCATCGTGCGCAAGCGACAAATGAGTTTGAAAAGAACTATTTTAAGACTATGAATAATTGTACGTACGGGAAAACGATGGAAAATGTCGATAAACGCAGGGATGTAAGAATTGCCACAGAGTGGGAAAGTTACGGCCGGCGACTAGGCGCTCGAGCACTCATAAGTAAACCGAATTTTCATAGCGCGACCCAATTCACGCCGGACATGATAGCTATTCAGTTAAGTCGCGACAAAACATTGTACGACAAGCCGATATATCTCGGTTTCGTCGTTTTAGAATTGTCGAAATGGCTCATGTACGAGTTTCATTACGATTACATGAAGCCAAAATTTGGCGATAATATAATTCTAAATTACATGGACACCGACTCGTTTATTTATACAATTAAAACGGAAGATTTTTACGCCGATATAAAAGACGATATAAATGATCGCTTCGATACATCGGATTTTTCGATCGATAATCCGTATAATATCCCGCTTGTAAATAAAAAAAAGGTCGGTCTCATGAAAGATGAGAATAATGGTCGCATCATGAAGGAATTCGTCGGTTTAAGATCGAAAATGTACTCCATAGATGTGGTCGGCGTTAAAGAAATTAAAAAAGCTAAAGGCATAAAGAAAACAGCAGTAGACGGATTGTGTCTGAACGATTATAGAGATTGTTTGTATAAAAAAAATTTTTTCTATAGTAATATGCTAGTGTTTAGATCTAAAATTCATAACATTTACACACAGCGGATAAATAAAATATCGTTGAGCTATTTAGACGATAAGAGGTATATAAAAGATGATGGGGTTTCGACGTATGCATGGGGTCATTACAAGATAATAAATACCGAATAAAACATATTGAATTGTAATAACACATTGTAGTATTAGTAGGATATGATAAATTGCAAATAAAACAATATATGTATTGATTAAATTGTCTTTTATTTAAAATACTTAAGCATGACGTCGTCATAATATAATCGCAAACACTACGCCATTTCGATCTATTTTGTCCGAGCGCTCGACTAAATATAGACGTGTTGTTGGTAAGTAGCGCTCTTAGAAAATCATCATTATAATGACTTCGGCGTCGTCGTCGAACAATATCGAAAATGAATGCGATTACGCTGATCATGCGATAGTCAATATCGGCAATATATGCCGATCTGATGATAATTACGACTCGAATTACCTATTCCTGGAGCAAGTGTTTAACGAATTGGTTAAAGCGACGAGGATGGCCGAGCATACCCAAGTGCACATTTTGGCAATTTTCGCCATCAGCGAGATTAACGATCACGATCCGTCTATAGTGTACAAGATGAAGTACTTCGAGAGCGTAATAGAGGATCCGTTATGCGTATGGTTTTCGCATATCACCGATTGGATTGTCAAGCAGTGGCAGCACTTGGAGCATACTACGGGGAAGGTTCATTTGGATCGCTTGATAATGTATCCATACGATTGAAATATTTTAGAATTGTGACATTGTATAGGGGATTATTACTGTGCAAATAAAACACTATATTATACGCATTAAATTGTTTTTTATTTATTTTTTTTTTTTACATTAATACATTACTTTTACAATAAATTGATATTAGATTATTTTCACACTAGTTTTCTTGTGTCTCCTGTTAATGGCGAATACTCGATTAATCGATCGTGAAGCAGCAGACAAAATGCCGAAGTGTTGTCCGCGATGGAGCCAGCGGCGTTTTCAAATTCGATCGTCACGTCGACGGGGCCGCTTTTGGTGTCTTCGTTCTGATGCGAGCAATCAATCACGACAATGGGTGCGACATCTTTGAAATTTGCTGCGGTCAACAGAGGCCACAATTTGTGTGCTGATCCATAGTAGGAACGTTTAAATCTGGCATACATTTCGTATATCAGGGCGAAACGGTTCTCCGGATAAGAGATATTTTGTTTGTCCTGAGGATATGTCTCCGAATTTAAGTGCACTTGCACGCTGGTAAGCTGGCAGTGATTAAATTTACTAGGATTCTTTTTCGAGTTGTTCAGCTTATTTGTCTGTAAGGCGAAAATAACAAATCTAGGCTTTTCCAATTGATTGCTAGTTTTTACACGCCAAACGTTGTGAGTGCTTTTGGGTATGTTGGGATATTCGTACAGATCCCAACTTCGAAAACTTATTTGTACGGGTCTCGCACTCTGAATTGTCTGATACAGATTGAGGCGTGCAGCGTCGTTTAGCACAAATTGAGGCATCTTCCATACGATTTTCGTAATGTCAAGTTTATAATCTGCAATTGCCGTAAAAACGCTGTTATTATTCGTTCTTGCTCTTGTTAAAATTAATTCGTGTCTGCAGTTGGGAATTATCTTGTTATAGTCTTCGGCAAAACCCAAGAACAATTTCAGAGGCACACAGAAATTAAAAATTCCTTTATCCAGGTTTATGAGCCCGTTGTTTTCGATTTTCCATCCGGCGTTAAATTGTGTCGAGCTCTCGTCTTGGTCGAATGAAATGTAATTTTTTAATGAGGTGGTGATGCCCAGGTTCCGAGTACGATCAATTTCAACAGCATTTAACTCATAACGTATGTCTTCAAACATAAAAGCCACGCAATTATTATTGAAATGCAGCTGTTCAGGGTCGGCGGGCTCTGGAAAGGTGCCATCTTGTTTTAACAGAGTGCCGTCGATATATAGAAAACTCTCGCTCGGAAGCAGAATTAAATCTTGACTTTGAACGGCAATTCGAATCGTATCGCTGGTATTGAAGGACTCTGTATACGGCAAATAATGGCCGAACGTCTTCTTTTTTATCGACTCATCAAATCGGGGTATCGCCGATATGTCCAACAAGTTATTACTCATTGTATTGTTAGAGTTAATCCCAAAGACTTTAAGAATTGTTTATTTTGTTCGGTTAAGACAATAATAGACCGTTTCGTTGCAGAAGTTGCTGTCGGTGTTGTTGTTGTTGATCCTTTCAAATCAGCCGCACAACTAACGTTTGCAATGGACGCTCGAACACTTTTATTTATGCTGTTGCCGTCATTAAAAATTAGCATTTTAAAGAAAAAAAATATCTCAAACTAAGATCTTATTTCTTCGATGTCCGCGCACCTCATAAGACGATATTCCCAGAGCATCCGTGTTTTATAGGTGTGTGTGTGTGTGTGTGTGATCCTCGTCAGTCGGCCTTACTGCTCGGTTTTAAGTGCAGTCTTAATGTGATAGTTTCTTCGCGAAAATCGATCAATTTGCCGTCCTGATCGACCAAATTGATAATAATTGAACTTATGGACTTGGTGTTTACGGGTAGGTAGATTATATTCTTTGGCACTTCATTTATTTTATATCCTGGTAAAACATCAGGTGCGAATTCGTGAATTGTATGAACAGGCTTATCGTTCATATATGAGCCCGTAGTTATGCTGCATTCGACGCGGATAGAATTAACTTGGTTTATGTTAACAGGCAAATCAGACGCGACAATTTGGTTTGGTTGAATTACACGTTTGCTAAAGCCTAAAACTTCTCCAATCGATCGCTCCTTGTCAAAGTAAACTGGATGCGTCGTTTTGATTTCCGTCTTGAGTGTGTTAGTGTTGGCGCGAATCGTAACTGTAGGCGGTGATTGCATTCTTTTCAGCGCGCTTCTAATGTATTCTTCTATATCGTCAATTTCATACGCCCCTTCCGGTATTTCAATTATTTCATTTCCAATATGAAACAAGTTATTCCTTTTAAGGATATTGGATATAGAATTATATGTGTATAGACTAACTAAACCGCACTCATAGTCAGAATTTAATTCTATTGGCGGAAAATAATTCGCATACAAAGTGGATTGTTTTCCAGAGAAATTTAATATTCTAGCCATGGTAAAGGTTATAATAAAACTAAACGATATGCATATGGAATCCTTTATTTATACAGCACATGTAAATAAAAAATTTAAACATAAATGACCGCATATTACAGAATCATTCGGTTGATATCTATTATAATTATACTTTATGTTCTTTCCTAGATAGCGGACGATCTGTCGGGGCGGCTTCAAGTTTCCATAGCTGTCGAAATATATTGCGCGCGCACCTCTTTTAGTGTATGCTATCCAATGGGTGCCCGGACCGTTCGACGTATCCAGATTCACAATTCCGCATTCCGTATGGCGAGGCTCGGACGGCAGAGTATCCAGCATAAACACGCCTCTAAAGTTGGGAATATATTTTGCGAACTTATATAAATCTAGCTCGTCGAGTGGTCGTCTTCTTGTCGTCGTCGTCGTCGGTAGCATATTTAAAAGTTTTTTGGCTTTAAATAAAGACCGAGTCCTTTTCGATACGGTTTAAGAAATAGTCCTTTGCCCATAGCAATTGTCTCCATTTTTTTGTTGTGTCGTTCGCTTTCGGACAATTGTTTTCGCGCCGTTTTTATATCGCTAACAGCTTTCGCAATACCTGCCGCGCCGCCAGATAAGGTTCCAATTGCAGATAAACCGGCGAATATTGGCAGGAGAGGTAACACCCCACCTACTTTCGGAATCGGTATCACCCGTGCTGCTGCTGTCTTCGGAAGTTTGATTAGTTTATTTTTCGCATTATTTCTTGCCGCTGCTAGCGCTAATTTAATAGCGCTTTGAATGTTTTTAGTTTTCTTGGATTTTACAACAGTCCGACGACGACGACGACTCCTTCTACTACTCCTCCTACTACTCCTCGTCATCACAGCACGTAGCGTTTTAACATTTTTTTTCTTGGATTTATTAGCTCTCGCACCCATTCCCAGTTTCGCTTTTCCTTTCATAATGTTTGTCACGAACCACGCATTCGTCCGTTCTCCAAATTTCGCGTCGCTATCTTTGACTCTCTCCCAAGCTCTTTCGGCCAACCGAAGATCGGCCTGATTCCTTGCGGACGTATCTCTAGATTTAGAATACGCGATATCGTGCTCTTTGCATGCACGGTCCAAAGGATTTATACCTGGATCGCCTCTAGCCAGACGTTTTTTTAATTTCGTGCCGGGACCGCAATATTGATAGCCGCCTGGGAGGTGCAACTCGAAGGGCAAATTATTTATCGCCCTGTTGAGTAAACCTTTACCTCGAACGGTCGACTTACATTTGATCGAAGGTTTTCTATGCTCAATCATTTTATAGCGATGTTGTTGTTGTTATCGACACCATTGTTTTACATGTACTGCTGACTCATTTTAAATAGTCGCACATATATATTTTTTATTTAGTCGATAAAATGCGGTTGATCGATCAACACGATAAATTAACCATCAAAAATATCGACGTTATTCAAAACGATCAAACAACACAACATTTCAAACATAGTAAATTATTGCCGAACAGTATTCGCGCGATAATTGTAGGTCCGTCTAGTTGCGGTAAGACGAACGTAGTTATAGCTTTAGTTAAACATCCCAACGGTTTAAAGTTTGAAAATATTTACATATATTCGAAATCTTTATATCAGCCTAAATACGAATATCTGCAAACATTGTTTTCCGATATAAGGCAAATAGGATATCATACCTTTTCCGAACACAATGCCGTTCTGCCGCTCGAGGAGGCGAAACAAAATTCGATATTTATTTTTGACGACATTGCGTGCGAAAAGCAGGATCATATAAGATCCTATTTTTGCAGAGGACGCCATAAAGAAATCGACAGCTTTTACTTATGCCAAACATACAGCCATATTCCGAAACAATTGGTGCGCGATAATGCGAATTTATTAATTATTTTTAAGCAAGATAATTTAAATTTAAAACATATATACGAGGATCACGTCAATACGGACATGCGACTAGAACAATTTCACGAAATGTGCTCGAAATGTTGGAAGGAAAAATACGATTTCTTGGTCATCAACAAAGATTGCTCGATAGAAAACGGCCGATATCGGAAAGGATTCGATACGTTTATTTTATTATAAATAAAGCCGACACCAATCGCTCGACTCATTAGATTATCGGGAACCGCTGCCGCCGCCGCCGCCGATCAAAGCTGTTATCAGGAGCTGATCGACGCTGTTCGAAAGCTGATCGAGCCTGTTCATAGTCTGTTATAAGGTGGTATCGGGAGCTGATCAAAGCTGTTCAAAAACCGATCAAAGCTGTTATCAGGAGCTGATCGAAGCTGTTCGAAAGCTGATCGAGCCTGTTCGCAGTCTGTTCATAACCTCTTCATAAGCTGTTCGTAGTAGCCGATGATTGCAAGCTGTCACGATGAAAGAAAAAGTAGTCGAGGATCTTATTATTGCACGAAACATAATTCGAAAAAAATATAAAATGCTGAAATCTGGTCGGTTAGAGAGTACGGCTCGTTGGGAAGAAATCTTGCAGCCGATTACGTCGCCTTTAAAACAATTAACGAGAAAAAATAGCGGTAAATCTGGAGCGATCACGTTTATAGATGAGCCCGAATTGCCATCGCCATCGAAAAGAAAAAAGAAGTCCAAATCGAGTAACGAACGAGCAGTAAACATGACGAGTATACCGTCGTCGAGCATCGGCACTCCATCAATAATTCCCGCAGAGTCTATTGTCGATTCTAGCCCCGAAGAATCGCCAGAAGCTTCATTAGTAGGCGAGTCATCGACAGACAGATCTATACGATTGCTCGACATAAGTAACGCAGATTTTGATAATAAGTACGGTCCTTACTTCAGTGCCGATGATGAAGTTTGGAAAATTGGCAATTCTCCTTTCCAAATGGACAATCAAAATATCTTTATTAACGACAAGGTCTACAAGCTAACAGACGGCTTGAAACTGTTAATCTTTTTTAAAGAGCCGAATCTCCAACTTTGCAATAACCGCGAGATTTCTGATTATTTAGAAATCGTTAGGGCAAGTAATGTGATGCATCGCAATTATGACGAAACACAACAGATTGCCGGCAATAAAAGTTTTAAGTATAAATTAATTAAAAATATTTCGAAAAGCATTCACACCGGCTCAGGGCTGATGGAGTTTTCAACAAATAAAACCGACTACGTATATTGGGACGATCCCAATGAACTAGTCGACAGACTTAAACTTTTATTCGCTTCGCAACAAGCCGGACACAATAATCACAATAACGAAATTATCAGCATCATCGAAGAATTACGAGAGGCTAAAATTATCGTATAAAATCAGCGCTTTTGTTTTACTTTTAACATTATCGAAATGGGTATCGACAAATTCGGACGTTCTCTGGCGGCAACAACAACAAAACACCAACAACGAGTCGGGTTCGTTTTAAGTGTAGACGGTAACGTAGATATAAAACATAAGCGCATTTGCAATCTACGTAAACCCACCGAAAATTCCGACGCAACTAACAAATTTTATGTCGATGAGCAAATTACTCAAAGTTCAAAACTCGTTAAAACCGATACGAAATCCTATTTCGATCAGAAATTTACTCAGTCTTTGAATCCCATTAAAAACGAATTGAGACAAAAGATCATGAACACTTTCGAGTCAATTAAAAAGCTTGAAACAGCAATAAAAAAGTTGGAAAAACAATATCATGAAGTCGATATGAAAGTGACAAAAGTTGCGCAAAACCCCGTCGCTGCTGCTGCTTCGACATCGACACAAAACTTAAACTCGCAATCGATATCATCGAGTAGTGTGCGGCCATCAGCAGCGGCAACAAATACGCCTTCAACAAACAAAAGAATGAAAATAGAATGACCAAACAACAGCTAGTAAATGAATTGCACAAACCGGCGCGTCGTAACTTTAAACGTCGTACAGTTATTCTAAAAGGTATTAACGATCTTTGGCAAGCAGATTTAGTCGAAATGGGCGAATACTCGTCCGAAAATAATGGATTCCGATATTTGCTGACAGTTATTGATGCTTTCACCAAATTTGCATGGGCTCTACCGATCAAAACCAAATCAGGACCCGAAGTGACGAACGCAATGAAGCAAATTTTAATAAAACAATCGCCTAAACATCTACAAACAGACGACGGTAAAGAATTTTATAATGTTCATTTCGGAAATTTAATGAAAAAACATGCCATCAACCATTATTCGACATTCACAACCTTAAAAGCATCGATCGTCGAACGTTTCAACCGGACACTGAAGGGCCTAATGTGGAAACAATTTAGTCTGAATGGAAATTACAAATGGACCAATATCGTTCGAGATCTCGTCAAAAAATACAATAGCACAGTTCATACGACCATCAAAATGCGCCCGTGCGATGTAAATTCGACAAACGAGAAAAAATTATTAAACACTGTCTATAGCAAAATCAAAACGCTTCCATTGCCCAAATTCAAAGTCGGAGAAAAGGTCCGCATAAGCAAATATAAACATCTTTTCGAGAAGGGTTACACGCCCAACTGGACGACGGAAATTTTTACGATTAAAACGTTCAAAAATACAAATCCTGTCACATACATTCTCAAAGATTATCAAGACAATGAAATTCGAGGCTGTTTTTACGAGCACGAACTGTTAAAGACCAAGCATCCTAATGTTTACCTCGTTCAAAAAGTTTTAAAAAAAAGCAGAAATAAAGTATACGTCAGATGGTTAGGCTTTTCTGACGCACACAATTCTTGGATTAATAAAAACGCAATTTTATAAATGAATCATTCGGATGTTTTTATCGTCGTCGTCGTCGTATTATTCCTTATCAGCCCCCACACGCGCGCGCGCACGATTAATCTTATAAAAGCGAATTCAGGCGGCGACAAAAAACTAGTCCGAACCCGCGCGTATACAGCCAGCATCTTGTACCGCGAAAGTGCCGCCAGCAAAGCGAATAAATCCGATCAGCAGATAGCAGCAGCATTAACATGAAGAGTATTTATTTTATTCTTCTTATTTTACCTCTCATTATTCGACGAGGAGCAATCGGTTCACCAATTCCAATAAACCTACTGGAGCCAGATCATATTAGTCGAACGAAATTTAATGTTCAATTACCGAGCAATCAAACAGTTCAGATTAATTTATCGTTTAAACTGCTAACGCCTAGTAAATCTTTGCCGACGCTCGAACCTGCCAACTTTGTGCAACCCGACGATGAAACGTCGTCAAGTTCAAATATATCAACACCGACGACGAAGGCGTTAGAAACGGACGAACTATTCTCCTCTTCGGAAACTCCGCATTTAGTTACCGGCGAAGAGGCCATCGAAGACTTCAGACGACATCTAATCGATAGAGAGATGGAAATTGGCGGCATCATCGAAAGCGAACACAATTTTTATAGACATTTTAAACTTGAATACGATGAAGACGTAGTAATACCCGTTCGCTGTACTTACGATTCAAATTATTCGCAACGCTCGCTGTCAATCGAGTGTTATGAATATCGCGAAATTGGAAACGAAAGAATATTCAGCAATGGAGAGTACGAATCTGCGCTCTCTACCCGATCTCTACCCGAATACATAAATCTTAAATCCATGAAGCAAACCTATTCCATGTTAATCGCCTAAGAGCGCATACAATATTCGCTTTGTTAACAATATGTTAATGACCTACATTAAGTTTGAATAAAAACCATGTATTCTAATAGTATATCTTAATCTGACAAAAATGTTCTTGTTGAGAGCATCTGTTCTCATCCTCGCCTCCATAATAGGAGACAATTTTATAATATACCGAGCGCCTGGACTGTACAAAGCGTTTGCTTCAACGAACAAGAAAATTGGCCAGCCGAGTGGACCGAGCTGGATCCGAACATTCATAATGGTATTCCCATTTTTTATGCTGCCAATATTTCTGCAGGCGATAACAGCATTATCAAATACAAATTAAGATATTTGCACGCCAACCAAAGTTATCATGACTCGCCATGGACCCACATATTAAATTATACGACAATCGCAGCAAAAACTTCATTGCTGCACAAAGAACTTCTTCTTAAGAGCAGCTCGTCGCACGAAAAAGTTGGTGATGGTCCTCATCCTCCACACACGCAGAATAATACATCTACGCCGTCGGATCAACAGCAGCAGCACACGATTTCATCTTTACCCTTTTATATCGGTATAGACGTTATGAATTTATTGTACATTTCATCGTTTGTAATTTACAAATTATTTTATAATAGATACTTAAGTTAATCATAATAATACCTTACAAAATATTGTAAATAGATATAAATAATAAAGCAATTTTTAAAATTATACTTTCGTTTTAATCCGAGCCCCGCACCCCGCCCCCGCCCCACACGCACGCCCCGCACCCACCCCATCTCGCACCCAAGCCCGCACCCAACCCCGACCACCACCGAGACCCCCCACCCGACAATCACTTCCCACAACACACACAAAGTACTACGTCACGCCGCCTAACTCTCATCGCTGTTCTTGAAAAATTGCGCCTAAATCTACCCACTGTTCTTGAAAATGCCGCCTAAACTGTTTTTGAAAAGACAAATACACACTACTGATAACTTCGGAAAGTTTGGCAGGGTTGCCGTCGAATGCAGAAATTGTACGTAAATATTCGACTTGAAAAGCCGTAGTGATTGGCTTTTGATTTTCGGTGCAGGTAACGTTTAGGATTGAATTTGTTGTGTTATCACGGATGTCAATATTTGCTTGTTGATCGACAATGTCGGTGATGGACATAGGGCAAACAATTATAAACGAGCAAAAGCAATAAAATAAAATTCACAAACAGTTACAGGATACTTCTTAAAAAATGTAGACGATGCATGGATATGGATGCTGAATTTTCAGCTTTCTTTTCCCGATGTTTCTCTATTGATGCACTGATAATCATCTTCTATTTATAGAACATCGGAACTAAATCTTCAGCGCACGGTAATGTTAATTGCGTTGACGTAATTGTTTATAATTATGTTTAACTGATTATTAAACTTAAAGTTATTATTCAATACTTCGACTAACTATTTGGTTAATATCGTTTGCTACTTTTAATTTTAAAACTTTTAAGTGAAGTTTTAAGGTATTTTACGATTATTTCGTTTTATAGCTTTGATTTATATTTCATTTATAGTTTTATGTTCGTTTAATTTAATTAATTATTTCTCTGCACTTTTCGCAATATTATTTGTAAATTTGTATTTGTAATTTCTGCAGTTTTCACAGTTTTGTATTTGTAATTTGGTTTCTTCTTAATAACTAACCAATGGCTACAGCGATTGAAGCCTTGGGGGTCCAGAATTTGGCGATTTTGTCCTGGAGTTGGTGATGTGGGTCCTCGCCCCGGAGTTGGCGATGTGAATCTTTATCCTGGAGTTGTTTGGTGGGTTTCTGGAGTTGGCGGTTTTAGTCCTCGTCCTGGAGTTGGTTTCTGGAGTTAATGATGTGAGTCTTCGTTCTGGAGTTGTTTGGTGGGTTCCGGGAGTTGGCGGTTTTAGTCCTCGTCCTGGAGTTACTTTCTGGAGTTGATGAGGCGAGTCCTC
This sequence comes from Elmis aenea, assembly GCA_947652605.1. Taxonomy (NCBI): domain Eukaryota; kingdom Metazoa; phylum Arthropoda; class Insecta; order Coleoptera; family Elmidae; genus Elmis; species Elmis aenea. The sequence goes on along the minus strand of OX393579.1, from coordinate 39,760,417 downwards.
GTCCTGGACTTGTGGTTCTAGTGGGTTCCGGGAGTTGGCGATTTAAATCCTCGTCCTGGAATGTTTGTTTTTTTTTGTTATGCGTTGACCGATTTCCGATTTGCAATAAAGTGTTAAGACACACAGAGCGCCCTCGCGAATTTGGAGATTACCGTTGCAAATCAATCCTACCGACGCGCCAGTTATTTTATTGCCGAAGATCCCGCCGGCTTGCTCAATAATCGAGAATAACAACTTATCACTATAAAAAAAACGAACTTAAACTGGCAAGAGATAAATATTGTAGCTCGATGAAAAGAAATTGATTTTTATACATAAGCTTCGTTTACATTAGAATCTTCTTAAAGGATTGGAAAGCATTGCCTTATAAGGTAATGAGTTTGCATAGTTTATTTATATTAGGGGTGGTCTCATATTGAGTCAGCTACAACATTGTAACTAAAATGTATTAAATCGTAATAACATTGGATATGATAGGTCCTTAAAGTATTGAAATAAAAGCATTTGAATTAATATAGTGGAAAATATTCTACTGAAAGTAAAAATAAAAGGGGGCGAACCTGGGTTTCATAACTAGCGTTCCTTACTATTAGACCAACTTTTAGTCATTGCTATCGCGCACTGCTATGGGCACTCTGATAAGTAAAAGAGGGTCACATTGGAGCATGGGCGTCCGCAGGGGGGGGGCAAATGGGGCACGCCCCCCTGGAATCGAGTAAAAACCGTACTTGTAAAAACAAATCACAAAAATTAAAAAAACAAATTACAATTTATATATACATACTATTGTTTGTCTCTATGCTTTGCCCCCCCCCTGGAAAATTTTCTGCGGACGCCCATGCGTTGGAGGTAAGGAAAAAAACATTTTAATGCCACTTAAGTATATAAAACGAACACAATTTTTTCGTACAGCATTTATATTAGTTTTTTTAGCATTTTGGGTTTTTTATATAGCATTTTCGTATTTTTTTATACAGCATTTCGGTATTTTTTATAGAACCTTTGCATTATTTTTATATAGCATTTAATTCCTATTTCTTAAATAATCCAAATGCTTGATTATCTTACTTTGAAAGAGTACTAAGGGGTAAGGGCTTTCATGGTAAACAGAATTAAATTTTTTTTAATCTTAATTAAAAATGAATTCATCAAAGATTCATTATAAAACACGTCTACATGTTTTTGAATTTAAAAGAGATTGACACGTGATTTTATAAACATAAATATATACCATTCAATAATTAAATCAAATTGAAAAACAAGAGTTACGGGAACATGTTTGATAACATCCAAACTTTTTCTTCGGTCTGTATATCAAAAACAGACTTAGATAGTTTCTATTGATATTTAACTCTTTCATTATCATCTTATAAAAAAATTGTATTCATTTTAAAGTATGCCAACTGATTGCATAAAACTCAATATTGTACCCATAAAAAACAATTATCGCACCTCATAGCAGTGCCTTTTCATGAATTAAAATTACCAATCTTCAAAATGTTTTTGTTGTTATTAATAAAAATTAAATAATATGTAAATGAAACAGCACAATAGTTTTATTTTCAGTGATTCTTGTTAACTATGTAAAAAAATATTTCTTTGCCAATTTAAGCATTTCTCTATCTCTCACGGTTTTCGAGATCCCCATGTTCTTCATAGGTTACACAATCTTTGTATACCATTTCAACTACAAATACTTTTTTATATTGCTAATATGTAGCTTATTAAAAATATGTTTCAGTGTAAATGTAATGTTATTTTAATGGACTGGGCAAATGGAGCAAAAGGGCCGCAATATGCCATGGCAGCCGCTAATACAGAAATTGTTGGAAGGCAACTGGGCATTTTACTCTCAAAGATAATCGAAAAAGGAATGCGAGCGGAAAACATCCACCTAATAGGATTTTCTCTAGGTGCACATGTGGCGGGATGTGCTTCAGAACATCTTAAAACTAACGGACATTTAATTGGAAGAATAACAGGTAAATATTTACTTGTTTTTGATTATTAAAGAAAACCAAAGAGGAATAGGTAGTCAGATACTCCAAACATAAATTTTCCAAACGATAAACACTGACCAAATTTAAGTTATAATTTATGTAAACTACAACGATTTGGTTTATGTTTCCCTTTTTCATATGTTCATAGCAGAAATTGCTTTTTTAGGTTTGGATGCAGCAAGTCCCTTATTTAAACATAATCACGTAAGGGAAAAAAGTAAAAAATTAGATAAAACGGATGCTCGTTATGTTGATGTTATTCACACGGACGCCAGTCCAGTAAGACAATTTTTTTTTACAATTATTGGTATTGTTTTCAATGTTAATAAAATTATTCTTAGATATTTACTGACGGTTTCGGTTTATTACAACCGATTGGACATGTTGACTTTTTCCCCAACGGTGGATTTGAACAGCCAGGATGTAACGATCGTCAAGCTTCCGTAGTTGTTTCTCATTTTGGTAAGTTATGACATATTGCACCACTTTATAACGGACTCATTTACATTAATATTTATCGTGCTCACTGGTCAGTATATTTATGCGTCACTAGATGTTATAAACTCTACAATTATCATTTGTCCAAAGAAGTAGATATATAATGAAATGAATTTTAAACATATATACGAAGCATATTCAGAAAGTAAGTTCCGATTGGGTATTAAAACAACCGAGCATTTATTTAAATTTTTTTTTATTCATCATACATTAACCTCCTTTTCATAGTTTCCACCACTCTTTAGACTTTTATCATTACGTGGGAATTCGCTTCTGTATACTCTCTTCATAGAAAAGGGCAGTTTGTAAGGATGGCCGCACTGCTGCTATGAGGTCATTATCACTTTCATAGCATTTCCCACAAAATCAACAACTTTCGGAACTTCTGGAACTGGTGCTCACGCTGGGATCCGAGGAGGAAACTACTACTTTAACTCAAGTACTCATCACGTCGTTTGTCTGAAAAGTAATGCATCACTCTCCCTACAGCCCAGATTTAGTGCAAAGTGATTGTCATCCGTTTCTGCACCTGAAGAAGTTCCTTGCTGTGCGATGTTTCATCAACGATTATAACGTCAAAGAAACAGTGCACGAGTAGTTCACTTCACAGTTGGTTCTATTTTATAAAAAACACAGACGTTTGGAGCGGCTTAGCGCGGAGCTGGAGCACGGAGCGGTGGAGCAATGGGTTTTTGCCCGGAGCAGGAGCGGAGTCCGGAGCAAATAATTTTTATTGCTCAAGTTTATTATGAAGAATTTTTTCAAAAACTTCTTTTTTTTCAACCTTGGAAGACCAATAATTTGTTCATCCAAATTTTTCTTTAACTTCACTTGTTTGTTAGTGTCAAATATTGTAATTTTTGACCAACCTTCCACATATCCGATAAAATTAAAACTTTGTTTTTAAAAACATATTTTTTTATAAAAATGTTAACAATATTTGGAGCATGGAGCGGAGCTGAAGCGGAGCTGAAGCAGGCATTTTGATGCCGGAGCGGAGCTGGAGCGGAGCTGGAGCGGAGCAATTAAAAAATTAGACTGCTCCAAACCCCTGTAAAAAAAACTATAATTTTTTCAAAATTAGTATCGTTTTTTTAATAATAAATAATGATAATAACCAAATTGTACTTACTTTCCGAATATGCCTCCTACGTAGATCATTTGTGTTTTCTAAATATACGTAACACCGCCGGGGTTCCCAATCTCTGGGTCGCGAGTAATTTTTGGTGGGGCTTGAGTGCACAGAGAAAATTTAACGACGAAAGAAATAAATCCAGAACTTTATTATTTTTTCAACATACATATGTATCATAAAAATTGTTAATTTTATAAAAAGCGGAGCACTAAATTCAAGAATACGTTCCATACGTTAGGTCGCACAGGAAGTACGTTTCGGATTTTTTGGGCCGCTTACAAAGAAAGTTGGGAACCACTGCCATACAGTGGCGTAGGCAGGGGGTTAACCCCCCCATAGGTTCGCAATAAGTGGTTATAGAGCCGGAAAACTATAAATGATTAAACCATCAGACATCCTGCTGATGAAAAACTTAAAAGGAGAGTGGTGACCTAAAAAAAAGTCCCCAGCTCTTTTTGCGTTTATTAACCCCCCCCCCCATGGAAGCATCCTTATATACAAATAAAACATGTTAAAATTAGAATTATAGATGCCCGCTAAAATCCACCCACGTGGTTCGGAAAATATACAACGAAACTAATTAAAAAATTCCAATTCTATTTATGCAAAACATGCCGTACTAAATATTGTTTACCCTTTTAGAAAAAACAGTGACTAAAGATATAGCATGTAGTCACGTGAGAGCATGGCAACTGTTTCTAGAAACTTTGAAGCAGAAGGCTACAAAAAGACCAGGCTGCGAATTCACTGCATATCGTTGTCAAGGTGGCCTACAAAATTTCCAAGCTGGTAAATGTTTTACACAGCTTAATCAAAAAGGCGATTATCTCACTTTAGCTGACTCCTATAGAACAGATATAGGAAAACTAGGAGAAGATTCTTCAGGCGATGGTGTTCTATATTTGGTTACCCGAGGTTCTTCACCATTATGTGGTAGGTAACAACCACAAATAAAATTAATGTGTTAATTTTATATTTTTCAAAACAAAACACATTGTACGCAGCTGTTTATTATGAAAAATAAAGCACTACACGCGACGCGTGATTTAAAAAACACGTTCACATTTAAAATATTACAATAATTTGTGTGTCTACAGTTACATTTTTATTTACTTAAAGGGTTACAACTACAAGCACACGTATACATCTCAAGTAAAACTCAGCCAACTAAAGGAGTATTACAGATAAATGCAGATCACATGAATTTCAAAATGGAGTGCGAGTAAGTTAAACAAACCAATTAATTAAGCGATCATTTAAACAAATGTGTTTTAGATTACAGGATAATCCTGCTGAAACAGTAGTAAGTGGATTAACAGCAACAGCCTTTGAGAGTTTACATGGAGTTAGTGAGATGACTGTTACGCTTAGTTACAATCTTGTGCAGTTACAAGAAGAAACTAATCAAACGTTAAGCACCGATTTATATTTCAATCGTATTGCAATTCAAGACATATATGGAAACAGGTACAGATTTTTCATAATAAACAATAAGTAATAAAATACAGTCATCACACCATAAATACTCATACACATTCTATACAGTGCTGCGCAAAAGTATGAAAACAAACTAATATCCTGAAAGCCTACGAGTCCAGCAAAGGCATAGTGTATGTTACGTACAATATTTTTTCTGCGTCCGCCACCAAAATCACTATCGTCACTCACCATCCATAATTAAACAATAACTTAACAAACTACAGGTGAAAACTCGCTTGGTGGTATAATGACGCTTGTTTGACTGCGCAAATCAACAAAACAACGCATCACCATAGCAACCACTTAATTTTTAGGCCAGTAAAGATGTATTTTCCAGCTTAAAAATTGATCGGAAACAACTGATTTTCTTGACGGTCGCAGAAAGAAGATGTTACAATGAAATTTTACATCTAACCTTTATCGTGTGTACTAAATAGGGTGAAAATATTGAAGTCGCAAAATCACTTCCGGTTTAACCGGAAACTGACTCAAACTTTGAAATTTTAAATAGAACACTATATACTTTTATATTTTTGGATTCCTCTTCAAATTTACTATAAAAAATTATGAGGTTAAATGGGTCTGAAATTAACCGTTTTCGTAAAAATTGTATTTTTATGAAAATTTTGAGCGATAAAGTTTTTTCTTTCAATTGTTTCAAAATTACCGAAGTCTACCTTTATAGTCTGCTTGAAAATATTGCGTTGTCCTAATAATTAATAATGAAATCGCAATATCTCGGAAAATATCTATTTTAGGCATAAAAGAGGCTTAACGTTTTTGAAAGACAATTAATTTTGCTAAAAGACTGTGTAAAAAAATATAAGGTGTTGTATTTAAGAAAAACTAGTTATCGATGTTTAAAGCGTAAAAATCACCTTGCATAATATTTTAAAAATGTAGGTAGAGCAAAGTGTTAAGTAACATATTTTCATTCTAACTTTTTAACGAATTTCTCCTACCTTTTAAAAATACCATTTAAAATTTCAAAGTTTAAGTTCGTTTGCGGTTAAACCGGAAGTGATATTAAAACCTTAGTATTTTCATCGAATTCGGAACACACAACGTCCAGATGTAATATCTTTAATAGTGTTCTAGATATTTGTTTGTTTCCATACTTTTGCGCAGCACTGTATAATAAAAACAAATTATAGTCAATCATTAAAGACCATGGATGTGAATTCCTTTTTTTATTCATGAATTGTACAGGATTTCAAATTCGAGTTTCAATATGGATATGTCGCTTATGTTAAGAGCTACTAAGTGGGTAAAAAAGAACAAATTTGCGTAATTTAATGCTGAATTCGAGTCTAAAATAATGAAAACTTTAACTCACTTAATTAAAAAGTAATTTGTAAAATATATTTGTTTTTTTATCCTTCTTTATAAACAATTTAAAACTAAGACCCTTTTTGAAGCAACTTTATTATTTATATCTAATCGATTTTTTATGGACGAATAAAATGTTGCTTGGTGATAGTGTATCTATTTTTCGATAGCTTTAAAAATGAAGAAAATAAACGGCAAAAACAAAACAAATTTTTTTCAGTATAATATAAACTAATAACAACTTCTTAATTTATTGTAAGATTTAAATTCAGCACAAAATTATGCAACTTTGCCCAAATTTAACCGACTTGGTAGCTCTGAAGATAAACAAGGATTCTCAAATTTTAAGTAATTTAAATAACTTTTTTGTGCGATCGTACTAGAAACAGCTGTTTGACGGACGCGTTAGCAACCATAAAGTACTGCATTACCGGCCCTATCCTTAGCAACGGCCGTAAAAGTTACTTTTCAGGCCGTTACCCTTAGCAACGGCCGAAAAAGTAACTTTTACGGCTGTTGCTAAGGAGAGGGCCGGTAATGCAGTACATACGCCGTCATCTGTCAGTGACAGAATGTCACGTAGTTTCTAACCTATAATTTTGAAAATTACTAAAAATTTAAATTGTTTTTAATTCGATCGCACAAAAAATGTAATATGCACCTCGGCCAAAACGTACTTTTTCGGCCTTGATACATAAATAACTATTATTTTTAATAGTACAATTGCTATTAAAACTTAATTTTAAAAGTGTAACTACCTTCACCTTAGTCCAAAAACAACAGATTTGTTATTTTAATGTTTTAAATGGTAATTTAATGTCTTGTCTAAATTTAAGGCCCGGTTTTCATCCGGCCCGCGGCCTTTTTAAAAAAGTATATAAATTGGTAACAGGACAATTACCCCCTAGAAAATAACCCCCAAACAATTTTTTTTAACGAAGGCATCAGACGCTGTTTTGTATAGATTTTCGTTCGTACGCTCTATTTGTCACCGTAAGCATACCTCATAACTAAAATGTACTGAAAAGAAGTTTTAATTTAAATAAAAGCAATACTATGCAATTGCAAAAAAGTGTACTATCGCCGACATAGGCGTCCGCAGAAAATTTTCCTGGGGAGGGGCAAAGCATAGAGGCAAATAATAATATGTATACATTTAAATTTAATTTTTTAATTTTTATTGTTTCTTTTTACAAGTACTATTTTTTACTCAATCCCGGGGGGGAGCAAGTGCCCCGTTTGCGCCCCCCCTGCGGACGCCCGTGATCGCCGATCTGATTTATTTCATCGTAGAAAAAGCATTTTAACGACATTTGATAGAGAATTTCCTGCGATTTAAAAACTATAAAGTTTATAGGGGTTTCCTCTTAAAATAACAAAGTTATAGGGTTGTGACAGTCAAACTGAATCACCCGGTACATCTGCTATAAAACTGAAATTTAATTCGTATAAAATGCATTGCATCATTTATTTATTTTTTAAATCGAATCAAACTTATGTTAAGTAGAAAAATCCCGTCAGCAGTATATTTTTACAGAGGTGTTTTTATTTTGCAGCTGGTATTATTGTGGAGAAAACACACATATTGCAGCGAATAAAAATCCCATTGCGGTTTCTTTGTGGGAAAAAAAGTGTTGAACAGTCCAATGCAATGTGATAAAATACGTATTTAGTATCGAAGTGTTGATGTTAAGTTCACCATTATCAGGTTATGTAGGTGACAGAATGTGCACGTTTGTTTATAATTTTTGAATCAGAATTTAATAAAACACTTTTCGCGAATAGTTTTTTTTATTGCATTTATACGCAATTATTTGCTTGTTGTACGTACTACGAAATTATAATAAAAACGTAAAAAATGCAATCTTTTAATGTTTTAAAGAAACTTGGTACGGGGATGTTCGGGTAAGTAATTTTATATTAATAAATCTGGACGGTTATTATTATATTGCTTTTAGAACTGTGTTTTTATGTGAACGAAAACACAATAACATAAAGATTGTCGTCAAAGAAATAGCCACTGACGTAAATACCGAAAAAATCCAATCTGCAAAAAATGAAGTTAAGATTTTAAAAGCCTTAAATCACCCAAACGTTATTCAATATCACGACAGCTTTATGTCCAATGGTAATTTTTACATTGTAATGGAATATGCAAATAGTGGCACTCTGTACGAATTTATAAATGGACATAAGCCCATGTACCTATCACAAGAGGTAAATTATTTGTTTATTTAGTAACTCACGCGTCATTTTGTTAATTTTTAACAAAAATCTCTTACGTGGTCATATTTCATTTTTCTATATGATATTACACAGGATGTCCACCTATTGGGTATGTTCTTCACATCTCATTTATTAATCAATAAAGCAATCGCTTAACATAAAATTTTTGTGTGTTGTTTCCACACACAAGGCGATTAATTGGGATAGGGCATTAAAAATATTATGAAGAATGAAAAAGGGTATTGATCTGAAATTTTGGTTATGACCATAATGGCATATAATCTGTTTAAGAAAAATATTTTCAAGATGGCGACACTACCGAAAATACCGGAAGTTGACGTCTACTTTCTTATTTCAAATACAATGGTCTATTTTTTATTGCATTTTGGATTTAACACGTTATTTAAGAGGGACTTTTGATAGCATTCCCTATACCTAAGTGCAGTCGTTTTTTAGATTTTTGGACTTTTTTGAAATTTTTTTGATTTTCATCGTGATACTTAATATTATCTACCGACGCCATTTTTGAAGAGAAAACGCCTTAATTGAGACTATGCATAGAAGAAACCTTGGAGTTCATCCTGGAATTTTTACAATCGATGCATTACTTAATTACTTACAGGGTGTCCAAAATTTAATTTTCTTTTAATACAACTTCAGACCACTAAAAGTAGTTTTTTTCAAATACAGTGCCCAATTTTGTTTTCCATTTTCTAATGCAAAATTTAATTCTGCATCAATCTGTATTAGCGTTTTCTATACCTATCTGCAATAATTTTCGAGTAATTAAAATTTTTTGATAAAGTTAAGAGAAATTGTACATTGTTTAAAAGTAAGCCTTGGAAATAACAAATGCCAATATTAATAACTGTCAATCACTTAAAAGTTTGTCTGAAGTATCCATGAAAATGGAAAATCAAGAGTAGGTATTCAAACACGAATATTTTGAATTTAATATAATATATTGTATATTATATTAGGAGTATAATATTTGTTGTCATTTCCAAGGCTAACTATTTAAAAGTGTTACAATTTCTCTTAACTTTATCAAAAATTCTTAATGACTCGAAAATTATTGCAGATAGGTATAGGAAACGCTAATACAGATTGATGAAGAATTTAATTTTGCATTAGAAAATGGAAAACAAAATTGGACATTGTATTTGAAAAAACGAGTTTTAGTGGTCTGCAGTTGTATTAAAAGAACATTACATTTTGGACACCCTGTAAGTAATTAAGTAATGCATCGATTGTAAAAATTCCAGTATGAACTCCAAGGTTTCTTCTATGCATAGTCTCAATGTAGGCGTTTTCTCTTCAAAAATGGCGGCGGTAGATAATATTAAGCATCACGATGAAAATTTAAACATTTTCAAAAAAGTCCAAAAATCTAAAAAACTAATGCACTTAGGTATAGGGAATGCTATCAAAAGTCCTTCTTAAATAACGTGTTAAATCCAAAAATGCAATAAAAAATAGACCATTGTATTTGAAATAAGCAAGTAGACGTCAACTTCCGTTATTTCCGAAAGTGTATTCCAAATCAATTTCTTTTTCAAAAAGTCTTTTAATAACTATAAAACATCTACCAAATATCATTCTCCTACATTTATCCAAATTTGAGAAATAAAATAAAAACCTAATTTTATCGCTCCCCGTTAGGGGAGTGTAACTCCGAAAGGAGTAGGGTTGCCAACACTATCATTTTGACCCGAAGACTTCGGGTTTGGCTATCAATCTTCGGGCTTCGGGTTTACAATCAAATTCTTCGGGTTACCCCGGGTTTATACTCATGTACGCGAAAAGTGGCGCCATTCACTGGCGATTCTACCCCAGCGACTAAAAGTAGAAACAAATTATTATCCCGTTACGTCACCTCACGTGAGCTCAAGCTTTCATCAAATGTGTAAGAGTAAGTTAAACAATAAAAATCTATTGTTTATCTCGCACTCACGCATTTGATGAAATTGTGAGCTCACGTGAGGTGACGTGACGTGATAATAATGTGTTCCTACGTTGATGGCCGGCGTCAGCCGACAAGCTCAATTCTTATTTCATTATACCGTTTGAATTGAGACAGTCGCTTGGTATTCAGCATTTAAATTTAGTAAAAGCTGGACTTGCAATAAGAATTAATTTCGACATTGACTGCGAAAAATTTTAGCCTTATTTCAAAGCTCCAGAACAGAAATCGTTGGTAGAAAGTGCACAATGTGATAAAAAAATAGAATTTCAGAAAGGATACCTTGCCAGGGCAAGAAACCGGTTAAAAAAACCTCTTACCCGTTATTTTTTTGTCTATAAATGTGATTTTTAACCGAAACCGTTATTTTTAATGGCAAAAAACGGTAACCTTTAACCAAAATAATTAAAAACCGGGTTTTTTAACATCTTTTTTAAATAAAAATTACTTTAAAAAATACAGAATCTGTATTAAATGCCATAAGTTTACGAAAAGTCATTACTGAGCGCTTGATTGTATAAATAGATAATTTCTTTTTATACTTTGCATTCCAGATTAAAATAATGTCAAAAACCGTTTTTTTTTACCGGTCTTTAAAACCCGGTTTATAAGTTAAATAGTTTTTTTTACAGAAAACCGGTTTATTACGAAAAAAAACTGTTTTTTAGGCAAAAAAAAACGTTATAAAAATAAAGTCCTCGCTTTTGGTTAACCGTTAACCAATTTTTGTTTCGGTTTCGAGCATTACAGAAGTTTGTTTTATAATTTTTGGAATATATCTCTAAGTTGTTGAAAACTATTTCACTCAAAAAAAATTCACCGCTCCCCCCCCCCCAAATTATTTTTCTTCGGGTCAGCATCGGCCCAATGTTGGCAACCCTAGAAAAGAGACGTCTATAGAAAAAATATTAAATTAAGAACCCCCTTAATTTTCGACAAGGAATCACTACTCGAATTTTTTCGCAATATTTAAGAAACACCCTGTATAACGAATTTCTCAAATAATACAAGCATTGATCATTTAATAAAAATGCTACTATGGTAGTGCAAAAAGACCCATAGTAGCTGTTGACCAGTTAAACTTTCAAAATAATATACAGGATGTTTGTTTTGTCCAGTCCATTTTGCTGAAGTTTTAAGACAAATAAGTAATTTTTTTGTTGAACACCCTGCTTTTTTACATTTTTCTTTAGATATTTTAATTGTTTTTTTTTTAAACATTAAGCTCAATGTTTGTAAAATGTTTGTACGAGGATGGAAACAACAAAATATTAGATAAAAAATTATTTCGTTTTTCGACCCATTTCTATAGCTCACTACACTTATTCCAGCGATATTTAAGGACTTTTATGCCATTCTTAAGGGCCGATTCGTCGTATCCCCAAAATAGGCGTTTGTGGCAGCAATCACTTCAAAATCCGACGCATGCTGCTTACAACGTGAAACTTTTTCATGTTTGGAAACCGACTAAATTAATGAAAACTATTATTTTTAGGTTATAATAAATTTATTTTGCCAAATTATAAGTGGTTTACATCATATCCATCTAAAAAATATCATTCACAGAGACTTAAAATGTGAAAATATATTTTTAACTGGCTTGAGGGCGCATGTAATAAAAATAGGTGATTTTGGAATATCTAAAACATTACTGAAGTAAGTACATCTTCGCTAAGTGTAATTTTAAAATAATTTTGTGAGAATATAAAATTGATAATAAATTAAATTTGCAGCGACGCCAAAGCACAAACGTTTATAGGAACAACCAATTATGTGGCACCAGAAATTTGCGAAGGCCGTTTATATGACATAAAGTCGGACATATGGTCTGCAGGGTGCATTTTATATGAACTTTGTGCTTTGGAACGTATGTTTGAAGGACCGGTAAGTTTTAATTTGTAAAAATAATTGCTTGGTCGACCAGCCCCCGGTGTTTTTTAATTATCTTCAACTTTTGTTTGTAATCGTTTTCGTATAAGGGACACCAATGGGTAGTTCACACGGTGACATTTGATGTAGCGCATCAAATGTCACTGAGTGAACTACCCTTTATTAATTTTCATTTCACAATTGCATTGCTGTCAATTAAAAAGTTAATAAATGGTGAATAAATGAAAAAGATTGTTCCAAATAATGTTTAATATAAATATAAATGCTGGCTGATGGCCAGTGGCGTAACCATAGGGGTAGCAGGGATTGCGGCGCTACCCGCACAGAACATTGGCTACCCGGCGCCACATTACCATAGGCGCCTGTCGGTTGGTTCAATGGAAAAAACGAATATTTACCAAGATGATTTAACTGAAGACTTTTCGAATCATTATTATCTTTTCGTTCAGCATTTCGAAGTAATTTAAATGACATTTCAAATATTAGCGAGCTGATAAAATTTGTTTCTGCCCAAAATTTACAAGTTCATCCAGTTTTTCAGATGTTTGTACAGCTTTTATAATTTTCATTACAATACCTGTAACGACAGCTACTGCCGAAAGATCATTTTCCAAATTAAAACATTAAAAACTATTTAAGAAATAGGATGAGTCAACAGCGATCAAGTAGTCTCTATTAAGCATAGAAAATAAAATAGCTAAGCAAATAAACTTTAACAAAATTATAGATAAGTATATTTACAAAAACTAAATCGAGAAAGAAAAGTTTATAAATTAAAAAAGTTACTTTAAGTGTATTTTTTTCCTTGCACGTCTTATGTAATTAAAATGTTATATGTAGGTACCCAGGGCCTCCTAGAGGTAAGAGGGGGCCCGGGGAAGATATAATTGGGGACCCCTTGTGAATAAATAATTCTGTTTTTTATGATGAGAATTTATTTGTAGTTTTTGATGTTAAAACATATTTTGCTGTTCATTTGAAGTTTGCCGTTACAATGCATATTAAACAAAACAAAAAAATATTGGGGGCCCTTCAGACTGGAGGCCCGGGGATGCAGCCCCCCCTTTAGATAGCCGTGTAGGTACCTGTATACAATATACATACATATATTTCAGTTTTACTTTTTTATTTACATAAATTTGTGATAATTTTTTTAAAAATAATAATATCTAATGTTATTAGGCGCTAGTAAACATTTTGCAACCCGGCGGGTTGACTTCTAGTTACGCCACTGCTGATGGCTGAACCAAATTCGAGGGCTACTGTTGGGACGACTTCATCCACTTGTAGAAGTTTAAATTAGGAAAAGTTGCTAAATTACACGCTGATTAAAAATATCAAAACAGATTTCAGATATCTGTAACAGTTTTCATACAAACTGAAAAAATCCAAAAACATGACATAACATTTTCTAATTGAAAAAAAAACTATTTCTGTAACATTTCTTTGAGCATTTAATGGTGTAATTATTTTTTTGCTCTCGATTCTGTTTTGTTTTTTTAGACACAATTTATTTTTCTAAGAATTCGTTTTCTGATTTCAAAAATACATTTTTTAATTATATTATATTCATTAATTTTAGAAGATACAATTATTTTGCAAGTAGCTACATCGAAACCTAGGTCAAAATTACAAAATCGTTGGTGAAGCATTCGAACTGCCAGAAAGAGCAACCTATGATAAAATGAATTGCAAGTTTTGATAAAATAATAAATTATGAACAAGTTCTGTGGGTCATTCTAAATCAATTTTTGAGTATTTAAGATTCTTTTTTTTGTGTATTTTCAAGCAGGTAATATTTTTTATTGGGCTGTATCGTTCTTGCAGTTTCCCTTCCATTTTTAACATTCCTTGCAGGTTAAATAGATTTTTATATAATTCGTTTTTTTTTTTAGAAAAAGACATTTTATAGCTCTAAGTTACAAAAATTACAAATTGTTTTTATTAAAACAGTTTTTTTCTCTCCAACAGTGTCATTATTGATTATTGATCTCACAAAATATATTAGATATAACGCGATCAGATTGACTCAATATAAGACGCTATATCTCCATAAATTCTTTTGAAGAATATTTTCTGTGAAACTACGCCTCTACCTTCAGGGGAAATAATTGAAATAATAGCTCAAAACCCCTTTAATACAAGAAGATGAAATTTGGACCCGGTTAATTACTAGTAAATGATATATTTTAACATAATTTGGTTTGCATAATTTATATAAATAAATCAGAACAAAGTACCGTAAACGATTTTGGTGCTGCTTTTTCGTTGTATAATTTTTTTGCTTAGTTGGCTATGAGATATGTTTACATGCTAAAACGTACATAAATATGATTAGATTTTTCATAGAACCATTTTCGAGATAAATGAATTTAAACATTTCCTGGATTTAAAAATGTACGTGAATAAAAATTTCAGTAAGTAATGTAACTGTGGGAGTAATTGACACTTAGACAAGATGAACAATTTAAAAAATGTATATTGCTCAGAAAAATTGACATATACTACTCTGGGTTTAGGGAAAATAAAAGTGTATTTATAAATATTTTCATTGTGTTCACAAAATTTTTGTAATGTGATACCATTTTTGAAACTGATTATTTTATTATTTATAGGAATATTCACCAGTAATTGACATAGCAAAAATCGGTATGTACCAGTAATTGACATCCTTTGTGGGTATAGTTGACATCAAAGAACCATTATTTTTTAAATTAAAAATCCTTATTAAAAGTTTACAATTCTTACAGTTATTGAGTATTGAACATTTAAATGGTGAACTAAACATATTCCTATAATAACTTTGGTATAAAATTACTATACTAAGTAAATAAACATATTACTAAAATAACTATCCTAAACATTTGAACTGCTGAAAATTGTATTCAAATAACAATCGTTTCCTCTATCTGTTTGAGAAGTGGGTAGTTTCGAAATGATGTTAATTATTTTACCAACAAAATATTGAACAGTTGTTTTTGTGAAAATTTTCATAATTACAAAATTATTCATAGTGGATGTCTCTCTGTCTTTATTAATATTTTGTGAGTCTTCATAAAAATCATGGTATCATTCATCGAGATTTGTTAACTCAAAACTTGTGTCCATCGTCGAGGAACCCGACTGTACCTGCAATCTATTACGTCTAGAAAGCATTGTTTTTGGCCCCATTTTTCTTTCAATGGGCCTTTTTCCTTTGGCTTTGTAAAGCAGAGTAATTCTGGACACTTTATGTTTTTTAGCTGCAGTAGCTACAGGCATTCCAAGTCGAACATCCTCTAGAATATTTTTTATATCTTCTTCAGGATATGCTAACATTTTACCTTTGATGGGAGGCATATCCACTTAGGTTAAAATCTTTTTCCAAGCAAGAGTTTAAACGCACCAATAATTTGACAGTCATGTCAACTACTGGTAAACATAAGAGATATGATCACCAGTAGTTGACATACTAAAAACATGATCAGAAATAACCGCTACACTAATACTTGCAAGTTTAAAATACTAAATGATAACCAGTAACAACATGTAACAACACAGTTATCTATATTAATGTGTTCAAGAAAATAAAAATCACTTCAACAACTTTACTTATCTCCTTTAAATCGAATAGAAAAATTTAATATATCTGAATGCTCACAACTTTTTACATGAAGGATTATGTCATGTCAAAATTACTCGTCCCAGTGTTGTCAGGATATAAACAAACAAAAGTAAGATACAAAATTACCAGATGGCATTGAGTGTGTGGATGTAACAACAACCGAACTGTCTTTATAATGATTTAAAAACTAGCATGTCAACTACTACATCGGTGTCAATTATACCCACATTTACCTTATGCAAAAAAAATCAATTGAAAAATGAAAATTTTATCAAAAAATCTCCTAAATCCGCAATATTTTAAAAAAGATTTTCATCTATATAAAACGACAATACCAATTGTATTAATTATTTATGTTGTAATATATCCTTTTCTAGCAAGGTTTATGACTTCAACCTAATAATAATTTTTCATATTTTAAGCATTTTGCTTCAAAATAAATTAATCTAAGAAACAACTCGAATTTTGGTTCACTGATTACGAGTCACAAAAGCCAGAAAAGTCGAAAGGACTTTTTTTTAGTCACCAGCGCGAAACGGGACGGATTTTTTCAAGACAAGTGAAAGACCTATATTTTACTCCAACCGACGCCCCAAAAAAGTGTAATAGCTTAGGGCCTCACTTGTCTTAATCTGGCATTGGCTACATGTATTATTTTGGAACAATACTTAATATAAACTTTTAACCGTATATTTCAACATATATGTCAACAAGAAATATTATGTAGTAATAAAGAGTTTATTAATAATTTTTATTTTACTTAGGTTTCAAATGTAGTGCTGTCGATTACAAGTGGGAGGAAAAAACAAATCAACCTTAACTTGTACCAAAAAGGAACTGAACTACAAGGATTACTTGATGCAATGTTGCAGCTAAATCCAGAACATCGTCCGAACACCACCGATATTATGAAGTTTCCAGTTATATACACAAATATTTACACGCTTGGAGCAAGCTTGGGGTGCATTGATAAAGTGTAATTATTTCGAAATCTTATCACGATATTTTTTTAATTGTAAATGTAGTAAATTATGAAATGTGCAATACTTACATAATTATAAAACATTTTGTACATGCGTTTATCATATTGTTTCATTAAAAATGTATTTTTATCATTTCAAAATAAACTTTTACTTTAAATTAGTTTAAATAAACAACAAAAAGGGTTGTAGGGTTGTCAACTGTGTACTTTTGAGCCGGAGTCTCCAACTTTACATAAATTTCTCCGTACTCCCGCCCAGGTTACTAGTTCGGCCGTACATAAATAAAATATTAACAAGTTAATTTGAGGCATAAACACACATACTGTGCATTAAAAAAAAACTTCCAAATCGCATTGGTGACTAAAAAATTCAAATATTTTGTGTAAAAAAAATCCGTCCTGGTTCACACTGGCCCAAGTTTGTAAAAGCTGTATTACATTATACAATTTCTTGTTCAAGAAATTTTAGACTAGATTGTACAGCTGTTGCTAAGTTACAACACGTCTGTCGTAAATTGACATACGCGAAGTGTCATAAGCATTGAATAATGGTGCCTTTCCACGTGAGAGTAAACTACTCTCGATAGCAGCGTCGCCAAGGATACAGCCAATCGCGAGTTACTCTCAGGGGCTGTATCCTTGGCGACGCTGCTATCGAGAGTAGTTTACTCTCACGTGGAAAGGCACCATAAAAAGATAAAGGAAGGAGCGTTATAGCGATACTAAGGCGTCCAGGTTAGCCTCTCAATATGGCGGATGCATAAGTTACATGTCGTAAATTGACATACGCGAAGTGTCATAAGCATTGAATAAAAAGATAAAGGAAGGAGCGTTATAGCGATACTAAGGCGTCCAGGTTAGCCTCTCAATATGGCGGATGCATGTTTCCGCTTCTTAAGGCTGTATTTAGCACACAAAACCCTAAATTTCTTGACTGTTTGACCTGTCAAAACCGGCCGCCATCAGAGGCCTTTATGTCGTAATTACCGTCGCCGCCCAAACGCTGCAGTATAGTATTAAAAGCTCCTTCCTTTATCTTTTTATTCAATCGTCATAAAACGTGTTGTAACTTGGCAACAGCTGTACAATCTAGTATCTAGTATAAAATTTCTTGAACAAGAAATTGTATAATGTAACACAGCTTTAAGAGTTGTGAGAAAAACTAAAACATGAAAATATAAAATAATCAGAAAAATCCATTCATTATGGTTCTTTTCATTGCATTAGCTTACATCAAAGCTTTTCATTACCTTAATAAAAGCTTTGCAGATTAAAACTTAACAGACTTTGCATTAATGCTTTAAAATCGTAAATCAATTTAACAAAGAATAATAACCTACTCTATTCACTTACGTCAAATTTCGTATAATATATTTTTATGCCATTGAGTGCAATAACCTACAGCGTTACATTGGTAACTTTGTTAATATAAGAAATAATTTTTAATCAAATTATGAGAGGTAAACAAGTATTAAAAATTTTCTCAAAAGCATCAAGTTTGATACCATTAAAGGGCAAATTACTCCCCTGCGATCAGAATTTTTCTCGTCAAACGATAAAAACACCTTCATACCACACTTAACCCTTTGAATGTGATTTCTTTATTTCAAAATTTTAACATTGTTTTATAACACTTAAGAATATTTAACTGCTACGTGAGTTAAATACAACTCGCACCATGTTGTGACCCGGGTGCCTTGTACATTGTATACAACTCACAGCTCTGTGCTTAATCATTGCCAAACAAACAAGTGTGGCACCAGGGACCCACTCTCTTTTTCCTAAGTGGTGTTTAAAGTGTTAAAAAACTAACAATTATAAAACAATTTTTTAATATTAAAAAAAATTAATTGGGACATACATCCCAACAGTATACAAGAGTGGATTGTATAGGTCTCAAGTGTTAAGTTGTTATAAACTACAGCAAAACTGAACAAACGTATTCATTCAATCGATCTCGTCAAGACTTGCTTTGAAGTTGACCACAAAATACTAAAATCCCACGCCCGTCTATATTCTTAGCCAGTCTGTAATAATTAAGTGTACATCAAAATATCTTTGGGACAATATGTCCCTAAAATATTGAAAGGGTTACAGTATGAAGCCAGAACAAAGCAATGAACAAATTTTTGCAAATAAATTTGCTTTTATGATGAACGAGAACGACAAACCAATGTTTTAACACTACAGTTACCAAAAATGGTAAATTAGTGGGAGAGTAAGAAGAGGGGTTTCTAATATAAGGGATCATTCAATGAAAAACAAATATTACCAAAGTATTAGTTTATTAATTTAACGCACTTTAAAACATATACATCATAATACTACTGTTGAGTTCAAAATAAAGAGCATTTTTATTTAAAACAATTGACATTTTTGTCATTTAACAGATTTAAATCAATTAAGGTGTTGGTGGTTCACACCTTAAGACTTGTAAATTGTGCAAGTAATAAAGTAAAATTTCTTGAAAGGTAACGATGTATACAGGGTGTCCCAGATTACATTTCCAGCATGGGGATCTCGCTTATTATAAGAGATACAGGTTTGTTTTAGTTAGATGAATTATTCCTTAGTATGAGAGGAGCCACAATCAATTTTTAAAAGTACAAAATTCCTCAGACTTCAGATGTTATAGCAAAAAATATAAAAATGTCGAATTTCTTTTTTCTCTCATAACTTTTTTCTCTTAATCGTTAGAACAATTTTATATGTACTTTCTTAAGGTACTTTTTAATGGAGAATGTAACTATTATTTTAGATTTTTTTCAACACCTTCCATTTTTGACATATTACCCGTAATTTCATTTTTTCTTATGGGCCGCGAAGTTAGCTATGGAATGGTTAAATGTGCTTTTTTTTTCTCTTTTAAATGAGATATTACTTACTATACCTGTTTTTATAAATAAGTCACACAATGAAAAAAAAAACGTATTTTACTCATCACTTATCAAGCTATCTATGAAAATAAAAACAAAACACAACTAATTAAATGTCAAATGACAGTTACTATTTGTCTGCGGTATCATTTATTGGAATTTTATATTATTGTTGTGTAATTCGATAGCCTTTGTAGTAATTGTTATAATGATGGCTACATTTAAAAATAGCAAAAAATTTGACATTCTTTACCATAAAAACTGTGTAGAAGCTGAGAAAATATACTTAGAGCTATATCACGAGAAAAGGCAACGAAGGGTGCGCAATTACAGAAATTTGGAAATAAATTTAAAAGAATATGGTTTTTTTCGAAAAACCAACCAAAAATCCAAAAAAAAATCAATAATTAATTACAATTATCTATTTTACACAGTTTCTATTGCATAGAATGTAGCATTTCAACATTTAAACTTTTAATTAAGTAGTTGTAAATGTGCCCATAATTATATGATAACAAATTTGCTACAAAGACAATCGAATTACACAACAATAATATGAAATTCTAACAAATGATACCGCAGACAAATAGTAACTGTCATTTGACATTTAATTAGTTGTTTTTTGTTTTTATTTTCATAGATAGCTTGATAAGTGATGAGTAAAATACGATTTTTCTTCATTTTGTGACTTATTTATGAAAATAGATATAACAAGTAATATCTCATTTAAACGGGAAAAAAGCACATTTAACTATTCCATAGCCAACTTCGCCGCCCATAAGAAAAAATGAAATTAGGGATAATATCTCGAAGATGATAGGTGTTTAAAAAAAATCTAAAATAACAGATACATTCTCCATTAAAAAGTACCTGAAGTAAGTACAAATAAAATTGTTCCAACGATTAAGGCAAAAAAGTTATGAAAGAAAAAAGAAATTGACATTTTTATATTTTTTGCTATAACATCTGAAGCACGAGAAATTTTGTACTTTTAAAAATTGATTGTGGCTCCTCTCATACTAATGGATAACCATCTAATTATTCTAATTTAAACAAACCTGTATCTCTTATAATAAGCGAGATCCCCATGCTGGAAATGTAATCTGGGACACCCTGTATATTACCCCAAATACATTTTTTAGTTGGCCAAAAAATGACATTTATATTAGCACAATTGTTTCAAGGTGCATCATAATCTGTTTTCCTTTTAATTTAGAATCGATTGACTTTTAAAGTTTGTTTTTAAAAAAATGTTATTTTTTTTTTAGTACAAGGAAAAATTTAATAATGATTTTAAATGTTTGAAATATTTTTTTTAACGAACAACTCAAAATGTCTAGTTTTCCCTGTAAAACAATATTTGAATCACGACCTTATGCATTCATTCAAACTACCAAAGTACATTTATGCACCTGTATTATCGACTGGTTATACAATAATAATTTTTAAAGCCACCTGAAAAATTGTCATTATTAAAAAACTTATTAAGTACCAAAACACTTTAAATGTTTTTATTTATTGATGAAATAATGATCGCTTCACAGCTAAGCTAATACAATATTTTGTGTAATGTGTAGTACAATCCATACCTTATCAACTTAATATTAATACAAATTTCTAATAATATATCTGAAAAATTAATTCAAATGAAGATCACTGAAAAATAAATTTGAACTTAATATAAAATGCCAAAAAATAAAATTCAGTCCTTATAAAGTTGTACGTGTAACTGTCCAATTTTTACCTAGTGTCTGTTTGTATTAGTTCTTTGCAAAAACAAATCAAACGAATAATTCAACACTTATTAAACTTTGTTTATTAAGTTGCCCAGTTCAACTTACCTGCAAGGCATTAATGTAATTTGAAAAACTGGGCCTTGGTTAAGTTGACTAAGTCCTTTCGACTTCCATTGTTTCACTGGCTTCAAATCCTAAGAAAACAATTATTCAAACAATATTAATCACATCTATTAAATTATTAAATTAATAATTATTTAAACAAACTTCACAAATAGTGAAACTAGTTTTAACACAATGTAACAGACTACTTAGTAATTTTAAAATCCTTACAAAATTTATCTTTCATACGATATTAATACAGGAAAATTCAAATGCAGTACGAAAATCATTTTGGACATTGAACTACTTTAGTTTTAATGAAAAGCAATCTTAATCAAATTATTTTTTAATAGTTTCAACATCCACACTAATTGCTTGTGCAAAACATTCATAGAACAAAATAAATTATATTGGATTTTATATCTTTGGAAAACAGGGCATGAAACCGGTTTTTTAAACCGGTTTAAAAAACCGGTTAATCCGTATTTTTTGTCCGAAAAAGTGATTTTTAACCGAAACCGAAACCGTTATTTTTGAAGGCAAAAAAAACGGTAACCTTAAACCAAAATAATAAAAAACCGGTTTTTTTAAACATATTTTTTTAATAAAAATTACTTTAAAAAATACAAAATCGGTATTAAACGCGATTAACTAGTTTACCAAAAGTAATTCGCTTGATTGAACATATATTATAAAATTATAAATAGATAATATTATCTTTTCATACTTTGCATTCCTAATCTGAATAATGTTAAAAACCGGTTAATTTAACCGTTTTTTTTTAAACCGGTTTAAAATTTACACAAAACCGGTTTTTATGGAAAAAACCGGTTTTTCAACAAAAACCGTTATGAAAATAAAGTTCTCGATTTTGGTTAACCGTTAACCAAAATTTTTTTCGGTTTCTAGCCCTGTTGGAAAACAAAAACTTAAAGTTACTATTAAAATTGTTTAATTTATCAAAATCGATGTGTGATTTCACCCCAACTTACCATTCTGCACCCCATTTTGTACCTCTAATCCAGGAATTTGACCTGCCTGCAGAATCCTCTGCAACTTTTCCATTTCTTCCAGAGAACTTGCTCTAGATATAGCTTCACGTATCTTTCGAATTTCTTGATCAGACAATCCTGAAAATTTAATACAAAATAATTGTTGAAACAGCTAAAACTTATGCATCTACTATACAAATGCCTTTATCTACAAAATTTGAATTCGCTATCACCTACGTACTTAAAAAATTCTAATATATTGATGCTTATAACTTCAAATTACTAATAGA
The DNA here is from genome assembly GCA_947652605.1 of Elmis aenea. Classification (NCBI taxonomy): domain Eukaryota; kingdom Metazoa; phylum Arthropoda; class Insecta; order Coleoptera; family Elmidae; genus Elmis; species Elmis aenea. Next base: position 39,737,315 of record OX393579.1, on the reverse strand, counting down.
CTAAATTTCTTACTTTTTGAAGGGTTGGGCATATTACCCCCTGGTGTAAATGTTTTAGCTCGTTTCAAAATTTCTTTCTGAATTTCTTTGCCTCGTTTACTTTTAAACAGCGCCTTTGCTTCCTCTCTTTCCTTCATTTTTATTTTTCTAAAGTCCAACAATTTCAACTGAGGAAATTTATAAATGATATACAATCTATAATGTTGCTTTGATGTAACTGGATTGTGCAATAAACTGATCATTGATAACTTTTCCAACGGAATAAGTGGTTCCAAATCACTTAATTCCTCTATATGATTTGCTGTTAATATAAGACTCTCTAGATTTGGTATTTGTTCATCAAGATGTTGTCCAATACGTCTAAAACCATTACAAGACTAAGTTAACACTAGTTACAAACATCAGGCCAATACTTACACAATGCGGTTGTTGTTCATTAACAAACATTTCAGCCTTTTTAAATATGGAAATCCGTCAAGTTTTCTTATATCATTTTCCGAAAAATCTATTGTATCAAACTGATCACCAGTTGCTCCCAAATTTTCAATTTCTGGTATTTTATAGCCTATAACCACAATCGACATAAAACGTGGAAACAATGTAAACAAAATAAAATATTACCTCTTAAATCGAGCTCACGATCTTTTACAGGATTTATATATTGCATGGAGTTTTGAATAATTTCTGCTGTTAGTTTAACCATTTTGATAACTAAATATTTTACAAATAGCACACCATGCAAACGAAGATCTTAAAATTGATGCGGAATAATGTGCGGTGCTGCGGTGCACTACGTAGTGACTGTTGTCACGGTAACCACACGGTAAGGAGGACCAAGCAAAACAAACTACTAAATATACAACCAAATGCATAACAAAATAGTCATTTAATTTAATTTGTATGGTAATGACTACATGATCATGACCAGTATCTCGGTTTGCCACCGCATAAACCGTAAACACTACCTTTCTCAACTTCCACTTACCCAGTTGACTTACCACACAACGTGCACACAACTTACCAATTGGTCTTGTTTAATATACCGTCAAGCACCACGCTATACACTTCCTAGTTTGTTTTTGTGGCAAAAATAACATAAACAAAATGTCATATATATTTAATTTTCTTCAATATGAGCTAAAATGATTACATTTGCATATAAACGTGTAATCGTAGGATTAGTTACTATAATAATATTGTTATATTTTTATTGGACTCATATTACAAATTCTAAATCTATTATTACAAAATCAAATTTTGTAACTGCGACCCCACAATTAATTATTAACAATCTTACAAAGTAAGTATCATCTTTCATATAACATAAAAACGTTTTACATTCTCTTCCATTTTTAGAAATGATGTTATTATTGCTTGTGTGGTTTGTGGCGACAGAGTTCAAGAAACTTTAAATATGTTTAAATCAGCTTTAATGTTTAGCAAAGTAAGACTTCATTTTATTGTTGTAACAGAGGATAAACTGAAAGAAAATTTTAGTGAAAAGGTAAGCTTTGTTAAATATTAAAGTCCCAAAATATTATTTATAATTGTTTGTAGTTGGGCGAATGGAGATCTTTTACTAATAACGGTTTTTCGTTTACAATAATGCCATTAACATTTCCTCCAGAAAATGCAGAAGAATGGAGAAAATTATTTAAACCATGTGCTGCTCAAAGATTATTTTTACCGGTAAATATATTTTTAATTATTTAGAAAGTAGATAGTTTTTTTCTTACTGTTTAAAAAAATTATATATTGCAGTAGTAGAAGTACATAAGTTGTTACTCTGAATTATAATATTCTAAATGATTAACTTAACTGCTAAGTCTAGTAAGTTAAATTCAAATAGAGTAAGTAGTTGTTTGCTTACGAATGAAATTAATAACATTTTTAAGTGATCATGAATAGTGAAAAGACTGAAAAGTGAGTAGTTGGAAGTACTTAAAGCAGTGTTTTTAATTTTTTTCAATGTATGTATAACAATATACTAATTTACTAATACAATATTAGTATGTTTGGATTAAACAGTGTGTCCAAAAGTAATGGAATATGCTATATATCTCAGTAAATATCCACTTTAGAGAAAAATGTTTTGAATAAAAGTTGTTTGTTACTTAGTTTTCCACCATAAGACAAAATCAATTTTTTTTGTTTTGAATAACAAAGCGCAATGAAAAACAATTGAATTTTTTTAAATGACAAGGTACCCCTATATTATACTCATTTGATAGAGCATTTTTTTCTCTTTTCAATGATGCAAAACTTTAGTACCCTTACTTAAGCAACTTTTTGAGAAAATCGCAAAAAATACTCTCAAATTATTTAAATTGTTTAGTATAAAAACATCATAAGAACTAACATTTTTGGACGAAATCTACAATAAGTGTTCAAACTGTGAACCAGTTACAGCTTGGCAATGATAAGCTCAGTTTTTAAACCCGTTTATAACATTCCCAACCATTTCAGGTGTAATTTCTCTAATACGATCTTTTAAATTTTCGATATTCTCTGGCCTCTTAGCATGAACTTAATTTTTAAGGTGACCCATCATTGAAAAGAGAAAAAAATTCTCTATCAAATGAGTATAATATAGGGGTACCTTGCCATTTAAAAAAATTCAATTGTTTTTCATTGCGCTTTTGTTATTGGGGGGGGAAAAAAAATTGTATTATGGTAAAAAACTAGGTACCAAACAACTTTTATTCAAAACATTTTCCCCTAAAGTGGATATTTACTGAGATAATAAGCATAGTGTCCTAGTCGAGTTGGTGCTATAATTTTATTGCAAAATCAGTTTATTTACTGATTATTTTGTTTTCCGTAGCACACCTGTAGGATACTTATATCACACAGGTTGATTGAAAAAACTGATTTAAAGGGTGATTTCACATTAGGGTAATAACTAACAAATAATTTATTTATTTTATTATCTTGCTAGCCTGATAATTGGCCCTTCTTTGATCAAAAGTAACTATCATCTTATTTATTTTTAATTTAAACTGACAAAAAGGTCTTATTTATTTTTGTTTATTGGCTGATAATCGGGTCTTGGTGTATTTAAAATGTTTACTTAAAATTGTATCACAAGTCACCTCCTACTGTTATGACAATACTTATTTTTTGCCCCATTTAAATAAGTGTTTGGATGTAGGTATAATAATTTTTTTAAATTTCAGACTGTACTAAAAAACTTCGACTCGATTTTGTACGTAGACACAGACGTTTTATTTTTTTCACCAGTTGAAGATGTCTGGCGGCATTTTAAATTAATGAATTCTAGTCAGATGACAGCGTTAGCACCTGAACATGAAGATCCTAATGTGGGTTGGTACAATAGATTTGCAAGACATCCCTTCTATGGAAAATTAGGTAATATGTGAACTTGCAACTTATTGACTACATGCAAATATATGTTAGTTGATAGAAATTGGCTACCAAAATTAGTGTTTTCAATTATCTGTGATAGAAAAAAATTATGTAGTTATAAACTGAATGCCGTTAGTTCCATAAAAAATAATAATTTATGTATATAAAGCTCTTATTTAATTTTTAGGTGTTAATTCTGGTGTAATGTTGATGAATTTAACGAGAATGCGGGCATTTCAGTGGGTAGAATATGTTGTACCAATATATAAAAAGTATAAGCTGCAAATTACTTTTGGGGATCAAGATATTATTAACATCATATTCCATTATCATCCAGGTTTGAAAATCTTTTTACCAGTATGTGGTTCTTTTCATAATATGTGCAACTTTTTTTTTCAGATAAATTATACGTTTATCCTTGTAGATATAACTTTAGAGCAGACCACTGTATGTATATGAGCACGTGCAAAAGTGCGGAAAAGTATGGAATATCGGTGTTACATGGATCTAGGGGATTTTTTCATTCTGGGAAGCAGCGTGCCTTTCAGGCTATTTACAGAGCATTTGAAGAGGTTTGTGAGAATTAATTAACGTTTTATTTAAATTTAAGTTTGAATAAGTTTAATAGGTTGTACCAACCAGGGCTGCGGAGTCGGGAAAAAAAAAGTCGACTCCGACTCCTGATAACTTTAGTGGTTCGACTCCGACTCTGACCAAATTAAATACTAAGACATTTTATGGTGTGTAATATAGGAAAACAAATTATAAACATAAAAAAACTATTTAAAAATTGAATTTAAATTTTGCGGCAAAGGACCACCTCGCAATTTTTTATTGTACTCGGAGTCGGAGTCGGTACATTTTTTCCGACTCCGACTCCACTGACCAGAAATTTCTCCTAAACTCCGACTCCACAGCTCTGGTACCAACAGTTCGCTACCTTTTACTATAATAAAAAGATTGAAAAACCGCTTACAGCCATGTTAACGAAATGAAGAAGCTCACTCCGTTTAATCTGTGAAAAATAGTATATTTTACAACAAGAGATGAAAGTCCAGCTTTTTTCGTGAGGTGAGATTTATTCACGAACGGAAAAAAACTGATTTCATCTCGAGTCGTAAATGCTATTTTTTCTACGAATTTAAAATTATATTATAGAACGAAATTTAATGTAAACGAACTAAATGATAATTATTAAGTATAAAGTATTAATTAATCATTTCATTTCCATAGCGACACAACCACACTGACATTGACATAAATAAAATTATAACCTGCAAACGATACACAGGGTGATTGATTGAGACCGGGACTTAAAAATATATGAAGAATGAAAAAGGTTATGGATCTGAAATTTTGGTTATGACCATAATGGCATCTGATCTGTTTAATGAAAATATTTTCAATATGGCGACACTTCCGGAAATACCGGAAGTTGACGTCTACTTTCTTATTTCAAATACAACGGTCCATTTTTTATTGCATTTTTGGATTCAAAGTGTAATTTTAGAGGGCTTTTATTAGCATTCCCTATACCTAAGTGCAGCGGCTTTTTAGATTTTTGGACTTTTTTGAAAATCTTTTGATTTTCATCGTGATGCTTAATATTATCTAACCATTTTTGAAGAAAAAACGCTTAAATATAGACCATGCCTAGAAGAAACCTTGGAATACGTCCTGGAATTTTGCAATCGATGCATTATTTACAGAGTGTGCAAAATTTAATTTTTTTTTTAATACAACCTCAGACCACTAAAACTCGTTTTTTTCAAATACAATGCCCAAACTTTTTTTTCATTTTCTAATGCAAAATTACATTCTTCATCAATCTGTATTAGCGTTTCCTATACCTATCTGCAACAATTTTCGAGTTATTAAGAATGTTTGATAAAGTTGAAGGAAATTGCATTTTTAAATAGTGAGCCTTGTAAATTACGACAAATGCCAATATTAATAACTGTATACCACTTTTATGAAGTTTGTCTGCAGTATCCATAAAAATAGAATATCAAGAATATTCAAACACGGATATTTTGAATTTATTTTACATTCATGGACAATTTCAGAAGGTAATTGAAAGTGAGAATGAATAGTTGTGCATTGTTAATGTAGCTTGTACAGCATAGTATGTTAACCCCGAGTCTTGCGCTGCCAATCGAATTGACCGCTGAGGATGGTCATTAAAATATCCCAGGATGTTAACTTCGTTAGTTTCTTAATTTGTCACACGCTTAGGTCGAATACTAACAGATTTCACTCTTCTAAATTGCAAAAAATTTGATTCTATTCCTTGAAATTTCTGTCTGGTCGTTACATTCAAATGAGGATACCTCTCACTGAACAAACGGCAAGTTCTTTCAAAAATATTGTGACATTCTTCATGAATATAAAATAAGTTCAAAATATTCGTGTTTGAATACCCTTGATTTTCCGTTTTCATGGATACTTCAGACAAACGCAATAAAAGTGGTTTAAGGTCAACTCACAGCGGCACGTTTTCGACGCGGTCGCAGGCGCGGTCACGATAATTAGTAACCTGGTTATGTAAGTAAGTAACCATGGTTACCAATTATCGTGACCGCGGCCGCGCCCGCTTCGAGATCGCGCTGGTGTGTGTGGACCTTTACAGTTATTAATATTGGCATGTGTTGTCATTTCCAAGGCTTACTATTTAAAATTTTCAATTTCTTTTAACTTTATCAAAAATTCTTAATAACTCGAAAATTGTTGCATATAGGTATAGGAAACGCTAATACAGATTGATGCAGAATGTAATTTTGCATTAGAAAATGAAAAAAAAAGATTGGGCATTGTATTTTAAAAAAACGAGTTTTAGTGATCTCAAGTTGTATTAAAAGAAAATTAAATTTTGGACACCCTGTAAGTAATGCATCGATTGCAAAAATTCCAGGATGTACTCCAAGGTTTCTTCTAGGCATGATCTAAATTTAAACGTTTTTTCTTCAAAAATAGCGGCGTTAGATAATATTAAGCATTACGAAGAAAATCAAATTTTCTTTAAAAAAGTCAAAAAATCTAAAAATTGACTGCACTTAGGTATAGGGAATGCTAATAAAAGTCCCTCTAAAATAACATTTTGAATCAAAAAATGCAATAAAAACTATACCATTGTGTTTAAAATAAAAAAGTAGACGTCAACTTCCGGTATTTCTGGAAGTGTCGCCCTATTGAAAATATTTTCAATAAACAGATCAGATGCCATTATGGTCATAACCAAAATTTCAGATCCATATCCTTTTTCATTCTTCATATATTTTTAAGTCCCGGTCTCAATCAATCACCCTGTATATTTAATATTAATTTTTGAACCATTCTTACACTTTTGTATAAAATGCTACATTAAAATTAAATTATTTGATAAGAATTTAACGCAATTTTAGTTTATTATGAGTTTAAGTTAAAAAACATCGTAAATTTTACAATTTGATTTTGACATTGACAGTAACATTATTTTTGCCACTACTGGCGAATGTTTTATTTCGCCACTAGAGACGAAAGTAAAACTTTCATGTAGGGTAGGCAGTGAGAAAATGACAACTTTCATATACATGAGTAGAAAAAAATGTATTTCAAACAAATGTATATGCTATACCGTGTTTTCAATAACATTTCAAGCACGGGGATCTCGCTTATTACAAGAGATACAGCTTTGCTTCGATTAGATGAATGATTCTTAAGTATGAAAGGAGCTACAATCTCTTTTTAAAAGTACAAAATTTCTCGTCCTACTTTTCTCACAACTTTTTTGTCTTAATCATTATTTGTACTTTCTTGAGGTATTTTTTATGTAGAATGTAACTATAATTTTAAGTTTTTTTATAACTTTACTTCTGAGATATTAACCCTAATTTCATATTTTCTTATTGGCCGTCAAGTTAGCTTTGAAATAGTTGAATGTGCTTCGTTCTCCAATTTCTAATGATAAATCACTTGTCATATCTATTTTAATAAACAACACCCAAAATCAAGACATATCGTATTTTACCAATCACTCATCAAGCTGTCTATGAAAAAAAAAAACAATAAACGACCAATTAAATATCAAATAACAGTATCATTTGACTGCGGTATCATTTATTCGAATATTATAATGATGTTTAATTCGATTGCGTTTGTAGTAATTTTGTTTTAATTATGACAACATTTACAAATAACGAAAACATTCTATGTTGAGGTGCTACATTCTTTGCAATAAAGACTGCATTTCGTAACTTAAATGCAGACAGATACGCAGTGCAATTAGATCGACACTACGCAGATCACAATTTTGTTTAGAATGTAATGGACAACTGTTTAAACATTTTTTATAAAAAGTGTTATTTTTTTATAATTAAGATTATTATACATTCATAATTATTGATTTCCTCCGACATATTTAATTATTGTTAATTCATGTTTCACAGCTAACTTGAAATAAAATTGGTAAAATATGATTTTTCTTGATTTTCTGAGTTATTTATTAAAATAGTTATGACAGTGATATTACACTAGGAAAAAAAACATTTGACTTTTCCATAGCCAACTTGACAGCCAATAAGAAAAAATTAAATTAGGGTTTATATCTCAAAAATGAAAAATGCAAAAAAAAAACTAAAATAATAAATACATTCTACGTTAAAAAAACCTTATGAAAGTCCAAATAAAATTGATCTAAGAATTAAGACAAAAAGTTGGAAAAGAAAAAAAAAATCTACATTTTCATATCTTGCTATAACTTCTAAAGCACGAGAAATTTTGTACTTTAAAAACTGATTTTAGCTTAAAAATAGCTCATCTAATTTAAGCAAACCTGTATCTCTAATAATAAGCGAAATCCCCATGCTGGAAATGTTATCTGGGACACCCTGTATAGCATAGCTAATATTTTTATTAACATTTAATTTGCATAAGCAGCTTGATTCAAATTCAATGGTAACTATTGGAATGTCACTTATTATTAGAGATAGACTGATAGTTTAAATTTGGCTAAGCTGCTAAATTTGATACAATATCAAAACATATTTTGGATAACTGCAAACATTCTCATGAAAACTAAAAATATATGAAAAGTTTTTTTATGTAACTTTTATTTATAAATATTTTTTAATTCTATAGTAACTTTTAAGTATCAAGGTTTTTATCACTCCAGTACGACAGAATGGTTAAACCTGCTTGCTGATACAAATAGATTATAACAGTCTATCCTATCATGAGCAAGTTTTAAATGTTTTTACTTTTTTTACACATTGTTGCCAATATTCAGTTCAGGGCCTTTTGCATAGTATGATTCCTGTTTTAGTTTCAGCTAGGAGGTGATGTTTACCGGGATTTTTATCAACCCCTTGAAACATACTTAGATCTGACCACTAACACCAACTGTGGACATATCAAAGAAGTTTATCTAAAAAGCATTAAGAAACATATAGACATAAATGAAGATGATATTAAGTAATATAACCAACCCACTTAAATTTCTGTATAATTTTTTTTAATAGGATAGGTTTATAAATGTTTGTGATATTTTATGTTTTCAGTTGGAGGGAGTTTTTCGCAAAAGTGTTATACTCAGTTAAATATTACATTTTAGCGATTATAATATTCGATATTTGGCAATTCGTTTTTCATGAACCGTGTAGTAAACCCTTTAAACTTGATTCCAGCTGTAAACTTTGTTTTTATATTTATATTACATGAGATTAACCCTTAAAGGTGAACTAAGATCTGTGACTATTGTCTTGATACCAAATGAAACAACAAATTCAAAAAGTTTAAAAACAGCTGCCAAGAAATTCCTCAACCGTAAATGTGGTCAATTTTAAACTTTTTGAGGCTTTTAGCGTTGTTAAATTTAAATGGCAACTAAACTTTAATGTTTTGTGCCATGTAGAGAAATATATTGGAAAGTTTTACGACAACTTTCCAAATAAAGGGTTCTCAAATTCATTAATTTTTTACCTCATTTTTAACATTTTTAATCATAAGTATCTATTATTAGGGGTGGGAAGTATCAAAACGTGAATATTAGTATATAATTCAAACTTCTGAACCGGATTTTAAGATTGTTGTAACATTTTTATGCAAATAATACCGCTTTTGTTTTTTTATTTAGTTGTCAATAAGACTGTATACAGGGTGTAGAATTGAATCACGCACTATAGCAATTTTAATGATAAAAAAAAGTTGTATAATATCTGTGGTCAGTGGAAAACAGCACAAGTCAAAAAGTGCAATTTTTCAGGAGCAACGTTTTTTTATTTTACTGATTATCATGTGAGTTTAAATTTTACTTGTATGGCATATTTTACTTAAAATTAAGTATTAAATTATCACCATATGTCAACATGATGAAATTTTTTAATAAACAGTAAATACTTGACTTAAACTGGCATAAAATAAGAATAACTTAAGTAGTTTTTCACAAATGTAAACAAATGGATATATTCAGTTTAACTCGTTTATTCTTAATAAATATATTTTTTATGTAGAATTTTAAAAAAATTAATGGAGTAAACATAAATACTCATTTTTAAATATAACTTTTATTATCTTTTGATTACACGAAATTTCATTGCAATGGAAAAATGTGATTAATAAAAATACGTGAAATGGAACTAACATTATAAACAGGAAACACAAGTGCCGAAATTGCAAATTACCAGTATAAGAACATAACAATATGAATGGTATAAGGTTAATAATAAAAAAATTACACTTTTTGACTTAAGTGTTTTTTCCCGCCGACCACAGATATATCCCCTGATTATTTTAGAATAAAAGTGCATTTAGGTTTTTTGTAGAGAAAAAAAATCTGTGTGTACAAATGTAATCAATATTAATTTTTATTTTTCAGTAATTAAAAATTAACAAAATAATTGCAAAACGCCGTTTTGACAAAAATCTGTAGTGCCTTGGAATTATGCTGCGACAGCTGCCCATCCTTATGTCACTTATCTGTCACTTTGACGTGAAGTCAGGGTTACCCATGGATAAGGGGTTACCAGATTTAAAAATTTCCTTTACGGGACATTGCGACAAAAAAAAACTTAGCCACGGGTTTTTTACATAATGCTTAATGAGTAGCCTACTACCCTCTATTAAAACAGTGTCTATCCACCACCATATTGCACAAAACTTTGTAGGATATGTTCTTATCGTCCAAAAATATTAAAAATTTGCTGTCATATCAATAAGTGATAAAGTTGGGTGTGCGGGACGTGGGACAAATAACGACAAAGCGGGACAGTCCCGCGAAATCCGAGACCTCTGGTAACTCTGCGTGAAGTTTACATGTAATCTTCATAGATTTCTATTATTGTAACAAGATTATATGATTTCATTTCAATAGAAACATAATTAATTGTATAAAGTAAATGTACGATAAAATATGAACGACAATTAGGAATAAATTTCTCATCAAAGTGACAGTATAAGTGACATTAGGCTGGGCAGTTGTCATAGCATAATTCCAAGGCACTATAGATTTTTTTCAAAACGGTTTTTTGCCATTTTCTTAATTTTTAATTACTGAAAAACTACATTTGTTGACAGAATTTTTTTCATTACAAGAAACCTAAATGAACTTTTTTTCTAAAATAATTAGGGGAGATATTATACAACTTTTAAAATTTTACCATTGAAATTGCCATGTTGCTTGATTCAATTCTATGTTGAAATACTAATATCAAATTGATATACAGGGTATCCCATTACCACTTTGAATACATCGTTTATTTTTAAAACAATATATTGCGATAGTTATGATATCTGGGACAGCCTGTATTTCGCCTACCGTTTTGAATTATTTATTTATAAAACTAACTTTGACAAAAATGTCTGAATTTAAAAACTGGATAGCTACGTATCCTAGATATCACGTTTAGGGCACAATATTGTCGTGGTGACTGCAGTAGGTCGTATGTCAAAAAAAATCAATTTTCGTTTTTGGGTATATTAGTAACCAAAACAGTCACTGCTACAAACTATATTATATGAAGTCCAAATTAAAATAGCATTTTAAATAGCCAATTAGAAATCCTATAAATATTTTCAGAAATAAGTAGTTTTTTGTCTCTACTGAAAAGTTAGTATTAAATAACATACGACCTATTGCAGTCACCACGACGAATGTTAATACAATAATATTCCATGCCAATATGTAATTTTATTTTTAAAAAACAGCTTTAATTTGGTGGTCATCCATTTTATAACTAAAGTTAATAAGGCTTATTAAATCAGAAAATGTATAGTAATTTAGTAGTAGCTTCAATTTTTAAACGTCCATGGATTAGTATTTAATTGTGACTATTTAATAGAAGTAATCAATTGTATAAATTGTAGTTAGCAAATTTTTTATTAATATAGTTTATTTATGGTGCTTTAGGTATAACCTCAAATAATAATCAGCTTTAAAGTATATGTAAATATTTGCGAACTAGTAAATATCTCCGTTTAAGGACAACACTTCTAGCCTAACGTATAAAGTGAAGTCTTTAAAAGTTCCAGTTTTATTTTGATAGATGTGTTCCAGGTAATAAACAACAATTTTTAAATGTTTTATTACAAATTTTTATATCGATTAAACTTTATTAATGTTTTGGGCACTCGTATGTGTAAGGGTTCATATAAATGTACATTTGTATAATACTTTATATTTGATTAAATCATGACATTTTTAATTTCGTATTTATTATTACAGTCGTTAAATCAAAATATGTATATTTGTAGTTTTAGTTTATTTTATATTACAAAATAAAAATTTTATATTGGTATCAAGTAGTTGTTTTATTTTTTTTTATCGTTTAACTCATAATTGGATGTTATGAAAGGCGAGTCATTAGTGTGGGATCGGTCGATTGTGGCTAAACGGTTTAAGATAGAAAGTTGATTCAAACACTATTTCATATGGTTTTTTCTTCCAAATACGATAAAAATATTTTCGAATATACAGGGTGAGTCACCTCTCTGGAACTAATAGCAACTTTTATATTTCAAATAAAACACCCCATTTTTATTTAATATTTTTGACCGCCTTTATTTTAGCTTTGCATCCATATAAAATACTACAGGTTTTTATGTGGCGTAGTCACAAAAAAATTTAATTTTACAGTACTCGCTATTGATGCTTCATACAGCTACGCCATGAAAGCATTTTAATAGCTTGAAATGCGATCAATATTATGAATCGAATAACTAACGCCTAATGTGTCAAAGTTTAATAGTTCGTTTATATTTTAAATTCAATCTAAATCTGGAGTCGTTTTGCTTTTATTTGTCGAAACAAAGTACGAGGATTTTAAATTATTACAATAAATTGGACAAAGAGTACGCCTTTTAATTAAAATTAATTTGGAGTTCTTTCATACGACAAAAAGTATCAATTCATTAAGATGAGATAAAACAAATATTTAGCTATTATGTGAAAGATCATAAGACAAGTAAATAATAAGAACCTATTTAAACGAAAAATTTATTTAAAAAAATTTACAAAATTAATAAAAGTTTCCCCCCCCGGCCCCTTCTATTCTGATAGTTGTTGTTCTGCTCCTGCAAAATAAAGTTTATTAATGAAATTGATGCGGCGTTACCGAAGCAATCTTACATTCAAAATCACTTGTAATAGTTTCGCCACATTGTCTGCCCCGTTTCCTGTATCGCCTACGGACCCTCCCACCCCTTCCACCTCCACGATCTCCGCATCCTCTATAACTGCTTCCTGCACCTCTGTTGCCTCCACCTCTGTTTCTTTGATTGTTTCCTCCTCCTCCTCCTCCTTCATTATCTCTACCGCCTCTTACTCCACCTCTTACTTCACTTCCCTCTCGTCCACCTCTTACTGTACCTCCTTCTCTTCCACCTCTTACTGTACCTCCTTCTCTTCCACCTCTTATTTCTCCTCCTCCAACTCTTACTTCACCTCCTCCTCTATTTCTTTCACCTCTTTCTATTTGTCTCTCTTTCGCTTCTTACTCTATCACCTGCAGCATGGACTTGTTCGCCGCTTATGTTTTGATCTATAAAAAAGATATTTAATAATATGTCATAAGTTACAAACAATTTGACTTACATTCATCATAGTTGATGAAGGGATGAGGTTCCGGCATGAGGATGGCACCGGTGGAAGTTGAGGTTCTTGATTCCTTAACGCGTCCTCGTACTCCTCTAGCATGACTAGAGTGAAAGTTTAAATTTGGCAAAGTTGCTAAATTCGGTGTTCATCATTAATCCGAAGAGAAATTAGAAATATCTCAATCGGTATCTGAGAAAATTTTGGAGTATAAAATATTTTAAATGTACACAGACATTGCTGTAGCAACTTTTTAAGCGGAATCGAATGATAATCAATTACTTTTCCTAGCTCGATCCGTTTTTGTTTTATGACAACCAAATTTATTATTTCTTATTGGCAGAGCAATAATTTTTGCCATTTACATAATAAAATAAATTTTTATTTTCTAAATTCTTATTGTCAAATTTGTCGTTTCCATGGCACCCAATCAACAAACGAATAATTTTGAAAGCCTATTATGTACTTGTCAGAAAAACGTGATATTCTACTTTTTTAGTACAAAAATATCTGGAAAAAAGAATACTTTTTAACTTTAGAGAAAAGTTTTAAATTTCTTCCTGCAATGCATAACTGAAAAAGTTTCTTAAGGTTCAGAAGAACCCGCGCTATTGTTCTTTGAGGAATTTCCAGAATGTTCATTTATACGAATTTATTATGATGACAGGCAGTGCCGTTCCGAGTACAGGGTGGACCACATTCAAATGTTTCGCGGGGTATCTTGGTTACCGCAATAGATGGCGAAAATCTGATTTCGGTCTCTTGGGCTATTTTTTTGAGAAAATAACGCCTATGCAATCAGATTTTTTTTATCGGATTCCAGTTTGGCACTACAAACAAAAAATGAAATTTCATCATTTTTGAAATTTCGCTATAACTTCTCTATTTATTAAATTAAAACAAAATGTTGTATAGATTTTTTAGACAGATTTTTATGTTTAATTGAAAAACAAAAGTACATTATTTTTAGCCATCTTGACTTTCGAGATATGGAGTAAACTTACATTTTTTTAAATGGAAACCCTAGTTGGCCATGATTTTATGTGAAAGAGTATTTTTTTAGCTTTTCAAAAATATATAGTTTTATATATTTGTTGCAAAAAATAACCGAGATATGGCCAGTTTTGTAAACATTTGATCATCAAAGTTATAGTGGTCGCAGCGAGAAGTGAACTGTGACGCAGAAACCAAAACTGGTCCAAAGCGTTTATTACTGCACCACCTAAAAACATCGGCCTGTCTCAGCAACGTGGTTATAACCTGTAAATCACAGCAGTCAAATTAAGTCCACTAAAAGTCAACGTTTTAAGAAAAGTCTAAATATCAATCGCGATCCCCTCTCTTTGCGCATCTCGCGGTCCACTTCTCGCTGCGACCACTCTAGCCATGATTTCGTAAACAAGTGATGTTTGCAATTATTAAACAACTAAACGTCATTTCGAAGTACATTAATTTGTTGTTAACTTTAAAGCAAATCCATGTATTCTTTTGTATTTTATAACTGTTTATTGTGGTATTGTGAACATGGCTAAATTTGAACTTTATGAAAAGTTTAATGTGTTGGAATATTACTTGGTTTTTACCCTAAGATTTTGCATTTTTTTAGGTTATTTCGCTTATTTTTGAAAATAGACATACAAAATATTATATAATTGTAACGAGAAAAAAATTATCTTTAAATCTAAGTCATCACCTACTACGACTGCCATTTAAAAAAAAGTTGTTTTGTCAAATATCTCGCACGGAAATTTATTTTAAAAAAATTGACTATCGCCATCTTATAAACAACAAAATTTACAAAAAAAAATCCTTAGACGTTTTTCTGTATTCGCAACAATAGCCGAGATATTTAAGTTTAAAAATTTTGATCGATTTCGGTTTTTTCGTTATATCACGCAAGCCATGGAATTTTTAAACAAAACAAGATCTGGTTTGAAATACACACCTAAATAGCTAACTTTTGTCCCATTTAACCAACCTTGTATTTTCATTATTTACGGAGATAGCAGTAGTGGCCCATCGAAAAGTGAAACACCCTGTATAACTATATATTTTTGAAAAGCTAAAAAAAACACTCTTTCACATAAAGTCATGGCCAACTAGGGTTTCCATTTAAAAATATATAAGTTTACTCCATATCTCGAAAGTCAAGATGGCCAAAAACACTTTTGTTTTTAAATTAAGCATAAAAATCTGTATTAAAAACCTAGATAACATTTTGTTCTTATTTAATAAATAAAGAAGTTATAGCAAACTTTCAAAAATGATGAAATTTCATTTTTCGTCTGTAGTGCCAAAATGGAATCCGATAAAAAAATCTGATTATTTTCTTAATAAAATAGACCAAGATACTGAAATCAGATTTTCGCTATCTATTGCGGCAACCGAGATACCCCGTAAAACATTCAAATTTGGTCCACCCTGTACTTGGCCGCCCGTGTGCTGACCTCCTAGCTATTATAATAAGCGAGATCGCCATGCTTAAACTCAAATTTCAAACACCCTATATATTTTATAACTGTTGTTTAAAAAAACGTTTACAATTAAAATAACAAATACTTCTAATGATTAATATCACTGTTAATAAGCACAGCTTTTTGCTTCTGAACATACTATTACATATTTCATTTTGACATTTTTTTAAGTTTATTAGCGAACTGTTGGTCCATTTTCATAACTTGTATCTTCAAACGAACATTTTCTTCTTTTAGTTTAACATTTTCTTTTACAGTCTTTAATAAGCTACTATTTATATCTTCAAGTATTTTTGCAGTATCATTCAACCTATTTGAATAACATTCAATAGCAGTTTCTAGAGTATCAATTCTCGCTGTTTTAGTCTCTATATTACTAATCTTTTTGTTTATTTCCTGTATATTTTCCATCATATCTTCAGTTATTTTGTCTTTATTACAGTCCACACATAACCAATTCTTTTTTATTAATGGCAGTTTATGTTTTAATTGTTTTACTTTTTTTAATGGAGTGCATTTAATATGCCAAAAATTTTCACACACTGTGCACTGCACAAAATCTTTTAAACTCACAAATTGAATTTTACAAAGGGTACACTTTTCCATAATTATTAAATATTTTTTTTTATACAGTGATATATTAGCAGTCCGACGGTTTTGGTTAACTTCATATTTTACTGGTCTATAACCATTTTTTGATTTCTCTGGTACAATTTTGGTCGTTTTATTCACCTTAGGTGATGTTAATTTAACAGGTGTATCTAAAAAAAAAAAAACTCTTCAACGAACATACTGTAACATCAATATACAGGGATGCACAAAAGTATGGAAACAAACAAATATCTAGAACACTATTAAAAATATTCCAATGAAATTTAGTATCTAAGCGTTATCATATATTCTGGATTCGATAAAAATATTGAGGTTGCAATATGACTTCCGGTTCAACCAGAAACGGACCTTAACTTTAAAATTTTAAATGGAACACCCTGTATATTTTTACATTTTTCGATTCCTCTTTATACAGGGTGTTTCTTAAATATTGCGAAAAAATTCAGGTGGTGATTCCTTATCGAAAATTAAGGGGGGTCTTTCAGATAAAATTGTTTCCTTAGACGTCTCCTTTTTGAGTTACACTCCCCTAAAGCCTAAAGGGGAGCGATAAAGTTAGGTTTTTATTTTATTTCTCAAATTTGGATAAATGTAGGAGAATAATATTTGGCAGATGTTTTGTACTTATTGAAAGGTTTCCCATGGTAATATTTTCAATCGTCTCCTACCTTCACAGGGGGCTGAAAAATGCGCCCCCTGTTGGTTTTTTTATCAGAACTTTTTGGTGAGTTAAAATTTTTTGTTTAAAAGCTTGATTTATTTAGAAACTTTTTTTATTCTTTAGTTTTTCTAGTAATACCTACAGTTTTTGAGTAAAAAATAAAATAAGTAAGCATGAACCATCAAATATGACAATATAAAACGAATCATTTTGGTGGTTACCATGGTTTGTTTATGTTCTTGTTGGGTAGAAAAGACGGGTGTAATTCATTTCGACGTTTACACGGCGACAACGCTAAGATGTCTGTTAATTCTGCCCAACATGCATATAAACAAACCATTGCAACCACCAAAATGATTCGTTTAATATTGGAATATTTGATGGTTTATGTTTACTTAATTTATTTTTTACTCAAAAATTATAGGTTTTACGATTAAAACTAGAGAATAAAAAAAGTTTCTAAACAAATCATGCTTTCAAAAAATAATTTTTTAATTGCAAAATTTTAACCCACCAAAAAGTTTTGATAAAAAACCAACAGGGGTCGCACTTTTCAGCCCCCTGTGAAGGTGGGACATGATTGAAAATATTACTATGGGAAACCTTTCAATGATTACAAAACATCTTGCTAATATCATTCTCCAAATTTGAGAAATAAAATAAAAACCTAATTTTATCGCTCCCCTTTAGGGGGGTGTAACTCCGAAAGGAGACGTCTAAGGAAAAAATTTTATATGAAAGACTACCCTTAATTTTCGATAAGGAATCACCACCTGCATTTTTTTGCAATATTTAAGAAACACCCTGCATAACCTTATACATTTTAAAATGTAAATTTAAAGAGGAATCCAAAAATGTAAAAATATATCGGAATATACGATAACGCTAAGATACCAAATTTCATTGAAATAATTTTAATAGTGTTCTATATATTTGTTTGTTTCCATACTTTTGTGCATCCCTGTATAAGGTGTCCCATATTCGAAGCTCAACTTCTATCTTAGTTATTTTCAAACTTTTTTATTAAATTTGACTTAAATGTATGGTAAACAATAAAAAATGTATTGTTGATTAGGTTTTTGCAGTGGGACTATACATCCCAACGGTGTTGATGGTTATAAGAAATAAATTAAAAAAAGAAATGTGTTCAATTCAAATAAACAACCACAACCAAATGAAAAATAATTACTATACATGATAAGGCGTAAAGCATTCGTAGAACATATACGGTTTGTTCCAACACTGATAGTGTGGCGAACTATCAGGAGTGTGAGCAGTATCAATATCGCGTGCCATTATAGTCTTTAACGGCACGCTATATCGATAGTGTGCAGAATCCTGATAGTTTATTGCAGTGTTTCCCAAAGTGTGGTACACGTACCACTGGGGGTACGGCAAGAGTTTGGTGGTGGTACGGCAAGAGTTTGGTGGGGGTACGCGCTGCACCGGGCTTTGGCTGCACCTGGTGCAGTATTTGTATTTTATTAGGAATAAATTTTATTTTTTGTTTATTTTTATTAATTTTTAACGAGGGGTACTCAGTGTTATGAAAATTATAGAAGGGGTACACAGTTTGGGAAACACTGGTTTATTGGATTGTAATAGCCCTGTTGGAACAGACCTATAGTGGTGGTTCGCTTCTCTACTTTATTTTTTGAACATCTGATTATCATGCCATATTTGCTGGTTAAAATAATAGTATTATTCGTACAAACTTAAAAGATGGAAATGTTTCAATTATGATAGCAGACTATAACATTCGGAAGTAAATATCCCAGCAGCATTCATATAAACTGGTTGGCATGTATTGTCCTGTTAGTCTCAAAAGGGTTAAGATGCTCCATTTGGATATATTAGAATGTAGCAGCAAAAGGCTTAAATATTACACGTGTAAAACTTTATTTGTTTAAATAAAAATGTAAAGAAAAAAGCAGATGAGTATGATTTCGTTTACATGCAGTAGACACTATAATATTACCTGTATCAGAAGCTGTAGCACATACGTTTTCAATGGGTGTATCATTCTCCAATGTGTCAGGTACAGAATCACCTTCCGTTTCATGGGATTGTTCACTTGAATCATCGATAATTTGCCGTTTGGTATTTATTGTATAATTATTATGATCTGCACTGCGTTTAATTTCATTAGATGAACTACACGATACGTTATTCTTTAAAGGATCAACACTTTGTTCATTTATGGTATCAATTTTTTGGCATTTGATTTTTGGAGTGTAATCATGATCTATTAAACTACTGTATTTCTTCTTATATCCTTCAAAATTTGTGTTTGATTGACATGTACAGTCCTTCGGTAATAGAAATGAATTTTCGTTCGTAGGTACACCCTTAAAACCTAAAGTTATACAATCATTTTCTTGTTGTACATACACTGATCAAATCTAATTTCACTAACAGATTATTAATGATTATTTAGGTCCAAAAACTATCTAAGCCAGTGTTTCTCAACCTTTATTGGCCCGCGGACCGGTAAAATTTGTGAAAAAAATTCACGGACCGGTGGTTTTTTTAACAAAAAAAAATGTACTGGGTAATAAAGAACTACTGCACAAATTAATTGTAACAATATTATTATTATTTACTTACATTAATATTCAAATGTAAAGATAAGTAACTATTGTAATTATTATACAGGGTGTTTCGTAAAAATGCAAGACAATTCGGGAGGTGATTCTTTATCAAAAATTAAGGGGGGTCTTTTATACAAATTTGTTTCCTTAGACGTCTCCTTTCGAAGTTACACCCCCCAAAGGGGAGCGGTAACATTTGGTTTTTATTTTATTTCTCAAATTTGGATAAATGTAGGAGAATGATATTTGGTAGATGTTTTATACTGATTAAAAGGTTTCCCATAGTAATATTTTCAATCATCTCCTACCTTCACAGGGGGCTGAAATGTGCGACCCCTGTTGGTTTTTTTATCAAAACTTATATAATTTTTTACTCAAAAACTGTAGGTTTTACGAGAAAAACTATAAAATAAAAAAATTTACTGAATAAATTATTAAGTTTCAAACAAAAATTTTTAATTGCAAGATTTCAACCCACCAAAAAGTTCTGATAAAAAAACCAACAGGGGTGGCACATTTCAGCCCCCTGTAAAGGTAGGAGATGATTAAAAATATTACCATGGGAAATCTTTTAATAAGTATAAAACATCTACCAAATATCATTCTCCTACATTTATCCAAATTTGAGAAATAAAATAAAAATCAATTTTTACCACTCCCCTTTCGGGGGGTGTAACTCTGAAAGGAGACGTCTAAAGAAAAAAATTTATATAAAAGACCCCCCTTAATTTCCGATTAGGAATCACCTCCTGCATTTTTTGCATTTTTTACGAAACACTCTGTACATAAGTAAACAAACCTTTTACAAAAATCACAGAAAATTATTTTAAAAAATCGCAAAATCATTTCATGTAGGAACACACCACTAAGAGACATTCTATCTGGTTACTAACTTCACGTTTGTTTGGTAAAATTCATTGTCAGAAATGGAGCACACTCCTTTTCCGAACATTATGCATTACAGGAATTTGTCTTCAGTGCCGTGCTAATCATAAATTACGTAAATTTAAAATTAGTTTAAAATATTTTTATTTCGTAATCTTATAAATTAAAATTTTTTAACGTGGACAGGTAAAAATTCTCCGCGGACCGCTCAAATTTCTCCGCGACCGGTGCCGGTCCGCCGGTTGAGAATAACTGATCTAAGCGATGCAGAAAACTTATTTTTTGTTAATATTAATGAATTGTCAAAAAAAAAAACTTAATAACAATTCACATACTTTAAAACAGTACAGGGTGGACCAAATTCGAATGTTTTGCGGGGTATCTCGGTTACCGCAATAGATAGCGAAAATCTGATTTCGGTCTATTGGGCAATTTTTTTGAGAAAATAACGCCTTTGCAATCAGATTTTTTCTATCGGATTCCATTTTGGCACTACAGACGAAAATTGAAATTTTATTATTTATGAAAATTTGCTATAACTTCTCTATTTCTTAAATTAGAACAAAATGTTATATAGGTTTTTTATACAGATTTTTATGTTTAATTTAAAAACAAAAGTAATTTTTTCTTAGCTACCTTGACTTTCGAGATATTGAGTAAACTTACATTTTTTTAAATGGAAACGCTTGTTGGCCATGATTTTATGTGAAAGAGTATTTTTTTAGCTTTTCAAAAATATATAGTTTTATATACAGGGTGTCACACAAAAAACGCCGCAAACTGTAACTCCGTTATTTGTGGTCAGATTTTGGTGAACAAAAAACCAAATGAAATGTCTCCTCAAATACTATAAACTGAATTAATTTCAATTTTTTTCAAGGTCAACTTAAATGTCAAACGATAGTCAATTTTTGTTTCCAAATGGCACCATCTATTTTTTTTTACTAAATCTGGTAGACATTATTTTTCTGAATTCAATGATGTAATCATAAGTTAATTTTAGTGTAAAACTAATAAGAAATAAAAAATAAAAGTTTAACTAAAATAGGTTAGGTTTCACAAAATTTTCAAGCGTGCCGTGGAATACAAAAAAATCTTTATCAACAAATATCATGTAAATACTAGTGATTGCAATACCGGACCAAAATTACGATACCGGTATTTATTCGCAAGTAATACCGGTATTGCTTTTTTAAAAAAAAGTATTAATTTTGAAAATACAATATATGCATTTTACACATATGTACATATAGTAAATATAATGTCAAAACACAAATTTACATAAAATAAAGAAACTTAAAAAATTACATATGTAAAAAAATATGGACACAAAAAACTGAAGATATACAGGGTAATAATTGATTGGGACCGGGCATTAAAAATATATGAAGAATGAAAAAGGGTATTGATCTGAAATTTTGGTTATGACCATATTGGCATCTGAGCTGTTTAATGAAAATATTTTCAAGATGGCGACCCTTCCGGAAATACCGGAAGTTGACGTCTACTTTCTTATTTCAAATACAATGGTCTATTTTTTATTGCATTTTTGGATTTAACACGTTATTTTAGAGGGACTATTAATAGCATACCCTATACCTAAGTGCAGTCGTTTTTTAGATTTTTGGACTTTTGAAATTTGTTGATTTTCATCGTAATGCTTAATATTATCTATTGCCGCCATTTTTGAAGAGAAAATGCTTAAATTTAGACTATGCATAGAAGAATTTTTGCAATCGATGCATTAGTTACAGGGTGTCCAAAATTTAATTTTCTTTTAATACAATAATTTCAGACCAATAAAACTCGTTTTTTTCAAATACAATGCCCAAATTTTTTTTTCATTTTCTAATTCAAAAGTAAATTCTACATCAATCTGTATTAGCGTTTCCTATACCTATCTGCAATAATTTTCGAGTTATTAAAATTTTTGATAAAGTTAGGAGCAATAATTGCAACATTTTTTAATAGTAAGCCTTGGAAATGACAACAAATATTCCAATATTGCAATATTCCTTCGTCTTCTAATAATATCATCTCTCATTTAATTAACTTAAATACATCATTTTGTGGCACAATTTTGTGTTTTGCATTTATTGCTATTTTTTATTTATGGCAGACTGCAATTATAAAATAATAAAAATTAAATTTAACACGTTAAGCGCCGTGGAGGTCCCTACGGACCGCTGCTATAATATCCCATGGGACCACGGCGGTCCGCAGGGACCGCTTTATAATACCTGCGATTATTTCTCCACACGAGGCCACTGGACCGCTGCCAATGCATTTTAACGTGCTGTTCGGCCCGCTATGGCCTCGGAGAATCATTATGCACTACAAGTTTTTCACTTTTTAATTTCATTTTTTTGTTATTTAAGAAAAAATTCGTTTCATAAAAAATTGTATTTTACAGACATATAATACTAGATTGTAATAAACTACACATATGTATAAACTTATTTCTTTATTGGTAATGCAAATAAACTTAAAATTTAAAAAAACAGATTGAAATGTAGATTAAAACATACCTACTTTTTATGATAAATAGCAAAACAATCAATACAAAAATGCGGTTGATCATCACATTCTTCGCAGTAAGTTGTTACTTTTGGGACTCGATTTTTCGGAATATAACCTCTAATTTTTTTTTCATAACAGCCTTTGCAATATTTTCGTAGTTCAATTCTTAGCCTTAAAGGAATTTGTTACAGGAAGCACATGTTTTAAATTATGTAGATCGTGAAAATCAAAAAGCTGTGTTACAATAAAATTTAAAACTAGCTACAATCTTTGTTGGTTTATTACTTACAATAAATGAAATGGTTCAAAATGTATTAAATGTTTATGACCTTCTTGTAAATTTTATTAGTAAGGATTTAAAACTGAATGCTTCGACAATAAAATAACTTTGTGCAATATCCAATTCGGCAAAACCGCCGTGTGAACTAAACATGCAAGCGAGGTTCAGTATATGCGTCTCACGGCCTGTGATGGTAAACCCATTCGTTCAGGCCTCGAGGCACAAACGTTGTGCCTCAAATAAAACTTTTAAAAGGAACCTAAATCTTTTATTAAAAAAATGGCCCTAGGGACCCGAAATTTTTTATCAACGGTGGCAGTTTACGTCTTAAGTACACAATTTATTCATAAGCAATAACTTTAATCGAGGTTATTTGCTAAAAATGGCAGCGTTTTTAACATTATACATTTTACTTGACACATGCACAGGGACCGCTGAGCGGACCTCTGTGGCCCTTGCGCCTAAAGTTTCCTACTAGGCCACGGCGGTCCCTAGGGACCGCTGTTTGTTTTTCAACAATTTTAGTTAAAAAAAAATATATATGCATCTTAACGTTTTGCTGTTAACATAAAATGAGTAATTAGTAAAAAAAAACACAAAAAAAAAATTTGGCCCGACAAACTTTTTTTGAAATTTTCCTTGGCGCTTAACGTGTTAAAAAAAATATTAATACCGAATACCGGTATTAGACCATCAAATGAGACGGTATGTCGGTATTGTAAAATGGCACGGTATACCGGTATTCGGTATACCGGTATTCGGTATACCGGTATTGCAATCACTAGTAAATACCATCAGTGTGGTATTTAGATGGTATTTAAATGATATTTGGATTTTTTTGTTTTCCACGGCACGCTTGAAAATTTTGTGAAACCTAACCTATTTTAGTTAAACTTTTATTTTATATTTCTTATTAGTTTTGCACTAAAATTAACTTATGATTACATCATTGAATTCAGAAAAATAATGCCTACCAGATTTAGTAAAAAAAAATAGATGGTGCCATTTGGAAAAAAAAAAATTCACTATCGTTTGACATTTAAGTTGACCTTGAAAAAAATTGAAATCCAATTCAGTTTATAGTATTTGAGGAGACATTTCATTTAGTTTTTTGTTCACCAAAATCGGACCACAAATAACTAAGTTACAGCTTGCGGCGTTTTTTGTGTGACACCCTGTATTTGTAGCAAAAAATAACCGAGATATGGCCAATTTTGTAAAAATTCGATCATCAAAGTTTGCCATGATTTCGTAAACAAGTGATGTTTGCAATAATTATTAAACAACTTAACGTCATTTCGAAGTACATTTGTCAACTTTAAAGCAAATCCGTGTATTATTTTGTATTTTATAACTGTTTAATGTGGTATTGTGAACATGGCTATTTTGAACTCTGAAAAGTTTAATATGTTAGAATATTACTTTATAAGTGATAAAAATGTAGCGGTTGCTGCAGAATTTTTCTTGGCAATGACGTTTAGTTGTTTAATAATTGCAAACATCACTTGTTTACGAAATCATGGCAAACTTTGATGATCAAATTTTTACAAAATCGGCCATATCTCGGTTATTTTTTGCAAAAAATATACAAAACTATATATTTTTGAAAAGCCAAGAAATACTCTTTCACATAAAGTAATGTCCGACTAGGGTTTCCATTTAAAAATATAAAAGTTTACTCCATATCTCGAAAGTCAAAATGGGTAAATAAAATTACTTTTGTTTTTCAATTAAGCATAAAAATCTGTATAAAGAACCTATATAACATTTTATTCTAATTTAATAAATAGAGAAGTTATAGCAAATTTTCACAAATGATGAAATTTCATTTTTCGTCTGTAGTGCCAAAATGGAATCCGATAGAAAAAATCTGATTGCATAGGCGTTATTTTGTTAATAAAATAGACCAAGAGACCGAAATCAGATTTTCACTATCTATTGCGGTAACCAAGATAACTCGTAAAACATTTGAATTTGGTCCACCCTGTACAGTCAAGTCAATTTAATTAGGGTATATAATAAAAATT
Organism: Elmis aenea; assembly: GCA_947652605.1. NCBI lineage: Eukaryota > Metazoa > Arthropoda > Insecta > Coleoptera > Elmidae > Elmis > Elmis aenea. The sequence continues at coordinate 39,711,836 of OX393579.1, read as the reverse complement.
TGGTGATTTTATCAGGATGAAATACATGGCACTTAAATGCGTAAAAACAAATTTACAGTATAAAAAGTAATCGTACCTGGTACTTTTATGGTGGGAAGGGAATACTTCATCAGTCTTTGTGAAGTCTTAATTTTACAAAAATCTGGGAAGTGCAAATCACAAATTCTGTAATTGTTTCGAAGAGTTTTTATATCAAGTTTTGGCAACAGATCATTTCCAATCCTCTTCATCCACAAATTAAATAAATCCACTTCTTTCACTGGAAGTGTGTGCCTAAAAATTTTATTTGTTACCATAAGGTAAATAATTTTAAGCACTTTTCAATACACTTGAACAAATTTTTTGACAAAAAAAACATTTTTGTAATTAAAAAATGATCCATGGCCCAAAATAATTAAAATTTATCATACAATTTAATAATACCCCTAATATAAATAATTTAAAAAAAGTTTTACACATGGCACGACATTTTACACAAAATTGCAACATTTAATATACTGTTACACAATAATTATTATCTGCAGAAAAAGTATACAAGTACAATAGACATGTGTACATCATATAATGTGTTACATAATTTAAAGCACAACTTAACAATGCTTTTACTTTTTTTAAATTCCATAGCACACTAAATATAGTTAAAAACTGGAATTAACAAAAGTTTTATAAATCTTCATAGGAAGACCGATAAAAACAACTTGCAAAGGAAAAGTTGTAGATAGTTTTATATTTTATGCTGTATTAAATGACGATATTCATTTGTTTAAATATTGCACTGATTCCAAAATAAATGATTAAGTCGCATTTTTTTAATGGATATCATAGTTAGGTTTGACATTGGAAAATAAGCTTGTATTTTACCTTTTTTTGAATAATATAGGGTGTAGTACATTTATTTTAATATTAGATCTCTAAACAACAAAGAAAGTTGGTAAAAATACTCGGTAAAAATTAAGAGTGCTCTTTTAACTGGTGTTGTATAAGTTCTTTGAGATTCCAATGTTATTTTGGACAACCTGCAGTGTGAAATACTGTATATTCATGAAATGTACATTTATTACACTCCAACAGCGTGTTATATTCAACGTGTAAGTATTCTACCCACAGATAAAATTGATTATCAGCCGCAATTATTAAACAGAAACAAATAACAATGCATTTATAACAACCTACCTAACTGAATATTTATCTTCACAACCAGGAACACAGCACTTCCTTTTAGGAATCATTGTAATATCAGCAGCCGCTCTATAAACATATTATTGGTATTAAATATTACATTGCAACAATATAAACATATTCAATGCGTCAACTGTTTTTTCCAAACACACAAAGTGTACATAACTTACTGCATACAGCTTAAAAAAAAAAAAAAGTATTCTGTGCCTATTTTACAATTCGAACTTAAAATCTTTTTATGAATGTTTTGTCATCTTTATTCATATAAAATTGTATGACTATAGTCCCTGTGGACTACAAAGTTTTTATAATTATTTGCAATTCGTACATTTAAATAAATCTGATTACTTATAAATGTCCCTCGTACATTAATACGTTTTTATGATTTTGTCTTTAAACTCCCTCGAACGTGTTGCCTTTAGGTTAACAACAAACAAGTTAATAATAGTTCACCTTTATGGCATTGGGCTGTTACCAAGCAACAAGTTCTCGAGGCAACAAGACAAAATTCATGCGAAATCGTCAATGTCTTAGGGTAATTATTAAGTTATTTGATCATTATAACTGAAAATAGCACATGCATTTTTGATAATTACTTATCTTATACACTTTAACCAGTTGCTACACTAATTAATAATAAAAAAATTATAATCAATTAAGCAGAATTAAGAAAATAGACTGAGATTTTAAAAATAACAATATAGATAGACCATACCACTGTTCTATGAGCCCATACCTCTTCAACGAGCAGTAAAATTCAAATTTCTTTGGTTATAACTTATAACAATTCTCAAGTCCGCAGTTATAACCACAAACAGTACACGTTAATGGCGCTAGTTATAATACACGATATAAAGTTCGAAAACTAGATGGTGCTCATCAATCATAGAACTCACTAATACCAACGTCTCGCCGAAAAAATACTGCAATAGATCAAGTAATTCATTATTTAAAATTATAAATTCTTTTATAGTCTAGGATTAATCGAGATAGTAAAAACTATCAATATGCTAGGCTAAAAAAGAAGAATGCTCAGTATAAAAAAATGCGAAGTGAAATATCTTCAGTACAATGATTACTTGAGTGAAGCCAGAAATGACCATAGCTAGCAACGAGGCAATCGAACTACTAATTACAGCGGACCATTGGATTGGCGCTAGGTCAACGAGTTACGCATAACAATATAGATGTAACAAACTACCCCGTTCATACATTTAAAAAAAAACTCGACCAAAATCGCTAGATAGGTGTTCGATGTCATTCTAATACTCAAATTTTAAGTTTTTCCGTAGAAAACGAGATACGAATTATTTTAGTTTATCAGTTATCAACTTATCACCCTCAAATTCATAGCTGGTCGTAGCGCCCTTATGCGGATTCAGAATACGACCAAATTTTCAGGGTAAGTGTCTGATGTCGATCAAATACAGGGACTGTAGTCGAATTTCAACGTACCTCTCTAGGAAACGAGTTATGATTTTTTTTATTTTATCACCCTCGTACTTGTGGATGGTCGTAGCGCCCTTATGCGGATTCGGAACACGGCCAAATTTTCAGGGTAGGTGTCTGATGTCGATCAAATACAGGGACTGTAGTCGAATTTCAACGTACCTCTCTAGGAAACGAGTTATGATTTTTTTTATTTTATCACCCTTTTACTTGTAGATGGTCGTAGCGCCCTTATGCGGATTCGGAACACGGCCAAATTTTCAGGGTGTCTGATGTCGATCAAATACAGGGACTGTAGTCGAATTTCAACGTACCTCTCTAGGAAACAAGTTATGATTTTTTTATTTTATCACCCTCGTACTTGTGGATGGTCGTAGCGCCCTTATGCGGATTCGGAAATTTGGAGAATAGGTGCGAGATGTCATGCAAATACATTAACCCGAGTGAATTTCAATGTGCCCCCTTAGAACACGAGATATGCATTTTGTTTTTGAATTATTATTACATACATTTTAGTTATCACTAGAAATATTTTTATAAATGTTCAATTAAAGTTGCTACGGTCCCAATTGGAAATATTTTCTGTGTATTTATATTTTAGTTAACACACCATAAACACTTACTTACATTAAACATTGTGCACACTGTATAAAACACAGTGTTTGCAAAATGCGTGGAACCAGAATTTGAGCAAAGACATTTTGGTAGAACCGAGTGTCGTATTATAAACATACAAAAAAAATGGTTTATAGGATTTAGTAATCATCTTATCATACTGGTCCAATAAATAAATGCATAAATAATTTTAAGAAATCTCGATTTAAACGTGAGATTGCTCTTCATTATAAAAAAATGTCAAAAATGCGTAGGCAAAAGATAAAACTAAACCTTGTTCTTTCTTTCAATTGTTTCAAATTACCGTTGTCTACTTTCATAGCCTACTCGAAAATATTACTTTGCCCTAATAATTAACAATAAAATCGCGAAATAGCGAAAATATCAATTTTAGGTATAAAACAGTATTAATGTTTTCGAAAGAGAATTAAATTTTCTATAAGACGGTGTAAAAAAAAAAGGGTGTTGTATTTAAAAAAAAATGAGTTATCGATGTTTAAAGTTTCACAAGTTTGACCAAGCGTAAAAAACGCCCTGTATAATATTTTTAAAATATAGGTGGTGCAAAGTGTTACATAAGCTATTGTCAATCTTATCTCCAAGCGAATTTCTTCAGACTTCTCAAAGTTTGTAAATGTTGAAAATTTTTGAAAATACTGTATTTTCATGAAAATGCAATTTTCACGAGAACGGTTGACTTTAGACCCATATGACCTTTTACATTTTTTGAATTAAATTTAAAGAGGAATCCAAAAATGTAAAAATATACAGGGTGTTCCATAAGAAAAAGTATAACTTTGATATGCCACTCTTTTTTGGAGCACCCTATATGTTTGAAAATATTTTTAAAATGTAGCCCTTATTGACTTACATATTTTGACAGCGACAGAAATTGGAAAATATAAACCGTTTCGCCATAAAACTCCGACGAGTCCGTCGTGACTCACCCTGTATACTTAAAAAAAGAAAATTACCTGGTGGACTTTTTGGATGGCCAATAGTAGCCAACTTCTGCACCACACTTTATAAGATGCTCGACACTGATGACCAATACCTCAAGCGTTAAAACAAAAACAGTGCAATTTTGATTTTTGTGTACCGTCATTTGCATTCACATTTGCATTATCTGAAGTATGAATTAGCTTAAGTGTGTGCCACCTATTAAAAGCGCACCGCACGTTTGTTGACAAATATTATTTCCACTGCGGTTAATATTTGCGAATTTAGTTGATTCGGTACCTATATCCTATATATACATGTCGCACAAACTAAAAATTGTAATATTTACTATTCAAATGTGTGCCAATGTATATTTAAATTAATCCAAGGTCATTCGGATTAATTATTTGACTTAATAACAACATTGACCAAATTAATTATTCCCTAACAATAGAATTGCTTTATTACTTTCCATTAATGTTTGCAAATTTTTGTTAATATACTTGTACATTTCATAGTACAGTTATTTCAATAAAAATCGACAATTTTATAATCATTGTAAAGATCTTCATTCTCTAATAAAATGTAAATAAGTATTTCACTTATATCCCATGAATGTTTACGTCAACAATCCTACTGTTCAATTTAAATGAATAGTTATGTCTTTCACAGGTGTTTTGAATAAGAATTCGACTTTATTTTGAATCAGCGGCGTCGCTTTAATACTCTCACTCTAACAAAATAAAACAATGTTTTATCACGAAAATAATTAAAAATATGCGGCACAAAATACGTTGCACTAAGATTAATCAAATTTCGTTATGGCTATAATTTTGAAATATTCTTGAGTGATTATCGCTACACATGCAATTAGGTTTAATTCGTTATGAAATTTTGCGTTTTTAGTATTTTTACTTATACGCACGTTAAAGCACTCGCAGTAATTGTATTATATAAATATCTATTAACAACCATAATAAGCCATAATAAGTTTGTACATGAAAAACGAATAACGTGATTATTTTGTATCTTTTTGTATTTCGTATTTGTGCGGGTTATATTAAAATGAAAAACACGGAAATTAAAAAAATATATTAAACAATCGTTTACCGTTCACAATGAAAATAGGATTAAAAATACAGAAACGTGACGAACGGGCGACGCCGAAATTACTTAAATCAACTACACACCAATAAACCTGTTGTGAAACTCTTTTACTTTTTTCTCTGATTTGCCTCGGCTTTACTTACCTTAGTTGGGATGTTCATATAAAAACGAGTTGCCTATGTAATGATATACAAACACCCAGCAGTATCAGTATTAACTCAATTGAAAATCCAAATTTAAACAATCTATTCAGTCATGTTTCGATATCTGAGGTATACAATGCTTTTTTACAATGCACTTGCATTATTTAGTAACAAAAGTATTACATCAAGGGTTTTCATGGCATTGGATTCAAGTTTAGACTTTTTTCTTGAACACAAGAATGAAATGAATTTGGATGCATTTTTAGCCATTACTTTGGCAGATGGTAAGTACATTTATCATTAAACTTATTACATCAGAAGTCACACATATACATATACATCCACTTAATATAGAAGTGGGACTATAAATAATCATTCTCTTAAATTTTTTTTGAATCGTGTAAGTGATTTATATTTTAAATGTTTATATTTTAGCTCAGCTTGATATCTTAGATGGTGCCTATCAAATTATTAAACCTTTGCAACTAAAAACGGCGAAAATTCTTCTTGATATCCTTGAGAATGGAAATCATTTCTCTCACGATATATGTATGTAAGAAATGTACACGTGCTGTAATTTTTTTTTATGTTAAAACTGATTTATTAGTGTAAACAAGAACCAATACTGAATATCCTTCTTTAATGTTTAAGTTGCCGAAGGTTTGTTAAAACCAGGAATTTGGAAACATAAAATCAAATTTAAAAGGGGCTCATTAAATCCAAATTTTAACATTAACAGTTCTCTTTATAATGTCAATACTTATGACGGTTATCTAAATTACATTTTAAGAAGTAGATTTCCTGAAAACCTTTCTGACCAATGTTTGAAACAGCTAATTACTCATAAGGCATCTGCAAAACTACATGACTGCGTAATAAGTAAACAGTGCAATTATAGGATGGTAGATAATAAATTTCTGGATCCGCAATACGGAATGACGCACAGGTATAAAATAATTTTATCATATAAACTAAACGTTCTTTTATTGAACTTGATTTATAATTAAACCTTGTTTTAGGTTGTTTTTCTTACAACTAGCTAGAGCTCTTAATTGCAGCCTCCATAAAACAGCCTATTACAAACAAATCAAACTTTTTTGTTCATATATTTTATGGGAAGCAAGAAAAAATGCTGAATATGGGTTCATAGAAATTTTAAATGATCTACTTTTAGAACAAAGTAAGTCATTTAAACTGTGCCAAACCAAATTAATCTTCAACAAAACTTCCGCATAAAAAATACGCCATTGAAGTTATTGTAAGATGTCTTTCCATTGAACTAAGAGAATGTGGGAGCCAAGAACTTTGAAATGTAGCATATTCCGATCAGTTAAATGAGAACTTAAAATACCCAATAACCTGTTATTAGCGATGCGAATCATGATCATTTGCAAATTTACTAGGTGAATCTAAGAATCTTCATCTGCGAATGTCTTATTAGATTCATTATTTTGAATTTAAGATGTAATTCTATTTATTTATTCATTAACAGGTTTATCGATAAAGTGCCAAGATCACAGGTCAAGATGACAGCGTTCATATTACCTACTGACTAAGCTGTCATGTTCGATATAGCTACAAGTCATTAGCGCGAATAACTATTTAAGCTAAAAGCTAGTTAAGGCAAATCGCGGTACTACTAAAAATTATCTTAAGATATTTGAGTTGAGTTATTGTGAATGTTTTCATATTTAACAAAACGTATAAGTGTATTATAATAATACATGTATATTTGAGTAAAACGTCTAATTTTTTGTTGTTTTTACAGTTACTCTTTGTGGAAATGAAGGATTTGCAGAATTTTTACCACAAACATGGATAGAATATGTCTTACGCATACAGACCCACAATGGTTGTTTTACCACCTTTCTTTTTAATATTTCCAATAACGAACATCAGATGATAGCTAAACGTCATAAAAGAGATACTAACTTAATCAGTTATGGATGTACCGACCATACAACTGGACTGGGGATTTCAACACTGAGTGTAATTTTACGTTATCTATTAGAACAACCTTGGAAGAAAAAAGATTTTTGGGTTCTAAGACACAAATAATTGTTTGTGAATTCTTACATTTGTTGAAGTAATACTGCTAGCAAAACTAATTTACAAAATAAAGTATACAAGTAACATATTTACAATGATTATTACTTCTTCTTTTAGCTACAATTTGAACACCGGATCAAAATTTTCTCACCGCAAATAACGGAGTTATGGATCTTTTGGTAGACCGAGATGGTTTTATTTTCCAAACGAAGTCCGTATTTTAAAAGACCTTTTTCGGACGGACGTGGATGATACCAAAAAGTTTTCAAATTGCGCTTTCTATACGGCGTCGGATGCGCCCTTCTCTTAGCTACATTTTGAACACCGGATCAAAATTTTCTCACCGCAAATAACGGAGTTATGGATCTTTTCGTAGACCGAGATATTTTTATTTTCCGAGCGACCTCCGTATTTTAAAGGAACTTTTTCGGACGGACGTGGATGATACCAAAAAGTTTTCAAATTGCGCTTTCTATACGTCGTCGGATGCGCCCTTCTTTTACCTATAATTTGAACACCGGATTAAATTTTCTTACCGCAAATAACAGTCATTAATTTTTTCGTACACCGAGATGTTCTTATTTTCCGAGCGAACCCCGTATTTTGCCGGGATCTCGATACCAAAAAGTTTTCAAATTGCGCTTTCTATACGTCGTCGGATGCGCCCTTATTTTTAGCTACATTTTGAACACCGGATCAAAATTTTCTTACCGCGAATAACGGAGTTATGAAGGTAATTTATGCTTCTAAGACACGTACCTGTCCAGGATGAAAACCTCCTTTTGGGCCTTTGGAGAGACCAGGTTCGACTCGCCCTTGAAAAGTCGCAACATCTCGACTCCCAGCTTATTACGTTAAATAAATAATTTTATCTAGAAAGAGGTGCGAGAAGATAACGTAGTTTTTCTGAAGTCCACCAGGAGAAACAATACTTTCATTAATCAAACATAAAAGGTTGTGGGTACAACGTTTATAGCAGGTACACTGGTATAGCAAGCAAACTGATTATTTCCTATGGCCTCCAACAATGTGTAGTTCACTTAATGTAATTTAAAAACAAAAATTTGGCTTTTGTATCACTCAATTGATAATATTAAACATATTAATTAAATTAATCTGCAAGTACAGATTTGATGTTTAATTTGTTACTGTTAACGTTTCTTATTTAACGTTTTCAAAATCAAGGGCGCTACGAGCCGCTATGAATTTGAGGGTGATAAGGTGATAACAGATAAACTAAAATAGTCGTATCTCGTTTTCTACGGAAAAACTTAAAATTTGACTATTAGAATGACATCGACATCTAGCGATTTTGGTCGAGTTTTTTGTAAATGCATGAACGGGGTAGTTTGTTACATCTATTATGTTATTATGAGTAACTCGTAGACCTGGCGCCACTCCAATGGTCCGCGTAGTTAGTAGTTCGATTGCCGCGTTGCTGGCTTCACGCCGACCAAAAATTGCATTCACAGTAAATAAAAAATTCTTACAAGGGAAGGTCACGATACGTTGTCGCTAGAATTTGATTCCGGCTGTGTTTATTACATCAAGGGCATCAAAACTAAATGTTTTCCAGAGTTATACGTGCCACTGGCCATTATCTTCGGAAAAATAGGGGAAAAACTGAACAGCTGATTAATAAAAGTAATATTTGCGATCGCGTTGGCCATGAAACCGTCAAAGACAAAATCGAAATTCTTCTATTTACCAATGCGCGCATCCTTTCCAAGTAAAATGGTGTAAAGTTTTTGAAAAAATCTTAAACGGTTCCGAAGAAAAACGCGAAAAACGAGGCTTTTGTCAAAACGGTTTTCCCTATGTTAAACGCCTATGCAAGTCGCATAGATATAGTAATACAGATATACGGCAACTTCTCAAATCATAGCGCTTATGCGGAGGTTTCGTTTTTGACGTTTTTCTCCGGAACCGCTCAAGATTTTTTCAAAAACTTTGCACTATTTAACTTGCAAAGGATGCGTCTATTGGTAAATTGAAAAATTTTGGTTTTATCTCCGACGGTTTCATGGCCAACGCGATCGCAAAAATGACCTTTTTGTACCAATTTTTCAGTTTTTCCCCTATTTTTCCGAAGGTAATAACCAGTGGCACGTATAACTTTGCAGAACATTTAGTTTTGATGCCCTTAATGTAATAAACACAGCCGGAATCAAATTCTAGCGACAACGTATCGTGACCTTCCCTTGTTAGTTGGTTCTTTCCATCCATAGAAGTCTATGCCGATAGAGTGTGAATACTTCACACTGGCATAATACGTGAGAGTTTCTTCTTCACCTCATCCTCGCATATATCATATATCGGTCTCTATTATGTAGAAGTGTTTGTTTAGCCCAGTGTCCTGTGGCTGCTCTGATGTCTTTTCTGCTCATCTTGAGCATTTCTTTCGAGACATTTGACAGGATAGCCTTCAAATGGACTTGTCCTGCAACTTTCTTCCAATATCAATTGGTCAGTGAGCGCATTTTATTTAGTCAAATACGATTTTGTGAAAAATAATAAATTTTTCTGTGTATGCTAATTTTTTTTAATGCACAATCAGATTTAGAATTAAAATCTCTTATCACAATCAATCAAAAGATGTATACTATGTAATAAGAAAAAAAAAGACTATCACCATAATGTTCATATCTTGTCCTATATGAATATATTTAAAATAATTTATAAGAATAAAGCATGAAATCGTAAAAGCATTTTATTAATCCGCATAAAGTATAAGAGAAAAAGAATCATTTTGCATACCTTTTTATTATTTTTATAAATTACATTATCATTGCTTTTAAACTAAGAATATTATATTTTTACCATAACTGATTATCGGCGTGCCTTAGCTATAGATGTTGAATGTGTATGTTTGCCACCAGACAGGACAATATATGGAGTTTGCATTTCTTTTTGTTTAGCTTGCAGCATATTCAGGGTGCCTAATGGAGTATCCGTTGAACTCATTTTTTTCATCAACTAAAAACACAAAGTAAAATAAACAAAAAAATTTAATTATTTTTTAAATGGTTGTTCCAGTAGTGAATCCTTTAACGAATTGTGAAATAAATATGTTCTTAATACACAAAAATTATTAGGCCCACTTAATTTCATTCCTCAGAGATATTTTAATTATATACAGGGTGGACCAAATTCGAATGTTTTACAAGGTATCTCGGTTACCGTAATAGAAAGCGAAAATCTAATTTCGGTCTCTTGAGTTATTTTTTTGAGAAAATAACGCCTATGCAATCAGATTATTTCTATCGGATTCCATTTTGGCACTACAAACAAAAATTGAAATTTCATCATTTATGAAAATTTGCTACAACTTCTTTATTTATTAAATTAGAACAAAATGTTATATAGGTTTTTTATACAGATTTTTATGCTTAGTTTAAAAACAAAAGTAATTTTTTCTTAGCCACTTTGACTATCGAGATATGGAGTAAACTTACATTTTTTTAAATGGAAACCCTAGTTGGCCGTGACTTAATGTGAAAAGAGTATTTTTTTAGCTTTTCAAAAATATATGGTTTTATATATTTGTTGCAAAAAATAACCAAGATATGGCCAATTTTGTAAAAATTCGATCATCAAAGTTTGCCATGATTTCGTAAACAAGTGATGTTTGCAATTATTAAACAACTAAACGTCATTTCGAAGTAAATTTTTCAACTTTAAAGCAAATCTGTGTATTATTTTGTATTTTATAACTGTTTATTGTGGTATTGTGAACATGGCTAAATTTGAACTCTTTGAAAAGTTTAATATGTTAGAATATTACTTTGTAAGTGGTAAAACGTAGCGGCTGCTGCAGAATTTACTTGGCAATGATGTTTAGTTGTTTAATAATAGCAAACATCACTTGTTTACGAAATCATGGCATACTTTGATGATCGAATTTTTACAAAATTGGCCATATCTTGGTTATTTTTTGCAAAAAATATATAAAACTATATATTTTTGAACAGCTGAAAAAATATTCTTTCACATAACTTCATGGCCGACTAGGGTTTCCATTTAAAAAATGTAAGTTTACTTAATATCTCGAAAGTCAAGGTAGCTAAGAAAAAATTACTTTTGTTTTTAAATTAGGCAAAAAAATCTGTATAGAAAACGTCTATAACATTTTGTTCTAATTTAATAAATAAAGGAGTTTGAGCAAATTTTCTAAAATGATGAAATTTCATTTTTCGTCTGTAGTGCCACAATGGAATCCGATAGAACAAATCTGATTTCATAGGCTTTATTTTTTCAAAAAAATAGCCCAAGAGATCGAAATCAGATTTTCGCTATCTACTACGGTAATCGAGATACCCCGTAAAACATTCGAAGTTGGTCTACCCTGTACATATATTTTTTTGACATTGAGTAAATATATTTAAGTAGAACAATAGTGAATTGTTGCTATACATAATTTTCTAAAGAATCCACTAATACCAAAACTTGTAATTTTTTTAGTGAAGGTGTTTTAAATTTCTTTTAGATCAAATTAAAAAAGTAATCACCATTAAAGTATCACATGAATCACCTTAAATAAACAAAATTCACATAATTGTAATAACACTCAATTAAAGTGTACATTAAAATTCTTGAAAACAATTTTTTAAACTGAAGCTTTTTAAAATAAAAGTTTAATAAGAAATTTGGAAAAAAACAACAAAGGCAAATTAATTAATTATCTTTATAAAATACCCTGTACAAAATACAAATACTCACTCCTTCCTGTTGTGTCTTTTTCAATCGTTTCTCGATTTTATTTTTTCCTGGTCCTTTACCATGAAATTTATGTGACAAGTAACGGAAGGCTTCTTTAGAATTAAGAATATGTCCCTCATCATCAATATAATCCAGCTTTACGTTGGGCTTGAAGGTGTCTTTTTCTTTAAAATCAGATATGGGTCCTGCATAACGTTCCCTACGATTACCACGATCAAAATCTTCGCCGTAACTTTTGTCTTCGATAGAATAATGCTGAGCTTGCAAATGTGCTAGCCTTGAATTAGACGGTCGACCATTTTCTTCTTTGTCCAGATATCCTTTGCTCATTGCGAGCTTGAGTGCTGCCCCAACGCCAGATCCAACATCAGGTTCTTCATCAAGAATGGGTATTTCAATGGGGGCTATAACAACAGCTTCTGGAAGACGATTGGGATCGACAGCATTCCATCTTCCTCCTTCTTCTACTTCTTCTTCTTCTGGTTCAACTTCAGTTTCTTGATATTCTTTTTCAAAATCTAACATATCTTCAGTTTCTTCTCGATTCCCAGATTTTCCGTAAGTGGGTATATCACCTGTAAAATATTATAATAGATGGTAAGACAAGAGTTATTTCATATGAAATGATTGATTTTCTATTGTGTTTAAAACCTGACAATGTCTATTTCATGGGAATGTTACCATAACTTTGGATACACATGACCTCTGAAAATAGCCTAATACAACAGGATCAAACAAGACGTCACACTATATTTTTTCACTATTGCTATCTTGCTTATTACAAAAGCAGTTAAATGAAAAAAAAAAAAAATGTGTAAAAATTTAAGCCGATTTCAAATTTATTTGATTTTAGGAAACTCAAGCGGTTCCATAAAAAACATTAAATTTCCTTCAATATCTCATTTGTTTTTAGAAATATTTTGATGTAAATGATTTTTTTTGTTTGTTATGGAATAAGAGAAAACGACCAGTAGAATTTCTGTATCCTCAAATGCTTTCTAGAAAATAATCAACCTTATTACTTCTAATAGATGCAAATTAACTTTTTACATTAATTAATAAAAATTATAATTTTAAAAATACACCATAATTTTTGGTAACAAAATTGCCAAAGATTATAAAAGACTATAGCCTACAAAAAATTGTAGAGATCAAAATACAAAGATTGTTCTGGCAATCCATAATATCATAAAAATACCAATTTTCATCATTTAGCTCAAAAAACTGAACAGATATTTAAAACAATAAAATATCTAATTTTCCCTTTAATTTTTAAAATATTTGAAATTTTAAAAGAGATTTGTCATCACCTCAAAGTGCAACATAACTTTGCTCATTGATCCGGATAAATACACCCAGTCAACCTTTGCACCTCGAAACTAACACGATTTCAAATGTAAATAAGTACAAATACCTGGACATTGAAATAATGGACAATGTAAAAAGCAACGACGAAATTAGAAACCGAATAGGAAAAGAAAAAGTTATCATTAGACAACTGTATGGCATATTATGGGACCGAAAAATAACTAAAACTTCCGACATTTAAAATCTACAAAACAATAGTCAAATATTTCAGCATACAGCGTCATTCAAAAAGTCTGCAACAATTGTAAAAGTTTTTTATTATCGATTTCTCAGAAAATTTTATGCTTGATAAAAGTTGGTGCATGGTCTAAAAATAATTTTAAGATAATGAAAAGTTCGATAAAAAGTCATAGGACACTAGATTTTAACGATTTTTGAAATATTCGCAAGAGTAAAGTGCCCTTACTTTGGGAGAACAAACAAATTTAATAAGAAAAAGTTATTTAGAATATCAAAATAGGGCTAAATTTTAATTTTGATGGTCAAGTAACATATTTTATTTCTTAAGAAATTTTAACATTAAAAAAGTCTGCAACAAATGGAAAAGTTTTTTATTATCAATTTCTCAGCTAATTTTATTTTAGATAAAAGTGGTGCATGGTCTAAAACTAATTTTAAGATGAAACAAAATTTAATAAAAAGTCATATGGCACTAGATTTTAGTGACTTTTTGATTTTTTAAACGTTAAAATATCTGAAAAAATAAAAATCGAAGTTTGACCGTCAAAATATAAATCTAGCCTTATTTTGAGATTCTAAATAACTTTTATAAATGTATTTTTTTATCTCTTAAAATAAAAGCATTTTACTCTTGAAAATATTTCAAAGATCGCTAAAATCTAGTGTCCTATGACTTTTTTTCAACTTAAAATTATTTTTAGACCATGCACCAACTTTTACCAGGAATAAAATTTTCCGAGAAATCGATAATAAAAAACTTTTCCATTTGTTGCAGCCTTTTTGAATGTTAAAATTTCTTGAAAATAAAATATGGAATTTGACCGTCAAAATTTAAATCTAGCCTTATTTTGAGATTCTAAATATCTTTTTCTTATAAAATTGTTTTGTATCTCTTAAAATAAGTGCACTTTACTATTGCAAATATTTCAAAAATCGTTAAAATCTAGTGTCCTATGACTTTTTATCGAACTTTTCTTTATCTTAATATTAGTTTTAGACCATGCACCAACTTTTATCAAGAATAAAATTTTCTGAGAAGTCAATAATAAATTTTTTTCCCATTTGTTGCAGACTTTTTGAATGACGCAGTATACGAAGCTGAATTATAGGAAATACGTCAGTCGGTGAAGTCAAGGTTCAAGGTGATGGAGATAGACTACTGGAAACGATGCTGTGGCTATACAAGAATATACAAGATCCGAAACAAAGATATAAGGGATGAATGGTGTAGATGTAGAAATTATACAGTTAATAGCACTTAAAAGACTTTAAGAAAATATGGGAATTACAAAAACGAATAAATATATATAAAAGTCCAGCCTGACTCTGTCTCTCTATCTATCTATCTGTTACTGACTGACTCTGTAACAAATGAATATAGTAACGCAGTAAACTACTACGGGTTCATTTGACCGACTGAGTTGTGTCTAATAAACCGTAAATTTTTACTAACATAACAGTGTCTAACTTGCAGCTCACGGTATTATAAAAAGTAATAGTTTAAATTTAAGATATACAATATTCCCGTCCTAAGACGGGTTACGTGCTAGTAAAGATAGATGGCCCAAAAAAATATAGAAGTGGGTACCGCCACATACAAGAAGAACTTGGGGTCACGAAGTAAAGGAAGCAATAGCTGCAACAGACTTAATTGAAGATGATTGGAAGACAGGCAGAAATGGAAACTAGGAAACGAGAGACGGCGACAGTCGTAATCTAACTGGTATAGGGTATAGGGTAGGTCAAAAGTAACGACGTAAATGCAAGTTTTATGAAAAAATGTTTTATATAAAAAGTGTGTGGCAAATTGTTAGCTACATTTTGATGTTCATTTTTTTTTGGCCAACCATGCGCAATTGACATATTTATTTTAAATGGTAACCTATATCATTTTCACTTTAATTGATAATTTTTTTTTAATTGTTTTATTTTTCGATAAAAAAATCATAATTTTGGAGCAATAAATTGAAACTCCTTGAATACGCTTTTACAGAAGGTCCATTTTCAATTTTGTACTCACAAAATAATGGTTTTTCGTCAAAAAATAATACAACACAATTGGACAAGTTATTAACTGTTAGTTACTACACCGATCGTGTTTTGTTTAATCAAATACGATTTTATGAAAAATAATAAATAATTTTTATAATCGTTTTTCTCTACAGTTTTCTTATGGAACAAGAAAACTTTATACGGTTAAGAGAAAAAAATTCTATAAAGTAAAAAAAAAGTTGCCATTTATTAAAAAAATATGACAATTGCCTGTCAGTTGCACACGGTTAGCTGAAAAAAAAAAATTGATGAACGTCAAAACGTAGCAAACAATTGGCAATACACTTTTTATATAAAACATTTTTTCATAAAACTTGTATTTACGTTGTTACAGTAGCGTTTCCATCCTTTTGGCCAACCCCATAGGGTAGGGTTACATATAATAGTTTGACAAATTACCTAGGGTTCTGCAAAACTCAGCTGTGGCATTTAATATGATATTGCCAGAGTCAACATTATCTTCATGGGACTCCATCTTAATTTCTGTTGTAGGTGTAAATGCTTCACTTGTTAAAAGTCCCTTTTGCTTTATTCTTCTAGTTTTTTGTAATGCTCGCTCTAACGAGTCATCATATTCCTCTTCAAATTTAACGTTATGTTTGATATCTACGGCTGCAATATACTCGCTGTAAGAAAATAATTTCGATTTTAAACTAGCAACTTACCGGGAATATCATCAATGTCCATATGATCAAAGTCGTTTTTGGTTTTGGGACGTCCTTTATCATGTGAATCAAAATTGGATTGTTCCAAGTCATCCGCGGTAAGTATTTTACCTTTCGTACGCATTTTACGAACCTTTTTTTTCGGTTTTTTAAATTTCGCCATTTCTTCTTCTGTGTAATAGTCTGATGCAATGCGAAGTTCAGGTAACACCAAAGTGTCTATGCGCTTGTTGGACAACTTGGCTTTTACACTTTGCATCATAGATTGTTTGCGTTCAGCTGCATTATCGAAGCCTATTCTGAAACTGTCCCTTACTTCACCGTCTATTTCTTCGTCATATTGCGAAAGAACAGTTTTAGGTTTTGGAGTTCCAAATTCATCCAAATCATCATCACCATAAGCTACGTATGCTGGTTTGTTTTTCTTATTTTCAATGTTCTAAAATATAATATTACTTAGGAAAATATAAATTACAAGTAGCACGTTTTTTTAAAAGTGAAACCTATACTCCAGCTCAGGGGTGGGCAACCTCTTTTAGTGGCTGGCCAACTTAAACTTGTCTGATGTGAATGAGGGCCAGAATTTTTTGGGGTTTCATATAAAAGAACGTGAAATGATATAAAATGAAATATTTTATTCATACATTTACTATTTCAATATTTATTATTGAAAGTAAAGTATCATAATTATCATGGGCGTGCGCAGAAAATTATCCAGGGGGAGGCAATGCTTCCAAAGGAATGCATTAAGATTTTAACGAACTTATAACTTGACCCTCTTTCATTTGGTCATTAATGGAGTACTCGATTCCAGGGAGGGGTAAGTGCGCCGTTTGCCCTCCCTTGTGGACGCCCATGATAATTATTAACATTGTCGCTATATTATTTGTCATTACATGCAATTAAATAATCGCAAACAAAACTTAAAAAAATATGATTCAAGTACGAAAATTGAACACAAAATTTTGTACGATATCTGCGCATGCTTATTTTTAAATAAATTGATATCCTACACGATTTTAATAGTGGCAACGCTCTAGGTGTGTTCCAAATTTTCATCGACTACCCGGTGTCTATTTTTTAGTTTTGTAATGTTTGTTTTAAAAAAATTATTCTCACTAATGTGTGCTTTACAATAAAAATTTGGAAAATGTCCGCAGGCCGGATTACAGATTTTCAAGGGCCGGAGGTTGCCCTTCCGTACTCTAGCTCTAATGTTAAGTTAGATCTACATGTTGGAACTAGCATTTCAATAACAGTGTAAACAAAATTGCACATCTATCAAACACAAATCTTCACCCTACAATAAGTTGTTTATTTCCATGTACCTTACTCATGATTTACATGTGATATGGAACAAAACAACTCTAGGGTGATGAATAATCTCACAGCAGATCAACTAACCTTCTTGTACTTCTCGTTATCAATCATATTGACATTCACAAGAACATCATCCCCTTCATCCAAGACCTGTTGATCTTTAAGTGTCAATACCACGATTTGACCTTCAGAGAAACTTTCAGTGTCATGTTCAACTCTCAATCCGGTAAGACTTTTTTCGGTATATTTTTTCCTAGCTCGATTACGTTGTTCAGACTCAACTATATCACCAACACCAAACTGTGCATCTAACTCTTCCAACATTTTAGCCTGAAACATTTCATAATAATTCATGAAAACACCAATCAATCAATCAATTTTATTTTCCAAGTAATTCTGCAAATTTTGCAATTTATAAATTAACCTCACAACCAATTGAACACTAAAAATATTATTACCCTTTTGTCCGCTTCCAATTTGGCTTCTTCAACTTTCCTCGATTTTCGAACCCAAGAAGATGTATCATCATCAATGTGATCATCAGCTAATAACTTAACTTTGGATAATTTGATTTCCAAATTGCGCTTTTCTTTATGTTCGTTGAGCCTAGATCTCAGTTTTTCTTGTTTTGTTTTAGTGCTAATGTTTGGTGCAGGTTTATGATAAAATTCACCATAATCATCTTTCCGTTTAATATCAGTCTTCTTTCTGTCATCGTGTTTACTGCTGCTACTTGAAGGTTGTTCAACGTGTAATGGTTTGAGACCAAGTTTTGCCCTAAGTTTATTAGTTTCGCCGATAGACAGACTATCAGCTGATGTACGGGGCGATTCTGGAACAGGTGA
The DNA here is from genome assembly GCA_947652605.1 of Elmis aenea. Taxonomy (NCBI): domain Eukaryota; kingdom Metazoa; phylum Arthropoda; class Insecta; order Coleoptera; family Elmidae; genus Elmis; species Elmis aenea. The sequence continues at coordinate 39,693,206 of OX393579.1, read as the reverse complement.
TGATGATACAATTCTTGGAGGAGGTGGAGTTGGAACACGTTCCTCATCATCCGGTACCACTTCAATGACATCAGAATCTGAAACACAAAATACTCAAAACACTGCGCTTTGAAATGCCCGTACAAGTACCTTTCAATGTGACGTTTAAGTATTACTTTGAACTTTGAAACAATTGAAAATAATTATTATTTTTCTTACTTACCATCACTTTCATAACTATATTTAGAAAGTTTATCACGTTTCCTATCTTTATGATGCCTGCGGTGATGACGATGTTTCTTTTCCTTTGGTGCTTCACGTTCTGAAGATTCACTACGACTGCGATGACGACGTTTCCTACTGTCTTTATCTTTAACTTTTTTACTACTGGAACCCATAATTTTTAAAGTACTTACCAAACTATTTTTACAGAAACAGTTTTGATACGATTATGTTACGTTGCTTTTCGACAGCTAACCTCATTATAAATTGACAGTTGTTTGTGGCAGTATAAACTGACGGTACTATAAAAGTTACTGTTACGGAAAGATAAATAGTGCTGCAAATATGTAAGATAATAATAAATTAGTTTTAAAAAAAATTAGTTCTGCATTATTTATTTATATTTCGTGTATAAATCAAGGTGATTAAAGTTTTGTCATTAATACGATTACCGTCAGTAGCTACTTAGACAGAATTTTTATATTTACAAAAATACCTAACCTTTTCATGCGGTAATTTAAACGTTTTGCATAGCTGTGTGTAAAAATGAATAACATTTTAAAGCAGCTTTCCTTACTTTATGAACAAGAACTGTATTCCAATATAGTCAGACTAGTAAGCATAAAACTGTGTTAAAATTGTGGCTTTTATAATTGTTATAATTTTATTTTAGGGAGAGCTGGCTGTATCATTATGCGACCAAAAGCAAGATTTGGTTGTACCATTTGTTAAATTACAAATCTACGTATATTATGCAGAAGCGCTTTACAATATGCAGCAGTATTTAACTGCAGAAAGCATTTATACGCAAGCATTACAAATTAGAAAGTACATAATCAAAACAAAAAATACATCAAAGATGTTAGAAAATGAAAAAGAACTGCTCAACGATGTTGACATAAAGTATAAAATACATTTATGTTGTGTAAAACTTAAACAAAATCAGAAGGCAGCTGAAGTTTTACAGAGTATATCAGCTAGACTAAGAACACCGAAAATCAATATGGCTTTAGGTAATATGTATCGTGATTCAGGAATGGAAAGATCAGCAATAGCTTGTTACAAGGAAGTTCTTAGAGAGAGCCCTTTAGCCATGGAAGCTGCAGAAAACTTGTTAAAGTTGGGAGTCGAGGTACACCATTATACATCTTGATGTTTTAAAACGCATGAAATTGGGCTCAAAATGGTCTAATAAGATTTTTTTTTTTACAAAATTTGCACAGTTCAGGATCACAGGATATAAATAACTAGAAAATAAAGGACTTACACAATTATATTCTTGTAAAAATTATTGTAGCAGGCTATTAAGAAATTCAGTTGTTTCTCTTTTTAAAACAACCATATTGGAACACCTTGTATATATGATTTATTTGTGTTTGATGTTTTATTGTTAAATTAAGTTTACAAAAATAAATGCATACTTCAAAGAACCTATCAAAAACCAAAACAAAAAATCTATTTTGAACTTCGCATATGACAAACTAGATTCAAGTTTCATAATTTGCCATCACCATTAGTGACAATTTATTGATGAAAAAGTGCTATTAAAGGTGACGAATATTGTAAAATTATTAGCAAAAATGGAAACGTTAATACTGGTACTAAGTTTACAATATTTTATATTGATTTTTGCTGATAATTCTGGTTTACTATTGTCAATATTTCCGGTATTAGCCACTCCAGTGTATTATTACATTGTATTATATGTTTTTGTCATAAGGGTGTGGAAGTAAACAGTCTTATGTTGGGGGCTACATCTGATATTGGTTGGGCAAGTACGTGGTTGCGTGGACAAGCTCAGATGTATTCACGTGATTATTCAAATGCCCTTACTACATTTAGAAGTCTTGATATCAATGGATTGCTGAGGGATAGCAGCACCATGTTGGTGAACACTGGATATTGTTATTATCTCATGGGTAACGAAGAAAGAGCTATTTCATATCTTTTACGAGTAAGTATTTATATGATATACTTGATTTAAACATAAGAATATGCTATTATTTGGTTAATTTTTTAAATAAATACTGTTTATAATGCTTGGATTGCATAAACTATCACCAAGTTAAAACTACAATACTAAATTATTTTTTGTTTTATGGCACACTAGTTCTTCAGAGCATTTTTGTTAAAACTGGAATTTAATAATAAAGGTGGGTACACACACAACTGCAAGCTTGACAAGCATGCATGATCAATCATTTTGTTCAAGCATGCACAATTTGCCCTTCGCCACCACACGGTTCAAGCATGCTTGACAAGCGTCAGTTTGTGCTTGGAATACGTCGAGCTCGGACGACGATGCGCTCGCTTTGGCTGCTTTTGTCCTTGTGTACAAGAAAAAAACCCAAAAGAAGAAACGTGGTGTGTGGTGTAAAGACTGGTTAATGAAAAGGAAAACTTATTCCCACATTAACTTACTGAGTGAGTTGAAGATATATCCGCGTGATTGGCATAACTATCTCAGAATGAACGAAAAGAATTTTATTTGAACCTTTAGTCACTCGTAACACCTTTGATTAATAATAAGGATACGATCATGAGAGAAGCTATATCACCCCACCAGTGGCGTAGGCCAGAAGAGGGGAGTCAACCCCCCCCATAGGTTCGCAATAAGCATTGCAGAGCTGGAGAATTGTAAATTTTGTGCTAAAAAAATGTCTTCGGCTCTTTTTACCGTTTATTAACCCCCCTCCTTGATGAAACATCCTGCTGCTAAAAAACAAAGAGAGCGGTGACCTAAAAAAATAGGTCCTCAGCTTTTTTTTGCGTTTATTAACCCCCCCATGGTAGCATCCTGCCTACGCCACTGCACCCCACGAAAGATTAACAGCAACATTACGATTTCTCGCGACTGGAAGGAATTAAGAGGACCTCAAATATTCGAACCATAATTTCACCACAGGCACCAAGTCACATATTTCCTAAAACCTGCCATGCTATTTACAAGGTGCTGTAAATATGGCTGACTTTGGTATGCACATATGAAATCTGCAAGCAATTCACGGTTTTTCATCTTTTTTCAATCGCTAGACATGATGTTAACACCCACAGAGCTCACTCACGACTGACGTTCGCTTGACAAGCTTGCACATCCTCGGTACACACCTTCAGTTTTGCTTGCGCCCGTGTGGCTTGTCAAGCATGCATAATCAAAATTCTATCAATCTTCAAGCAGCTTGTACAAACAAAATGCTTGCGCAAAATGATGCTACAGACGCTCAAGCATGCTTGTACAAAATGATCATGCATGCTTGTCAAGCTTGCAGTTGTGTGTGTACCCACCTTAAGAAACAATAAATATGGAAACCCACGTATTTTTGTAAAGAGAAATAATATGCCAAAGCCATCTATGCTTTCAATTTACAAAATGTAACTTTTTCATTTATCTCAGAATCTGAATTATGTTTAAACAAACAAATATCATTATTTTATCGTTTGTAAAAGTATCTACAACTTTATTCTTAGTAATGCAGATATTTAAGATTTTAAAAAATTGCAAATTTCAGTGTTTAGTTTGTATCTAGTGCACAATGTTTTTTTAAAATGAAAGTATTGCGGAGTAACTTTTTAAAATAGGATTATTTAGTCAAATTTAACTAACTTTGTTACCTGTTTGGTGACTTAATAATCAAAAGTCAAAATCATTTTCAGTGAGACCAAAAGTTGCAAAACGTAGTGTTCTATGACTTGAATGATATTCTACAATTTAAAAAATATATCCTTAAAAGCAATACAAAAATTGAAAAGGAATTAATTTCATTGCATATCTAAACCAGTTATGTTATTTAGTTTTATAACAAAAATTTGGTTTGATGCAACTTGATTTAAAAAAAAGTAAAACTGTTTATTTTAATACATACATTATTCCAAGTGCTAAATGACTCCTATTTTTTATGTATATTTCTAGGCTGTTAGAGTAAATCATCATTTACAACATGGTCGTGATCTTTTAGCATCGATACTAGCAAATTCTAAGGATAAGGAACATTTACGAGAATTGGAAAGACTACTAACACCCGATTTACATACCTCGCTTTGGCCGTGTGAATATTGGGTTGTATTTGGATACCATATGTATGCTAATAAAAAGTACGATAGAGCAGCATGTTACGGACAACAAGCCTTAATGCTCAACAAACGTAATGTAGATGCTCTGCTACTAAAATCTTCCACATTTATGCAAATAAATAAATATCAAGAGGCTTTAATGCACTATAGAGAAGCCGTAGGATATAGTTCGCACAGGTTTGTCCCAATTTCTATTAAGCTAATAAATTAATAATTTTATTCATGTATGTTACAGATTCGATGCGCATAAGGGTTTGGTTCATTGTTATCTTGCTATGAATCGATTGCGAGAGGCTACAACTGTTGCCAATAATGCTTGTAAACAGCTTAACCAGAGCCCAGCCGCACTTACAGTAAGTAAAATAATAGTGATTTTTTTTAATGTTCCTGTTTTGTATTGTCAGTGTAGATAATGTAGAAGAAAAAAATGACATGTAATAAAATTATGCAGTAAAAATTACACAAGAAAGAAATTACACGTAATAAAAACTACACAAGGAAAATTTTACAAAAAAAAAAATTACGCATTAAAAATTTCACACCGAATTAATTACACATAATTACACCATATAACCAAAATTTTCGTTATGGACGGGGGTTAAAAAATCACATTACATGTAAAAATATACCATTAATTGCATTTTTGTACGATCATTTTGATTCATTTACATTCAATAAATTACTATAAAATTTTTGAAAACAACAGAAATTAAAACAGTAGAAATAATAATATTTTAGCTCGTTAGCTCATAACCGGCCTCGATGGCATATACAGGGGGATTAAAATTTGAGTTTAAGTATGGGGATCTCGCTTATTATAATAGCTAGAGGCAGAGGACCCCAAACTTTTTTGTCTTGTAGACCACTTGCCATGTTTTTCGGTTTTGGGTAGACCCCCTGCTTACCTGATATTGATTGTTTGCAAATTCATCTACTTTTGTTTTTACAAAATAAAAACGAACACGCAGAGAAAATAAAAACGTACGCGGGCGGACCTGCGGGCAACTGCTAGTTTATAATAATTTTTAAGCAGTTTCAGATATCAGAAAATATACCTAATAACTTAAATTTTAATATAATTCTTCATCACGTTTCATGAACATTTATGTTTTAAAATTTTTTTACTTCATAGGTACTTTTATAATTTATGTAGATAGTTAGTTATATGTCTTTATATTATAAGGTAGTATTATGTAAGTAAATAGGTACTATCTGTGTATGTGGATTATTCCATTCATGGAATACCAAAATTAAAGTCACGACCTGCTTATATGAGATCCATTATCGTTGACCCCCATTTTCATTTCATGGACCCCCAATTTTTTTTCGCTGACATGGACCCCTTGCAGGTCGTCGTCGACCCCTGGGGGTCGATATAGACCACTTTGGGAATCACTGAGCTAGAGTATAGGTTTAAATTTGGCAAAGTTGTTAAATTTGGTGCTTATTAATAATCCAAAGAGAAATTGGAATTATCTCTAACGGTATCCGAGAAAATTAGGAAAAACAATTTTTGAAAATCATCTATTAACTCCTTTGGAGTTTGAAATATTTCAAATGTGTATGAACACTGCCGAAGCAACTTTTTAAGCCGAATCAGATGGTGGTAACAAATTTTTCCCACATCGATTCGTTTTTGTTTTATGATCACCAACTTTGTTTTTTCTTATGGGCGCAATTTTTGCTATTTACATAATCAAAGAGGATTTATTTTTCTGAATCCATTAATTTACTACACATGGTATTTTACTTCTTTATTCATTGTCATATTTAAAAAAAAGGGTTTTAAACAATAACCATTATAAATCAGGTAGGCCGGTCATTGTAGTTTATGTTGTTTCCATGACAACCATTCAACAAACTAAAAGTTTTGAAAGTCCGTTACTTGTCGTCATAATAGATTAGTAAAAATGAACTTTAATAACGAAGAAAAACGCAATATGAGGCGAATTTTTTGTACCGTTCTTTTAAGTTTTGTTATACGTTATCACATGCTTTATACAAGTTTACTTAAAATTCTGTTTAAAGGTTCCCACACACCGGCGCGATTTCGAAGCGGGCGCGGTGCAGTCGCGGTCACGATAATTGGTAACCATGTTTATTTACTTACGTAACCAGGTTACTAATTATCGTGACAGCGACCGCGCCGCGCCCGCTTCGAAATTGCGCCGGTGTGAGTTGACCTTAATGTAGTTTTTCCCGGATATGTTTGTAATAAAAGTGTTTTTTTTTATTGTCATCTGAAACCTTTCTGCCATAATTTTGGCAAAAGCCCCATATTTTCTTAAATTTCTGTCCAACATACAAAAATATGTTGTCTTCTTTCTGGATATGTTTCTGCATATCTTCGGCTTGACAATGTAGAATTCCTATTCAATGAATAAAAAATTCGCCTCATATTGCATTTTTCTTCGTTATTGAAATTCATTTTTACGAATTTATTAATATGACAAGTAATGGACTTTCAAATCTTTTAGTTTGTTGATTGGTTGTCATGGAAATAACATAAACTACAACGACCGGCCTACCTGATTTATAATGCTTATTGTTCAAAACCTTTTTTTTAAATTTGGCAATGAATAAAGAAGTAAAATACCATGTGTGATCCATCAATGAATTTAGAAAAATAAATGCTATTTGATTATGTAAATAGCAAAAATTGCGCCCATAAGAAAAACTAAAGTTGGTTATCATAAAACAAAAACAAATCGATCTGGGAAAAATTTGTGACCACCATCCGATTCGGCTTATAAAGTTGTTTCAGCAATGATTTTACACATATGAAATATTTAAAACTCCGAAAGAGTTATAGACAATTTTCAAAAATCGTATTTTCCGGTTTTTCCTACTTTTCTCAGATACCGTTTGAGATATTTGGAATTTCTCTTTGGAATATTATTGAGCACGAAATTTAGCAACTTTGCCGAATTTAAACCCATACCCTAGCTATTATAATAAGCGAGATCCCCTTGCTTAAACTTGAATTTCAATCACCCTGTATGTCAGGTGTTACCCGCACTCCTTGTCTACTTCCCACTTCGTATACAGTATGATGGCGCTGTGGGGTTGCGAAAAATTCAGCTTGTGTATTAATTTTATTAGACAGCCTTTGTTATAAAATGTAAATTATCTAGTGCTGCTGTAGTACAAACGAAAAAATTATGTTTTTTACTTAAAATGTTAACAAGTTTTAAACATGCATAATTTTATTTAAATCTGGAGGGACTGCAGCCCTACAGCCCCTATTGTTATTTTATAACAAATACTTTTTTCTAGCTTTATGCATCAGTATTAATAAAAGATCCGATGAATGTAGCTCGGGCCAGAAGTCTATTAGAAAGATCAATTGCTAATGACCCCGGTTATTCGCCTGCTGTTTGGTTATTAATTGAACACTTAGATCAAGAAGGATTTCATGAGGAAGCTGTTGGGTACTTGATGCGTCACGCAGAACATCGTTCATCGTCACGTTTGCATCAAGTTGTTGGCGATTGTTTCGTTAAACTTCAAAAAGATAATGAAGCCTTCGAACACTATCATATTGCCCTAAGGTTTGTTTTTACTTTCATATTTGTTACATAAAAATTTGTATATTATTTTGTTTAGAATTGATCCGAACAACCAGCGAGCTTTAGAAGGATTAAATAATCTTGGAAAGTCGCCATCATCTGTTAAGTTAGACTCTAGTTATTATGTTTCTGTTGGAAGTGAATCGTCTGCGTATACTTCACAAGCTCCTGCAACCTCAGATCATGAACCTGATTCTGGTAGCGATACAGATCAATGGCCTAGTGGCAATGATCTTATTGCTTTTGATTAGTTTATTAGCCTAAAGTACTACCGAGAAACAAATCTACTGGCATGCAGAGTGTTTATTTTTATTAACAATGGTTTTAAAAAGACAATTAATAGTCTTTTAACTCTTACCTCTTTAATCATTTCAGAGTTGCTGATTTAATTGAGAGTTAAAACTCATTTTCAATCATTTGTTTTTGAGACTGATATAAGCATTTTATAATCTTTCTTAATGAATGTGTTGTAAAACTTTTAAGCTAAGATGAGCGTGAACATTTTATGTAAATACTGAAATATATTATATATTTAAACTTTTTTGTTATATGCCTTTCCTGTCAGTGAAACAAATTCATTCGGATTTGTGGTAAATCTATTTCAAGTAAAAAAAATTCCATATCAAATTTCCAGTATTTATTTTTACATCTCAAAGTGACTATTTTATTGTCACGGTTGCAAGATTGGGTGTCAGAAAAAAAAGTGTTTATTATAATAATAATTATTTACTCGATACATGAATTATTTAAAAATACATGGCAAATATAAAAGCTCAATGCTGTGGCAAACGTTGCATAATGTATCCACAGAACATAGCTACCGTGTGTCTTATATTACACCGGCGATGGCACCGGTGCCATCAAAACAGTCAAAAACTGTCTTACATTCAACCGGTTGAAGTGTGGTGGGAACATCGCGTCTGTCTTGTATTACACCGGTGGGGAGTTTTTGGTGCCATCGGCGGCCATTTAATCCACCGAACTTGAAGCCGGTGTTTTTGTGGAAGGGGTAGCAGCCATTATTGTTTACCGTACTCCGTACTGTATTATACGACAATAGGCGAAGTTAGGTTAGAAACAATCACTAGGTACTAGATGTATCCGAATCCGAGTAGTAAAAAAAAATAATTCCCATGGTTACCGTGTGTCTTACATTGCACCAAAGTTCAACCGGTTGATTGATGACGTCATTCACCGGTGGATTTGTGGTTACTCGAAAACAGCGGTTGAATGTAAGACGCAAGCGGTAGAACCGTGATTGTTTCTAACCTAACTTCGCCTATTGTCGTATAATACAGTACGGTAAACAATAAAAGACAAATATTTATTTGTCAATACCACTCGTCTACCTTCTTCTATGTTCGTCTACTACACCACTGATTAATTTGAGTACATTTGGCCTACACATGTTACTTTAGATCTAATTTTATATTTTCAGCAAGAAGTTCAAGAATATTGTGACTGACAGCTGTACCGCTTAAGGTATTCTTCAAACTTAGTTATTATTATAGGCATTTACATCCAAAGCAAAATCTGAGTGTAAATTAGTTCAAGTAAATTATTAATTTTTCTATAGAGCTTTTTTTATTAAGGTTTAGGCACAATTAATTAGTGGCATTTTATTCCTAACCTAACTTTTGTTGATTACTGCAATTATTAAGTAGTTACGTTTGAAAAACGTTACTTAATATATAAAAATTACCTCTTTTATTGTCACATATTTAATTTTTAAAGGATAACGTTTGCATATATAAAGTGTTGCACAAACAACCGTAAACATGGTGGTCAGGCAATATAGTGAAGAATTAAAATATTTGGAAAAAATAAATTCATATTGTTGGAGAATCAAGAAGGGCTTTCAACCAAATATGAATGTAGAAGGTATTTTTTATGTGAATTCCACATTGGAAAAACTTATGCTGGACGAACTTCGCAATGCGTGTAGACCTGGTATGGTTGGAGGTTTTTTACCAGGTGTAAAACAGATAGCTAATGTTGCTGCTTTGCCTGGCATTGTGGGGAAATCTGTTGGCTTGCCAGATGTGCATTCAGGATACGGATTTGCAATTGGTAACATGGCAGCATTTGATGTAAATGATCCGTTATCGGTTGTGTCACCAGGTAATTAGGTTTTGTTGTTGAAGTTAACATATCTAGTTAGTGGTCCTTTTTTTATAGGTGGTGTTGGTTTTGATATAAATTGTGGTGTAAGGTTATTACGAACCAATTTATATGAACAGGATGTCCAACCAGTCAAAGAACAATTAGCACAGAGTTTATTTGATCATATTCCAGTAGGAGTAGGTTCAAAAGGTATTTATATAATTTTGTATAATTTTTTTGTATTAATAACATTAAAATTTATAGGCATTATTCCAATGAATGCAAGAGATTTGGAAGAAGCTCTAGAAATGGGTATGGACTGGTCTCTACGTGAAGGGTATATCTGGGCAGAAGATAAAGAACATTGTGAGGAATATGGTAGAATGTTAAATGCAGATCCTAATAAAGTGAGCATGCGTGCCAAGAAGAGAGGACTTCCTCAAGTATGTTACTTAAACTTATTATTTTTATGTTTAAAGTATTCAAAATGTTTTATAATTGTTCTAAAAAAATGTAGGAAATAATTGTGTAGGTTCATTTAAAAAAAGTATCTATATTACTTGTTTAATTTTTGTATCCCATAAAATATTTGCTAAAACTGGCAATTGTTGTTTATTTTAAGAAGTGGAATGAAAATTTAACTTTGCTATTTTGTTTTACTTTTAATCTAGCATTTCATCTGTTTGTGTATGTTAACATGCTAGAAAATAACTTGCAGAAATAATGCATGGTTTTAAAGATATTTTTGTTTGAAAATATTGTTGTTTTATAATTTTTTTTGCAGTTTTGTTAGAAAGTTATTATAGTCATTAGTTGTTTAAATGGCATTAAATGTTGGCATGATTCTGCTTAACCTTACTAATTAAACGGCCTTTGTAAGCCTTGTAATAACAAAATTACTTTTCTAAAGTACTATCTGCTTAAGAGATGTAACTAATATGCGAATAATCAATTTTAGTTGTACTGAATGCTAAATAATGCTATATAAAATACAATTAAACGTAATTAGGATTACATTTAATAGATAGACATTGTTAAAACGTTTGAAAATGTAAAATGTTATCTTTAAATTTACACCAGGAATAATTATTTTTTATTATTGAGATATTAATTAAAAATCTTTAAATTCTTTCGTAAGAGAATTATATATAAATCAACACTCGTCCTTGACATTGGGTAAAAAAAAGGTTGTTTGATATTAGCCCTAATTTAAACTATTCTGTAAAGAAGTTTATGATATGTTTTTGTTGAAAGTTTTAATATTAATTTAATAATTTATCTGAGTTTGTCACTTTAATTTTAAAACTTATAATGTACTATTTAATGGTTAATTGTAAAGTCTCTTTTAACATGAATCTTTTTTTATAGTTGGGAACGTTAGGTGCTGGTAATCATTATGCAGAAATTCAAGTAGTTGATGAAATCTATGATAAATGGGCAGCATGTAAAATGGGCATTGAAGAAAAAGGACAAGTTTGTGTAATGATTCATTCTGGTAGCAGAGGATTTGGACATCAAGTGGCCACCGATGCTTTAGTACAAATGGAAAAGGCTATGAAACGTGACAATATTGAGACAAATGACAGACAATTAGCTTGTGCCCGTATCAACTCTCAAGAAGGACAGGATTACTTGAAATCAATGGCTGCTGCAGCTAATTTCGCATGGGTTAATCGAAGTTCCATGACATTTTTAACTCGACAGGTAATTTAGTTGTATTTTACACATATTTTTATCAAAAATAACAAGCTAATTATAGGCATTCGCAAAACAATTTCAAACAACACCAGATGATTTGGATATGCATGTAATCTATGATGTTTCGCACAATATTGCTAAAGTAGAAGAACATATTGTTGATGGTAAACAGAAGACACTTCTTGTACATCGAAAGGTAACATTCATTTTTTTTTTAAGTGAGCATATTATAATTTTTTGTTTAGGGATCTACTAGAGCTTTTCCACCAAACCATCCTCTTATTCCTGTAGATTATCAGTTGACTGGACAACCGGTGTTAATAGGAGGCACTATGGGTACTTGCAGTTATGTGTTAACAGGAACGGAACAAGGAATGTTGGAAACTTTCGGTTCAACTTGTCATGGCGCAGTAAGTACTTAAATTAAAATCTTTGTAGTAAAAGTTTTACAGTAGATTCTAGTAACTTTGGCATTGTGCAGTTGTTATATTGTATTATTGTTACACTGCTGTGAATAATGTTGATCTTCATTTCACACACTAGTACAAGGTGAATTTTAATCCATTTTCTGTATTGGAGGTTAGCCTTTTCATTAAAAATTAAATATTGTTTTGAAAAAATGTTGAACAGCTGGCTAGGAAAAAGATTTAGAGGAATTTAAAATTTAACATTGAATTTTTTCAACTAGCTTTTAAGCAAAATTTTTTCAACAGAAGTACCGAATGATATCTATGACATTATTTTGTTTTATATTTGTTCGTTCTTTTGTCTGTTTATTTTCCCATGTTGACATTTTTTATATAAAACATTTTGAGAGGTACAGGGTGGTCCAAATTCGATGGGATTGCATAGGTATCTCGGTTTATATTAAAAATAGAGAAACGATTAAATTGCCAAAAATGTTCAGTCTTTTGAGACAAACTCAGAACCGTTTTCAAAAATATTCTATCATTTCCGGTTTTCGAGTTATTGAATAAAAAGTGTTTTATTGTTATATTAATAATGTGTCATATCTCCGTTATTGTTGTAAATATCGAAAATGTTTATGAAGATTATTCTTATATATTTTTATGTTTAATTTGATTATACTAAAAAAAAATATTTACGCTCGCCGTTAAAAAGTTATGACACAAACTTACCTTTTTTTAAATGGGAGCGATAGTTGGCTATGACCTATTTAAATTCCTTATTTTTTTCTCGTTCTTAATATATCAGGGTTGATGTATTTATTTTCAATAATACGCAAGTTACGAAGGTTTTTTAGTTTTTTTTTTAAGAAAATCATAGGCTGTGAAAACAAAAAAAAAACAAGGTGTAAAACCTTGTAAAACTCATGTGGTACAAGTTAGCAAGGTTTTTAAATTAGTTGCTAAGATAAACATCAAAAATTTTTCAACATAAGATAAACAGCAATATACGTGTACTACATTACATTACTGCTGATTCCGAGTATATCAATGTTTTCTTATTTTCGAATATTTACAATGTTTATCTAAACAACAAATTAAAAAACCTTGGTAACTTGTACCACATGAGTTTTATAAGGTTTTACACCTTGTTTTTTTTTTTGTTTTCACAGCCTACTATAGTTTTCTTTAAAAAATAAACTAAAAAACCTTCATAACTTGCATATTATTGAAAATAAATACATCAATCTTTATATATTTGGAATGAGAAAAAAAAAAGGAATGTAAATAGGTTATAGCCAACTATCGCTCCCATTTAAAAAAAGGTAAGTTTGTGCCATAACTATTTAACGGCGAGCGTAATTTTTTTTTTAAAGTATAATCAAATTAAACATAAAAATATCTAAAAATAATCTTCATAAATATTTCCGATATTTACGACAATAACGGAGATATGACACATGATTAATACGACAAAAAAACACTTTTTATTCAATAAGTCAAAAACCGGAAATGATAGAACATTTTTGAAAACGGTTCTGAGTTTGTCTCAAAAAACTGCACATTTTTGGTAAGTTAACCGTTTCTCTATCTTAAATATTAACCGAGATACCCATGTAATCCCATCGAATTTGGACCATCCTGTACATAATAAAACCTGAATTGGCATCTGTTTAAACTTTGTAATATAGTGGTATTTATAAAAACATTGGTCTTAACAAATTATATAAACCTGAGAGACTGGCACGGTTGAAACCTTTGTGGTTTTAGCTCGGAGACTCCGGTTTCTACTACAAACCTCCGGGCTCCGGTTTTATGAGAAAATTTTCAGTTTGAGTAATAATGTTTTGAATTGTTTTCTTATTTCTCAAAATTAATAAATATTAAATTCTCAGTGTAGAGTTTTCTCAAATAAGCCCCAATATTTTTTTGTTAAATAAAATGTGTTGTGATTTGGTAACTCTGATTTTACCCCTGTATCATAAAAGAAGCAGCAACTCTGCAATCGTGAAAAAATTAGTACTCATATTGAAAATAATTTTTTTGGTGCCAAACTTCATTTTGCATGTAGACAATGATGGAAAAACATAAACATTATTTTTTAAGGATGCGATATCACTCACCAACGAACTTTAGATTATTTAGAAAAATAGTATGAATATGATACATTAATTTATAAAGAATAATCGTAATGAAAATTGCAGATTTGTTAAACGTATCGATAAACGGCGATATATTATTTGATGAGATACAATTCGCATAAAAAATGTATAACAAAAATTTAAATCAACAAACAATTAGTGGAAAAAAAGGGATACAAAATTTTAATTTTGATTTTGAGAGTATATTAACTTTAGACTTGTTAAAAATTTTAGATCATATTTCAACAATGGCTGTATTGAGGTTCTCTTCACTTTTAAGAAATGTTTGGAAAGATGAAAGAAATAGAATAAGAGTTGTTATGCTTAATAAAAGCTAAAATTTTTACAAAATGAAATTATAATATAAACTACAAATAATTTGAAAATTTTTTAATGCATGTAGATCAGAAAAAATTGTCAGAATCTGCAATCTCTAACAAAAAGTATCATTTTAAAAATGAGTGACCCAATAAGTTCTTACATTATGTAGTTTATACCAAAAAGGATTCATTATCATACATTTTTGCTTTTTTACAATAAATAATTTAATAATGTTTATTGTTTTTATTTGTTCACGTATATGAATTTTAAAGCACGAAAAAAATCGAATAAGCGTTATTTTTCTCGGCAAAATTCACATTATGCTTTTTTTTTTGTAACCAAAATCTCCGGGTTAGCATTGACCATGGAGATTGGCTCACAAAAATAATTTATCTAAAACAAAATATGGTAAAGAACAATATCCCTTCGTTAAATTTTTCTTCCAAAACATTAATATTCGTGTTGTAAAGTGGGTTTTTATGGTTGCTGACACTTATACAAAATTTGCGACTGGAAACGAAACATTTAAGTGTGAGGCATAAATTAATGCTATAATATTGATTGCTTTTTTAAAAATAATTAATGAATTTTGTGTATATACAGGGTGTTTCACTTTTCCATGTGGCACTATTGCTATCTCCGTAAATAATGAAATTACAAGGTTGGTTAAATGGCATAAAAGTTAGCTATTTAACACGTTGAGCGCCAAATGCCCACCGGTGGACATTTGGTCCCAGAAGCAAAAAACCACTTGTGGGACCATATGCCCACCGGTGGTCATTCTCAAAAAGTGAGCATATCAATAAAATAAAATGAAACAGAGGGCGAAAATGTAAAAACTGTGTAGGTATAAATCTTCTAGAAAACTGTAAAAACAAAGGTTGGTCCACCGCGCAAGTTTTCGTTTTACCATGCGGCTCTCAACGTGTTAAGAGTGTATTTTAAACAAGATATGTTTTTGTTTAAAAATTCCATGGCTTGTGTGAAATAACGAAAAGAAATTAATCAAAATTTTCAAACTCAAATAACTCGGCTATCATTGCTAATACACTAAAATGCTAATAAAAAAAATTTACAGAATTTTATTTGCTATAAAATGGTGATAGTCAAATTTTTGTTTATAAATTACCGTGAGAGATATTTGATAAAATTACTTTTTTTTTAAATGCCAGTCTTAGTAGGTGATGATTTAGATATAAAAAATATTTTTTTCTCTTTACAATGATATAATATTTTATATGTTTATTTTCAAAAATAAGTGTAATAACTAAAAAAAATGCAAAATCTAAGATAAAAATCAACATTGCCATGGAAACAAAATGGACGACTTCAATTTTTATATTTCGACCCTTGCTAGTCTATCCCGTCATTTTTTAGAAGGTGACTTTAAAACAAATGTAATGCGAAACTAATATAATCATACTCATTGTTAGTATATCATACCTCGTACTAAGACATAAGTAAAAAAGGTTTTTAAATAATTACGCGAGTTGTAGTAAAATAACAATATGTATTCCTAAGCTATAATTAAGTTCCGAAAATTCGTAACAATGATACAACCTGCTTTTACAGGGGCGTGCCCTTTCGAGAGCTAAATCAAGACGCAATTTAGATTATACTGATGTTCTAGCAAGATTAGATGAGATGGGAATTGCTATTCGAGTAGCCTCACCTAAGCTTGTTATGGAGGAAGCCCCCGAGTCTTATAAAAATGTAACAGATGTTGTTGATACATGCCATGCTGCGGGTATCAGCAAAAAATGTATCAAACTTAGACCTATAGCTGTAATTAAAGGATAAAGATCTTGAAAATGATGGAATGTTAAATGGATGTTTATTGTTATGTGAAGTGCATGTATACTACTTTGTGGATTTTATGAAATAATATTACCTATAATTTTTATGTAACAATTAATTTTTATTTATAGATATAATTTCCATGTACATAAATTAATATGTCAATAAATTAAATTTGTCATAATTTTTTTATATATTTGCTATGTTACAATCTGTATATCATAAAAATTATTGCTACTTACAGTATTGCCTTAAATACTCTATCACACATTTAATATCATTCCTGAAATTCTTTCTGTTATATTATTTACATTTTATTTATGTTTTATTTTACACTTTAGATTATTTACGTACTAGTTTATGAACATACAATGGTTTGCTACACAGGTTAGGTAACTTTCATATAAAATCAATTGAGGGTAGTAATTACATCCTAGAATTATCTCACAGATAGATAAGCCTAAGAATTGGCATCGCCAGCTTAAATCATAATCTGCTCTGCTACTTGTACCAGAGCGAAGTATGAATAAAGTTGGCCATAGAACTGGCAGGGGTAGCTTTATTCCGATGCTGATACTGCAATGGCCAATAAATAGAAACATGAATGAAGTTAGTCATGCCAGTTCTTAGACATATCCATTTACTAAAACTGGTAATTATGTGTTATACCGCCGCATTGCTAAACCTTGTCCGATCGCCTTTTTGTTGGTATTTTTGGGTTCCTTGTTCAATTTTGAGTCGATATAGATGTGGAGACATATGCGGCGACGTCTTTTTTGGATGTAGTCGTTGGTTGAATTTGATGGTTTGTTGCGTTTTCGGTCGGTTTGTACTGTGCGGAATGGCGGCTATTTGACAGGTGGTCGTATGTTATGGTTGCTGGATCATTGATGTCCTTTCTCACGACCGTCATTCATTTTGTCGGTAAAAGAGGGTCAGGTTAGAGGTCTTTAAAAGGGCAATCACGAAGAGAAGCTCATCACGGTGTGTTCACAACTGCCGCAAACGTAAGCATCAAAGAAATACCGTTTGTTTTCTTGAAAATATTAAAATCAGAGTGTATATGTCCTTTCTCACGACCGTCATTCATTTTGTCGGTAAAAGAGGGTCAGGTTAGAGGTCTGTAAAAACTTTTTTTTTAAGCAATAAACATTTACCTTTACATATGTTCTGAGTGCTTACGTTTGCGGCACTTGTGAACACACCGTGATGAGCTTCTCTTCATGATTGCCTTTAAAAGCTTTTTTTTAAAGCAATAAACATTTGTCGTTACATATATTGATTTTTGGAGGTATCGCGTGAGGCGGTTTAACACAGTTTTACCCTAAAACTTTATATCGAAATATTCTCGATTCTTTAGCAAGTTCCCGAATTTGTGTAATAAACCATGTAATATAAGTTTGAATTGGTTGGAATATAGCCACTTAATATGTCAAAACCATATATCTAATAAACACATATTGCTAGTATTAGTTCAAATTTTGCGCAACATAGTCAACGGTACAGATGTACATCCTCTCTTTTTAATGCGGCGATTGGACCATTGACAGCTAATATACATCGGATTGGACAACGTGAGAAGCGCGCAATGTTCACCTAATTTTTGACAGTTTAAAAATATGACATTTGACCTTGATGATCTACGATTTGTAAAAACTACAATTATTATACAAAAACCTGTTCTAAGGTTTGTACTAATTCGCCTCGGATTGTTAAACATCGGTGTCTGCATGGGTAATTTACAAAAATCACGTTTCATAACATGACCTAAACAATTTTCATGCAGGTTCTGTTAGTAATCCTAGTTTTATTTGATTTTCTATGTTTGCTGCCAACTGTGAAAAGTACAACTTAGAAAGAGAGATACATATTTCCATTTCATTCGATTGGCTTCACTTTCTACTCATTGTGAAGATAGGGAATGCGCGATATATGTTTATTAGATATATGGTCAAAACAGACGTTGTTTTGACATAATTATAAATGCAATGTTGCCACATCTATTCAATGGTGCATTAATCATTAAATACCTAATTATAAAAAACAATGAAGCTTTTGGTAAACCAATAAATAACATTAAAATAATTCATACATGAACATATTTATAAAAATTGTATTTTTATAACAAGTAATGTAAATTACAACATTGTGTCAATTGTTTTATACATTGACATGTATTTTAAAACTTGGAAACAAATAAAGTAAGTTGAGGTGCAAAAAAAAACATCGATAAGATGTATAGTACCTACACACTTTACTGAAACCTAGTCACGTAATAACTAATCAATTAATTTATGTTCTGGTATAATTCTGTTTCACTCGAATAAAAAACGATGTAACAAAATTTACAAAAATCTTCATGATTATTGCTACTAGAAAACTTAATTGTTAGTTTTTATGATTTTTCATCATTTAATGTTTTAAAAACAACGTTTTTGACTTTTACTGTACAAAGTAAAAATAATGTATTGTAAAAGAAGTCTTTTAAAAATTATAGTATATGAATTATTTTAAATTTCTTTTACAATTGGGTAATTTAAAATCACATTTTTTCAAACTATCTTTTGTTAGATGTATGTCAAAAATAAAGTACTTATATAATTTATAGTTTTAAAATCAGTTGTAAATAAGTATCGATTCAGTTAATTTTATTTTAAAAGGAGCGGTTATTAAAAAACTTCCCAACAACTTTATTTTATTTTTATATAACCTCAAAAGCACAAAAAATATTAATTTGGTCCTACTTACATACAATCATATTGTAATTGTAAAAAATTGGCCCATAAAAGATCATTTAGGGATCAATCATTGCTTGTGTTACTCCTACCACCTAATATGTGATGTAAGATGTAACGAGGCACAACCCCCTGGACAGCTTATTGGTAAATGTTTAAAAATCACAAAAATGTATATAACAGCAATATTTTTCATTTTTTTAGTACTTTCAAATCTCTACAAATTAATATCTCGATCTGTGAGTATTAAAAAAACTAATGTGATGGCTTAATATAGTACTGTTTCAGTAGGGTATGAATTATTTTAAACATATTTACCGAATTCCAAGATTCAATTATGTTGCAACTTTGTTGTAGTTGACATATATTTTTGCATGGCAAAAATTATTTGGATCTCACCAAATAGCTAAAAAATGATAAGGTACAACTTTTTAGTACATTTACTAGTGTCTAACACCAATTTCATAAATGCTATTATTTATACGTAGCATGGAATGTGTGTACAAATTTAAAAATTAACTGTCTTAGTTAATATTTATTTATTAAAATGTTGAGCATTTTGTATAATTTAACGACTTCATGGTGAGAATGTATTCAGCAGTAAAATCTAACTGTTATCCGAGTTATCAGTTTTAACACTATGAACTGTAAAGTTATTTTCTGCAGTATTTGTATTGAAAGTTGCCCTATTAACATTAGGACTGTGTGCCCTGAAAACGATGGGACTGTTGGCTGCAGATCCACTAAACATCGTTCGTGACCTATCACTAATGGGACTGTTGGTAATATTATGATCAAACATCGGATGATTAACGTTAAGTCTGTTAATTATCGGGCTGTTCGTAATCGGTGTATAGCATGGGGTTACTGGAGTTATGGCAGGTTTAATATCAGATGTGCTCAAGACTAACATTGGTTGGGATTCTTGCCGCTGGCTCTCATCTAAGTGGTCACAATCATGATGTCCGCATATTTCACATTGAATGAGATGTGGCTCAATAGAATTTCTCAGTTTCTAAAAATATAAAACTCTGTAAATCATATGGAAGAAAATATACCTACATCTAAATTGAAATAATTGATACTGGCAAAATTATTGATCATTAAAAAGTGTTAAAACAGTTTTTAAACAAAAGTTTTTATATTATGGAAAAATGGTAAGAAATAATGTGTTTTTGCTACATGAGTAATGGATGGAAACAGTTTTATGAGGATAGATTTTTCATATGCCTTACAATTAAATAAATTTCTTTTAAATCATAGTTTCATGTGTTGTGTCTAACCACCTTTTAGTGTAATAATTAGTTCATAGTTATATAGGGCGTCTTATATTTTCCAACTTTTTGTGGATCGTGGAAACTACAAAAGCTACAGAATCGGTTGAATGCGCAAAAGTGTCTAGAATTTTTAGTCAATAACAAATATGTTTTCAAATTTTAAATGCACCAAAATGTAAAAGGAAAAACAATTTTTTTAAATTATTGTTTCAATCTTCTATTTGAGATAATTTTACGAAAATGGATATTTATATGTTATGGAGTGCGAATAATGGATGGTGGCAACTTTTTGTTAATGTATATCTTCAAATGTTTTTCAGGCGATAGTCAACTTTATTTATTTCTTTAAATTTTAGATATTTTTAGTAACTTAAATACTTAAAAACGATATGTTGTTACGTTGATATAACAATAATACATGGTAACATTCAAAATTATATTTTCTCCTTACTGGTGTGGAAATTCAATATGGCGTCAATAAAAAATACATATTTGACTATCGCCTAAAAAACATTTGAGGATATATCAACAAACAATAGCCTCAGTTCGATCCCCCGCAATTAATAACATAAAAATACTATTTTCCCAAGATTATCCTCAAAAAACAGAGAAGATTAAAAAAAATTGGTTCCCTTTTTTCGATTTATCTTTAGGTTAAAAACACATTTAAAATTAGCTAGAAATTGTCTTAAAGTTGGAAACACATTTAAAATCGGCTCAAAATGATCCTAAAGTTGAAAACACATTTAAAATCACCTCAAAATTCTATACATTTTTACAGATTCCGTGTTTTTTCAGGTCCAATAGTGAGAAAACACCTTGTAAAACCTGTTTTATAAAAGTATCTCAGAAATTTGTCAAAGAGTGAAAAACTACTTGATTTCGTTTTTCCAAAATTGTGATTTTCTTACGTGAAAATATAAAAAACGGTTTTATAGAAGTAAAGATAATTTTAAGTACAACTGAAAATTATTATATTTTCGTATCCGTAAGTTAAAAAATTCCTTAAAATAAAAATGATGATGACTTAACTTAAATACATGGACAATGTAATTTTTTTTAATAATTAAATTTAGTTTTTAAAAATAAAAATTACTAATGGAGCATTGTCTGTAATCCAATACATGAATACACCATACTAATAAAAAAATATGAACACATAATATACAGGGTGAGGCATCACTTATGACACCCCCACTTATTTTGTTATTGAAAAGAATTATTAAGAAAGTTTCAAATAAAAGTTGTTTTATACAGTATTTTCCAAAATATTGTCATGAAATATTTTTTTTCTTTTGCTTTTTTGAGAAGTTACGGCACCATATTTGTTTTTTTTTTAAATAACACCATACATATTTTTTTATACGGTTTGAAAGACATTTTCTTTCTGTTTTCAACGCACTAAAACTTTTATACCCTTACATAACAAATTTTTTAAGAAAATTGCAAAAGAACAATTTGGTTTTAAAAGCGTACGGTATTAATTAATTTACATTAGTAGGCTTTGAAAATGATACAAAATGGTAAATAATTTAAAAAAAAGTTAATTAGGTTACAACGGTAAACACAAAACTACTGTAATGCATTTTTTACCATTTTGTATCATTTTCAAAGCCTACTAAAGTAAATTAATTAGTAACTACCGTACGCTTTTAAAACGTAGTAATTGTTCTTTTGCGATTTTCTTAAAAATTTTGTTATGTAAGGGTATAAAAGTGTTAGTACGTTGAAAAGAGAAAGAAAATGTCTTTCAAACCGTATAAAAAAAATATGTATGGTGCCATTAAAAAAAAAACAAAAGAAAACAAAAATTTGACATGACAGTATTTTGGGAAATACTGTATCAAACAACTTTTATTTGAAATTTCTTTTGATAATTCTTTCCAATAACAAAATAAGTGGGGGTGTCATAAGTGATGCCTCACCCTGTATAATACATATACATTATGAGAACGAACTTGTCTAAACTTGTAACTTTTAGGTCCCCGATTACATAAAAACTAACCTGTGATTAACCCTGGGATTAAACCACGTTAAGCCTAGAACCAAGCAAAATCGCAGCATAGTTGGCACTGATATTGCCTAGTTTTAGGGATTAACTTGCATTTTAACATTAGCGTTACTTTGTGCAATCGGGCCTAAGCTGTTACATACAGATTGACGAACAGACCGTAACCAAGCGACGTACTGCTGTAATAATCACTTTTGTAGTATTAAATGACAAGTCTCATTTCTAATAAAACCTGTTTTTTTTTCTCTAAAAAAACCTCATGAAGGCATATGTCTTCGTGGTTAAGTCACGTGAAATATTCATTAAATACGTAACAAAAATTAGGTATAAACAAAAGACAACAGAAGAAGAGCTAAAAAGATATCAAGAAAAGAGAACAGTTAAAAAGTGTGATACTAAATTTTTTCAAGAATTTTGGTAAAACATGGCAGGATGGAAAATGCCTTTGAATGATACAACAAACATTGAAAAAAGTATTAATGTTAAATATTATTATACTTACATCACACCAAGTTTTTCCTGGGGTTTTAGTATATACATACACGGCATAAATAGGTACACATAAAATGGATAGGGAAGATATGATCCATCCAAGAACTATCGCTCCAACTGGATAATGGTAGCTTCCATTGTTGTACGTAGGTGACTTATAATCTATTAAACAAAACACCCAAACAGCGCAAATCAAAAACGGGGTTGCAATCAACCAACAAAATTTAAAATATAGGCTTGGTGGTCGCCCCGTCATGCTCTCCACATTTCTTGACAATCTCCATACACCATAAAACCAAGCTATCGCAATTATTTCGAAGAACGCTAGGTACATAATCGATATTGAAGCCGCATAATGATCCATCAATTGGAAAAAGTAAATTCCTCCCTAAAAATTAACGATAACTGTAAGATCAATTACAAACAACACTTTGAACAGTTACTTACTCTTGTTACGTTCGGCAAACCGCATAAAAATGATACAACGCAAATGACCAAGACTAACATTTCATGACAGACTAAACGTTTCTTGATCCAAGTGGGAAAACCATCTTGTATGGATGTAACTACAACCTCAACTATCGCAAACTACAAAATTCTATAATTATTTACTCAATATTATTGCAAAACTCGGAATTACCTGACTGTTCAATCCTAGACATAGTAACATGAAGAAAAATAAACTTGCCCACAGTTGAGACGCTGGCATTTTAGCCATTGCTTGAGGATATACAACAAAAATTAGACCAGGACCTGTAGTAGAAATTTTAAAATTAATTACAAATATTTGAGCAATCATCATTGGTGATCATTTCTACAATTGGTTTAAAGTTATCCAAATTAAACCTTCACAGTACAGTACTCAAGAGTAGTAAATTATATAGACATTTTTTGTGATGGTTATACAGTGGAAGTCAGTTAAAACGCGGGTTTGCGTGGTGGGGGGGGGGGGTGTGTACGACCCGCGTTATATTATAACCGCGGTATAACAGAATTGTTGAAGTTTATTACATATTAATATGAACAACTCATTTTTACAATTTTTTTTGTTATTTAGGAAATATAAAGTAAAAATAGACTCTTGTTCACATATCAGCAAATACATACATTCTTGTTATCATGAACAGCGTGAGAATCTCGTTAACAATAAGAGATCCAGAGTTGTTTAAATGGGTCAAAATGATCTATGATTTAAAAGCAACTTTTACTATCCTAGGTTTTTTTTTGTTGAAAAAATGAATAGCTTTTGCGCCATAGATAAAAACAAAACAATGACGTTTTAAATTTTTGCTCATAACTTGCTTATTTAAAATGATACTTAAAATATTTTTCGACATTATTGAGACACTTTTTTACGCAGATTTGTAATTAGTCAATAAATTTTACCTATTTTCATTTGCTTTGTTATTTTAACATCAACTTTCTTACATTAAATACAGGTTGTAGTTGGCATCATTTAAAAAAAAAATTAAAAACATTAAAATGTACGCAAAAAAGTGACCTAATAATGTTAAAAAATATTTTAAGTATGATTTCAAATAAGCAAGTTATAAGC
The DNA here is from genome assembly GCA_947652605.1 of Elmis aenea. NCBI lineage: Eukaryota > Metazoa > Arthropoda > Insecta > Coleoptera > Elmidae > Elmis > Elmis aenea. Next base: position 39,668,828 of record OX393579.1, on the reverse strand, counting down.
CAAAATTTAAAACTTCATTTTTTTGTTAATTATCAAAAGCGCAAAAACTATTATTTTTTTAATTAAAATGGTTGCTCGTAAGTCTTAAATCATAGATCATTTTAACCCATTTAATCAACTCTGGATGTCTTATTGTTAACGAGATTCTCATGCTGTTCATGATAACTTGGACACCCTTTATACAAAACAAAAGGGTTCTATAATTACTAGACAGGTATATGGTGAAACTGCTCAAAATTCGAAAATTGCTAAACTACTAAATTCTTTTCAGCAAAAAAATCGTCGCTTCACGGTAATTGCAGAGTGCACACAAGGTTTATAAAGTTTAACAAATTATCCAGGATTCTAATTTCGTTAAGCTAACAATAAGTCACTTTGAGTTAGCACCCTGTGACTTTTATCTATTCACAAGTTTAAAAAAAAATCTAAGAGGAAGGCAATTTGAATCTGATAAAGAAGTTAAAGCCGATTTGGAGTAGCATTTAAGTATTTTACAGACGTGTAAAAAGATTATTTTTTTTAAAAAACGGGATAAGATTGTCTAAAAATACTGAAATAAGTGTGCTGTCAAAGCGAGTTTCATTGAAAAGTAAAATTTAGCTATGTTTTTTTTTCATGACTAGTGAGATTCTGATATTACTGGATAATTGCCCTCGTAAATTCGCACATAGTTTGGAAGAGTTTACTTTTTATTTTATGCTTAAAATGATTATTTTTCAACGTTCTCAGTATTACATAAGTTTTTTTTTTACCACATAATTTTTCGAAACTAAGCGAATATTTTCTTGTATATCTAGTGATATATGTTAAGACATAGCTTACTGAGATTAAAAGCAAAAAGCAGTAAATATTATAAATTCTAAAAACAAAAAAAATACATAAATTCAGATTTTAAAAACAATAATCAAGACGTTTATGGTCATAAACAATCATTTTTATTAATATATTATAATAATTAGGCAGTATCAAAAATTCAGTTAAAGCAATCGATTTGCGTTTTTACGAGATTTTAAGGTAATAAAAATAATGGATTATAAATTAACATTTAAATACTTCTGTTTATTGTTATAAGCAATAATTTAAATTCAGATATGGTTCGCATGCACTGGCAATGTCAAGGATAATTACTTGTTTATTAAAAATCACGGAATCGTCAAACAAAATTTTTTTAAACGTGTAACAAATTGTAGAGCGTCTTAAATCGAGCATCCACTGAAGTGATCTGAACATCATCTGTCAATTTTATGGATTGATTTTGATCACTATGTCCTCGTTTAATAATAAATATTCTTTCTGGCAGTAAATACTGTAGTTTTGTGTGAGAAGAGGCCAGGGGTGCTTTTTTATTTAGTTTTTAATTTAACAAACAAAATTTAATATGTGCATAGAATCCGATAATCACAACATATAAAAACTTGTACGAGTACATCATAACAGACTTGCAAGATATTATATTAATCGTAGTAGTACCTACACTGTGCTTAATTACAACAAAACAAATGGTTTTGTTATTATAAGACCGAAAATTTAGCTTTCAGCAACAACAAACCAAAAACTAAAATTTATTCATAAAATTAAGAAATGTTCACTGGTTATTAGATTCAATCGTTTCAATTTTCCGTCTTAAAAACTATGGTAGCTGTGCACAACAAAAATTGTTTTTTGTGCGATCGTACTAGAAACAGCTGTTTGACGGATGCGTTAGCAACCATAAAGTACTACATTACCGGCCCTATCCTTAGCAACGGCCGTAAAAGTTACTTTTCAGGCCGTTACCCTTAGCAACGGCCGAAAAAGTAACTTTTACGGCCGTTGCTAAGGAGAGGGCCGGTAATGCAGTACATACGCCGTCATCTGTCAGTGACAGAATGTCACGTAGTTTCTAACCTATAATTTTGAAAATTACTAAAAATTTAAATTGTTTTTAATTCGATCGCACAAAAAATGTAATATGCACCTCGGCCAAAACGTACTTTTTCGGCCTTGCCTGTTTGCTGGCCTCGACTACGTCTCGGCCAGCAAACCAGACGCGGCCAAAAAAGTTACACTTTTTGGCCTTGATACATAAATAACTATTTTTGCAGTTTAGTACAGCGAACCATTTGATCAAAATATATCACAAGTTTCGTAATAATTTTTATTACAACCTTTATAAATAAAAATACAAGTTTTAGGCATTGTTGGATTCGTCAGAAAATGCTCTATTAAAATAATCGCATGAGCCACTATATCCAATTAAAAATAAATGTCTTATTATCCAAAAATCGATTTTGAAAAATTTAAATCCAAATAAAGTAACTTAAATGTCAAAAAAAATATTCAAAAACGTTTTTCGATTAATTGTTCATATTATAAAAATCAATTTTAGATGTTAAAAAGTTTGCAAAACATTGTAGTTCTATTAAAAATGTCTTCCTTTTAGTGAAAATATACAGGTACAGGGTGTTCCATTTGAACTAAGGAAGTTACAACTTACAACCATTTAAGGCGAAACCGTAAATGATTTGAAATAATGAATTTGTTCAGATAATTGGGTTTTATGCACATATTACCTCTCTAAAATCTTGCTTGTTTAGAATAAAAACTAGAAAAAGGGGGTGAGTGTGATTTCTTTAAAAGCTGGTATACCGTGTTTAGAATCGATTGAGAAACAACATCTGCGTCAGTTTTTCTCAAACTTTTTACTCCAATGACACTGGAAAATAAATTTGGATGATTTTAGAACATCATAAAAAGGCTCAAGGACCCCTCCAGAAGGATTCATGGAACCCCAAGGGTCCGCGAACCACACTTTTAGAAACACTGATCTACGGGAAAGTTTGTTGTTTAAAACATAAAACTAATTGCACTTTACTATATCGTAATTCTTTTAATTTTTTGACTTAAAATTATACAGGGTCCTGCAACAGTGTGTCGGGCATTCATAGCGCCCCGCCCGTAGGAGATAGAAAAAAAAAACTTTAATACATAAAATTATTGGTTTGGAAAGATCTAGATACGTTTTAAAATTATTTTCAGCTATAATACAGGATGTCCCATTTTTGCGCCATAACAAAAACAGAGATTTTTTTAAATGGAACACCCTATATAGTTTTAGGTCTTCGGATGTAAATTTTTAGCCTCTTCATAAACGTCTGTTCACTTTTTGATTTTGTGTCACATTTTGGCATTTGTTTTGTAAACGCGGCCTACTTCGGTAGTTAAATGTTTACTTTTATGAAAAGTATTGAATATATCAAAAACTACGGAGTTTAGACATAGGACATCTTTTATAAACATTGAAGAGGAGACAAAAAGCCATCGAATAATAAAATAAAATAAGGGTTGTTACATTTGAAAAAAATGAGTTATGTCCCTTTGAAGTTAAAAAGTTTGGCATTTTTTTGTGGACACTCTGTATCACTAAATTTAAATTTCTTATTATTAAATTGTTGCTCCCTAACCGGAATATCATTATTGCTAAAACCATTTATTAACTTCAAAAAACGAGGCCACTACGATTTTTTAAAATTAAGCCTGCTTATGTAAGATTTTTCGGAAAAAAATTATAACACTGACACAAAATCAAAAAGTGAACAGACATTCATGTAGAGGTTCAAAAATGACATCGGAAGACCTAAAAAGATACAGGGGGTTTCATTTAAAAAAATCTTTGTTTTTATTATAGCGCAAAAATGGGACACCCTGTATAGCTGAAAATACTTTTACGACGTAGATCTTTTCCAACCAATATTTTTATGTATTAAAGTTTTTTTTTCTCTCCTACAGGCGGAGCGCTAGGAAAGCGTAATGCACTGTTGCAGGACCCTGTATATTTTCCTTGAGAGTAATTTTTTGTTTAAATCCATGAAATACCTTTGTTTTGTAAAACTTGGGGGTGGTTTAAAATAACAAGACAAACTGCATTTACAAGCAAATGTTTAAATACCATAGCAAATAAAGGAATAAAAAATTCAGTTGACGAGAAAAAGTTTATTTTCTAATGATAATTTAATGTCAGGAACTATTTCTGTGGAAGCTAATCGGAGGGAGTGCTCCAGAATAAAATCAGTTTTGGGCTCAATTTTGACTTGAAGTGATTTATTTCCGATTTTTTTTTTACATAAGTACATACGCCCGAAGAGAAAAAAGATTCTTACCGCATACATTCTTAATTTGACTCTTTTTTTTTTCAATGAAAGAGCGCGTCGCAGTGTCAAATTACAACTAATTCAGTGTCCAAAATCCACGCGCGCGCAATTATACATATACGAGTATATACCTAGATAGCTTCTAGAAAGGTTTAGATACTCGAATAGTATCTACTTTTCTGGTAAACATTAGAACTAGAAAGTACGCGAATACATTGCAGCGCCACCTGTGCGCGCTCGACGAAAAGCTTTTTTTCCGCAAAAGTTGCCACACAGTTTTGCGCTTCTGTTTATAGTTTTTATAAATATTTTTGGAAGCTTCGCGTTCGTGGGCCATAATTGAGGGTTTAAGCAACCCCGGTTTAGGCATTCAAAATGACGCTCATGCACTGTAACATCGTGTCAGTGGACGCCTGGCCTTACATTTAAGAAAAAAACACAAGTACAAAGTATTGCCTGACATTTATCACCTACAAAAGTGTGATGTTATTTATTATTAACTGTAAATTCCCGAGGAAACATTTATGAAATAAATTTAAAAATGCATGGAATGAGTTATTAAATAATTTAAGAGTATAATATTAATTTGAAATTATTTATTTATTATACATTAATATGAAAAGTAATTAACTTCCTTATTGAATCAATAATCGCACTCCTGGAATTTACCGAGTTATTTTTATCAAGGTTGTATTACTACTGGTTGATTTTTATACCTAAATATAAATAAAATTCTTACCATCAGCGATAACATCTTCGACAGAGGTATTTTGTTCAGAAGCTATGTTACCAATGGTAGCGAAAGCAAAAATTCCGACCACTAAACTTGTCACTGCATTCACAAACGATACAGCCAAAGTGTCGTGTAAAATATTGTTATTAAAACGATTGTAACTAGCAAAAGAAATCATTGAACCAAAACCTATACCCATCGAATTAAAAGTCTGAGCTGCTGCATTTACCCATACCTTTAAGAAGAATAAAAACGGTATAAAAATTGCACAAACTATTACCAGCAAGGTGTATTTTACGTATAAAATACGTAAAGAATAAACGTTGAAAATCAAATGTCAATTGAGTTGAAACAAATATCTCGAAAATTGTATAAACAAATAAAAATATACCCCTAACAAAATAAATTGGTGTGGCCACCAAATGGCTTCCGCCATACATTGTAATCGTCCGTCCATGTGTGTTTATGTAATTGTGTGTATCAAAAGTTTAAGGGATATTTTTTCTAATTTAAAAAATATAGCACATACTAATATAAGTATTTATATTAATGGAGAATATATTGTACTTACACAAACAAAACATCATCGATAAAAATATTGTGCAGTATGTATTTAAGTGCTAAAAATTATATTTCGTTTTGAAAACAAAATGAGTTGTATGATATAAGTAAATAAATTTGTATCGAAACATAAAAAATGTGGGAAAAACTCATTTACAAACTAATCTTTAAATAAGACAACTAAATATTGCTTAAAATTGAAAATTTCATCGAATCACATCAAAAACAAAATCTTAAGTAGGTACTTAAAAATTAATCTACAAAAAACCCCAGAAATGTTTAAAGCTTTGCAAAGGATTTTGTATTTTTTACGTAGGTTTCGATGTAATTTTAAGATATTTGATTGTTTGATCAAAAAATACGCTTTTAAATAAAGTTTGTATCACAATTTTATTTTATTTTTATCACGTCACGTGCTTTTCATAAAGATTAAACAATGTCATAGCACTAAATTATAAAAATTACACATTGGAACACCGTGAATCATGTAAACATTAACATGATTTTTAAAAAAACAAAACAATTAATATCAAGAAAACAAAAGCGATCGACCATTAAATACTGAATGAAAATTGCCTTAAAGCAATTTTAAGATTAAAAAAAATTAAACAAAAAATTAACACTAAGAAAAAAATTCAAGCCTTAAGAATATTCAATTATTACGAAAACGGTTACCTACAGGTAGACTTAATTTATTTTTTAAATACTATTAATCAGCATCAAATTTGACAACTTGGTCTATTTTAAATCAGCTAAATTGTTTTTACTTAATTTTTTTTCGTAGTTCTAATTAATGAGGTTCCATTCATAACTTACGGAATTAATTATCGGAAAATACATGCAATTATACAACTTTTTCGATATTTTACCGCTCTTCTTAGCAATAGAAGTAAAAAAGAACAGCCTGGCAAACATATCAACTGTATTTTTATATCATTGCACGTGCGTTAAATGAAGAACATTTACGAAGAAACAAAAAAAATTAACCAAATACAACATTTTTTGCTAAATAAAATTACACAACAAATTAAAGTTTTAATACACTTACTCTAAATTTTAGTTTATAATTATTTAAAGTATTGGAACGTGATAACATAATAAATGATGAGGACGAAGAGCAATTGCAGGAGGAATGCGAAACAATCAAACAAGAATATGAAGAAATAACTAAAGCGAAGTTGGATAGAGCGATACATAACATGAAAATTGAAAAAGCAGCAGGTGATGATGGTATTTTACCTGAATTGATTAAGTACATGGAAGAAAAATGCTGCTAAGAATAGTAAAGCATGGCAGGAAAAAGAAATCCCAAAGGGCTGGGAGGTTTCTGTTATACCTATTACCAATATTCGAGACTGGCGATAGTAAAAAATGCGAAAATTATAGAGTAATATCACTTCTTAGTGTAGAAGAAAAGTTGTATGAAAGAATTTTGGAGGAACGATTAAGGAAGCATTTTGAAGGAAATTTGGAAGAGGCGCAGTGTGGCTTTAGATCGGGTAGAAGCACGCAGTATCTAATTTTTACATTAAGACAGTTAAGTGAAAAAACAATGAAACACTCAGATGCTGTACTTGTCTTTTATCGATCTGTCTAAAGCCTTCGATAAAGTGCCGAGGGAGAAGATCAGGAATATATTGAAACAATGTAAAGTGGGAAGAGGACTGTTAAACGCCATCAAAAGTTTATATAAGAGTAGTAGAAATTATGTGCGAATCCACAACAGCACTTCCCAGGAATTTATAACGATAGTGGTAGTAAGACGAGAAGGCACCTTAAGTCCATTGCTCTTTATAATTCTTATGGATAGAATAATTAAAGAATGTAAACAAAACACAAATAAAGCCTACTGGGGTTAAGGGTTGTAATAAACTTAAACCAATATCCTTAACAGAACTAGTCTTTGCAGAAGATTAAGATGGCTTGGACATCTACTACGCATGCCAGAAAGTAGATACGCGAAAATAGAATAGAAAATGAAGATGGAGGGAAAAATAAATAATGGAAAACCAAGAATAAAATGGGAAAAAGAAGGGAGGCAAAGACTAGAAGAAAAATAAGTCAGCTGGAGAGATGTGCCACAATTAGCTAACGATAGGCAGGAGTGGAGAAACTATATCCAAAAATAGAAAATCATACCTCGACACCGAAAAGTACAAGAGGAACCGATTAAGAAGAAGGAGGAGAATTATTTAAGTGATTTCATTTTATAGTCAGTTTCGTTTACGTTGAATAGTTATTTACGTAACAAGACCGGCAAGTGGTACTTTACTGGATAGGTAGGCAGTTCTAAGACGAGCCGAAGAAAGACGAGCCGAAGGCGAGTCCTGGAAGCATACGAGTCCAGTACAGACACTTTCTGAGTATGTTACATACAATATTTTTTCTGCGTCCACCAATGACACCAAAATCACTATCGTCACCATCCATAATTAAAATAATTAAATAATAACTAACAGACTTGGTAACGACGCTCGTTTGACAGCGCAAATCAACAAAACAACTCATCACTATGGCAACCACTAACTTACCGGCCTAGGCCGGTAAACACAACTCATCACGATGGCAACCAACTATTTTCTGGCCTAGGTCGGTAAAAATGTATTATCCAGCCTAAAAATTGATCGGAAAAACTAATTTTCTGGACGGACGCAAAAAACAAACAATACGTTATATTGAAACATGTTTGGCATTCATTGATTTATGAAAACTGAAACCGGAGGGACGCTATACATGCTTTATCAACTTTTACGCCTTTTAGAAGTGATGTATGCTTTTAGAGCGCTCCGTATAACAAATAAAGATAAATACAAACTTTAAATTCAAATATCAAATTTGTTTTAACTCACTTTGGCATTGGCGAGGAGTTCCCATTTCGGTTTAAAAAAATATCGCATTCCTTTATCAGCGCCTTCCAATGTTAAAGATTTGGCCAGAAAGACAATAATAAGTAAAAACGGAAGTGTGGCGGTAAAATAGCGAACTTTTGCCGAAGATTTTATGCTCTTCCATATCGCAAAATAGACTAGAATCCACGCACAAAGTAAACACGCTACCAGTTCCCATCTAAACTGCTCTGGATATTCAAAGCCTTTGCTTAGCTGAAGTACTTTATCGCTGAAATTATATAGTTTAACGTTGACCTCAAAGGTTATCATATGGTTATTATTTAATTTAAATACGAATACATACTCATAAAATTCCTCAGCTGGTGTTCTCGTGTGTAAGGGTCGACTTATATTGGCTTGTGTTTTACCATGCACCCAACAGTTTGGAGAATTCCATCGATTACCACATTCTTCCCAAGGCTGTATTGGTTTTAGGGACGTAAAAAAGTAATATATTCCATACGCAATTATTACACTATAATACGTTGACATTAAAAAAGAAATGACCACACTTGCTAAGCCAGCTCCTGCAAATTAAGAATATAACAACAATTTATCTTTGATAGGACAATAACTGCAAATTGTATCTACTTTTGAAAATTTATGCGAATATAATACTCTATGTTATATTGACCAATGAAATAATGCGGTTTAGTCATTTTTGACCATTTGCAATCTGTCGTCTATAGTGAAAATACATTATGTACTCGTGTTTCACATCGTTGTTAAGTGAAGTTTGTTATTTTAGGAACCGATCAACAACAAACAATTCATATTTTAGTGTTTCGGTGTGATGGGTAACAACTTTTTTTAAGAAGGATAAATCGCTTTATTTGTTAAAAGTGATCAGAAATTTATAGTAATATAAAGAAACTTACATTGACTATACTGTTCGATCACAAAAATACGTTTGGAACTGGTTTATGACATTTTATAACCAATTCCGGTTCGACATATTAATATGTTAAATAAATTCAATTAAAAAAAGTAAATGGCAAGAATTGCAAGGAAGATGCAGTAAAAACAATTTAGAATACAACCCTTAATTGCTAATAAGTATTACCATAATAAATCAAATAAATACTTTATTGTAATTTAGTGATATAAAATAGATTTGAGTAATTCCTTTGAACCGACAAACAACTAAAACAAAATCACTGCTGATGGTATTACCATAACAATCAGTTTATCTTCTCATTAAGATCATTACAATACAGTAAAAACTGATCCGTCTTTTTGTATCAATTAAGCAAGTGATTATACCTTTAAATAATGGGCAAAGTTTTCCTAAAGCTCCTATAGGCCCCCTTCCTGTAAATTGTCCTACTGATAATTCCATATAAAGCATTGGAACTCCACATACTATCATTGTTATAAAGTACGGTATTAAAAATACTCCTGGAAAAAAAAAACAACATTATTGCAAACAAATATGTGTTAAGTAAAATTAAAAATTTATACCGGCCCATTCGCGAAGATTCTAAACATAAATATGTAGTGTCTTTTTTAGGGATCATTATTTTTCAAATAGAGACTGTCATATTTTTACTACTGTGACTTTTTGTTCTGAAAATATGTATCACAAAAACTAGTTGACGAAAAGAAACTCAAAACACAATACAGCTCCTTAGCAAATGTAGGAAACTAGAATGGGTTAAAAACAAACGTTTGTTTTTTGTTTAGTGGTAGATAAAGAAATTCAGAAATGTACGACTACCAAATTTATTGCCAATTCAAAAAATTTAGACACAATAAGCGCTAAGATACAACAAGAAAAACAATGTAAAATTGTAAAATATGACCTCAATAAGAATCGATGTGTAAGAAAGTTCCTATTTTCTGATTTAAGACTTGCTTGCACATTCTCAATTTGTGGTACTATCATTCATCATCTCTCGAATGTAGCAGAGTACCTACAGGGTTCGTCAAAACTCTGTAATTCTTCGATAGTGCATTTATTAGATATAAAAACTACGTATGAATAGTCTTATTTTTTTATGAAATGAAAATCTTGGCAGAGAACCGAAGAAAATAGAAGAAATTAATTAAGAAAACGGGGAATGTAGAACCAAATTCGACATCCTATACGGCAAAAGGATCCATGAGAAAAAATAAGTAAATATAGCGTGTTTTTTTGTGTGACAAAAATCACTAAATATTGCTGGACGGCATTTAACAATAAAAAGTTGTCAATTAGGTACTGTTTCAATATACAGGGTGCCCATTTTTCTAACCGTTAATATAAAAGATACAGGACCGTTTAAATTAGCAAATTTGTGCAGAATTCAAAGGAAAATCTGATGCCATTTTTAAATTTGATCGATGTCATCAACTTTTTAAAATATTTTGAAAAAACTAAAAAACTTCGATTTTATTAAACTTAAATAATTCCGTACGCATATGAGCTAGAACAAAAATAGAAATTGGCTTTTATAGATAATAATAAAAGTATAACAGACCTTCTATCATTGAAACGAGAAAAAAGTAACCTTTTCAATAAGGCCACAGAGCCATCTATGACATCCATTAAAAAAAAAACGCAATTTTGTGTTATAACTCAGAAATCGAGAGTGCTATGAAAATTTCGTTAACATATTTAAAATCTACGTAAAAATATCTATAAAAGCCAATTTTTATTTTTGTTCTAGCTCATATGCTTAAGGAATTATTTAAGTTTAAAAATATCGACGTTTTGCAGTTTTTCAAAATAATTTAACAAGTTGATGACGTAGGTCAAATTTGAAAATGGTATCAGACTTCCCTTTAAGTTCTGCCCAAATTTGCTAATTTAAACGTTCCTGTATCTTTAATATTAACGGAGTTAAGATGGGTTTATGCAACACAAGTTTAGTAATAAGAATAAGCATAGTAATAACAATATCAATAGTAATAAGAATAACAAAAGCAGCGTTTATGCAGTGGTGATAGTAATTGTAATAACCTTAGAATCTTAGATATGAAAACAGTCGAATATAACAAAGAATAATTTTTTAAATACACCCGTATGACCCCAGATACATGATTTGTATCGATTTGCACACCCTGTGACAATAGTGGGTTCTTTGATCCGCAAAAACCCGAACAAAAATCCGTAATCACAACAAACGCACGTGTGCGATGGGCGTATCGATTTCTTGCGACTGCGCATTTCGCGTTTGGTTGTAAGCGTAAGAATAATGTTGAAAGTTAACCAACTTTCAAGGTTATTGCTTATTCTTAAAGTTACTACTAAAATTAAATACAATGCGTAAACGCTAGAGTGGTCGCAGCGAGAAGTGGACTGTGACGCAGAAACCAAAACAGGTCCAAAGCGTTTATTACTGCACCACCTAAAAACATCGGCCTGTCTCAGCAACGTGGTAATAACCTGTAAATCACAGTAGTCAAATTAAGTCCACTAAAAGTCAACGTTTTTAGAAAAGTCTAAATATCAATCGCGATCCCCTCTCTTTGCGCATCTCGCGGTCCACTTTTGGGTGCGATCACTCTAGCATTGATTTAACAGTATTTTAACTTTTATTCTTATTACTAATCTTAAGTCTTATTACTAAAAAAGCTGTATAAACCCACCTTTACCCATACAACAGGTTAGAAAAATGGGCACCCTGTATAACTTCTCTTGCATTACAGAATTAGCAAACACCTTGAAAAAGGTGTCGCTATGATTTATTTATTTTACAGGCTCCCTATATAAACCTTATTTAACTGACTTTGCTATTTAAAAATTAATATATTCATATTCATATATTTTTAATTTGTCAGGACCATTTTCTTAAAATATTAATTAGTCAATAAATTAATTTTCATTTAATAATTTTAAAATAAAGTATACGACTTAGATACATATTTTTAACCTTGGAAGTGAGCTTTGATCTGGGCGCAAACAAAATTTTAACGCTAGTTCTTAATTTGGAGTGGATCAATACTGAAAACAATAAGATATGCTAATCAAGATATAATTTACTACCGATTTAGACATTTCTGTTTTAAGTATATATTGAAAAAGTACGTATAATTAGTTTTTAAGCATCAAAACACGATAACATCGTATACCCAAAATTGACAAACAATGGAGATAATCACTAATTAATTAATGTCTATTAACGATCTTCTAATTTTTTTCAAAGTAATAATTACCGTCGTTACATTTTTTACGATTGTTTGTACTTTAACACACTTCTTATATAACAATATGATGTAATAACTAAAATAATATTGTAATACGTTCATATTCTTTTCAGTTTTATGACACTCGATACTTAGGTTATTTAAAACCTTTTATTTTAATTTTAATTGGTAGACAGGAAGTTAGGTTTCATTAACAATTGTTTTTTGAAGAAACTTGAATCAAGATAAATGTACTAATTTTTAAAAGTTGGATACCTTAAACCTTAAACTGTATAAATGCACTTTTTAGCTTTTTAAATAGGTTTTTATGCTAAACAGCAAAACAAGTGCAACGCGATAAAACAATTTATTTACACATTGTTTTGGTAATGGAAAATTAATCATTGTTTATTTTTTTAAATCCTCTGAAAGTAATGGATATACTATAAACGTTTTTTAAGTTTGTTTGTTTGTACCTATTATCTTAAAAATGAGTAAAACACATATTTACATAAATATGATTATTATTATTTTACTTTAAATTGAAAGTAACTAAAATTCTTGAACTTCAAATGTTCTGTAACGTTAAGTAAATGTTTACTCGTTGCTTTTCACTACAATCTAAAATATAATTAAACAATAATCGTTAAATACCGTTTTAATAACTACGTGGTTTGATATATGTAATTTAATTTTAAAATAAACACTTTGTTTCAGTCGAAACGATAAATTAGCTTTTTAATTTTTTAAGCAGTAACTGGTTTTTACTAGTTAAAACAAAGTATGTACAACAAAAGTCTTTGTACTCTTTTATTTTTCCTGAAATAAAGAAGATCCAACGATGTCCTGTTTTTTGGTTTTGAACAAAAAAAATTAACTTGATTTCAGTTTTTTTATATAGTCCCTTCTTTTTTTAAAATGTTTTTACCATTAAACTTTAAAACTAGTCATTAGGTTGTACCTGTTATCCATATGTTTTGCTACAAATTTGGCAAGTTGTACTTATAACTGGTGGACAAAATAATTTAGTTTGTTTAAAATTTAATTTTAAATTCTACATCAAAACATAATTTTTTTAATTTTTTAAAATGGGGTAAGTTGGCCATTATATAACTGTATGTATGTTTAAGGTTACATACGTTATTTTTTCTGCAATCGCCACTAAATTAGTTCAATAAGTACCCAAAAGTGACTGTAATAATCATTTTCGCTGGCGATCGGCAGTAAAAAAGTAAAATAGACTTTTTGTACTGCCTAGGCAATAAAAAAGTAAAATGTGCTACGCTCATTGGTTGAATTTAGTAGAAGTGGGTGTGCTTTTGTTCAATACATGTTTGACAGGAGAATGAGAATCTGACAGATGAAGTAAAACTTTATGTATTTGTTTGATTTTTCGCTATTTCTTTGACATTGCAAAAAAAATGCACCTCGGCAGTAAAGTTCATTGTTATCATTCGCGTGGTTGTTATATATTACAATATATTTAATTATATATAATAATATCTATCCACACTCGTGATAAAAAGTTGAACTTTACAGCCTTGGTACATAAATAATTATTTCATTATATTTATGCTTCCTTTTTGTAACCAAATATGTTTTATAAAATCATATACCTACTTGTTTTATAGTTAAGGAACATGTTATTAAAGTGAACAACCAACATTATTACAAAAAAATTCTTTAAACTATTACATAAAAGGCTCATATTAAAAATTAGTTTAACAGTATTAAAATTCAAAATCAAATTTCAATAAAATATCCGACGTTGAAAACATTAGTAGGTACCTTTGAAATTTATAACATTAAAGAACTTTTACGTGAACCAAAAGTCTATCTAAAAAAGGGAGGTTCTACTTTGAAGGGGACATGTTCAACTTTAATTTTTAGTAAATCAATAAATTATAAAATCTAAAAAATATTACTTTTAAATGTTCATTTTACGTTTTTTGTTTAACTTTGTTCTGAGCGATTTTTCTTTCATAAAAAAATGTACAATTACGCGTCAAACTTATTCTTGTATAATATTTTTATAAAGTAAAACCAAAAGTGGTCAACTCCACTGCATGCGGGGTGAAATCGACTATTCAAACATCTAATTTTTCATACGTGAATTAATTGCAATATTGATAATATTAACGTACTTAAAGCATGGACGAGTACTCATGGTATAGGTATGATTTAAAAAATATTAATTTTATTCTGTCTTATGTTAAAATTCAAACTTCACCCAATTTTATGATACTGTGATTGTTCTAGGAGTTCTTAAATTGTATTTGTAACATAATACATATTTTCAAATTAGTAAAAAGCAGGGACCCGAACCGCAAAGAATAACGGTATAGTTCCGGTTACCGGTTCGATAAACTTTAACTTTGCGGTTTACGCTCCGAACCACCGGTTTTCATTTTATAATGATTCGGTAGGTAACTGGTTTGGCAACAAAGTTTCAGTTCAAGCAAAATATAATGACAATGCGTATTTATAAATTGAACTGTCTGAAATTTTTCCATTTTTTTGTAAAATGTAATCAAAATTACGAAAATAAAAAATGTACAATATCATTAAAAATATAATTGGTCCGAACCGTTGTGTGAACCGGTTGTAGCGGTTTGATCCGGTTCACGCCAGTCGGTTCGGTTCGATTTTGCATAACATAAAATGTTCAGTTCCGGTTCACGATTTATGAAAAAAGCACCGGTTCGTTGCGGTTTATGTTACAGTTCCGGTTCAACTTGGGTCTTTGGTAAAAAGGCATTCACAAAGTTGTAATTATTTCGATAACTCATTTTTCTTAAATACAACACCCTATATTTTTTTACACAGACTTATACAAAATTTTATTAAAATTAATCTATTGTCAATCTAATTTCTAAGGGAATTTATTCAGACTTTTTAAAGTTTCTAAATGTTGAAAATTTTTGAAAGTACTGCATTTTCATGAAAATATTTTCACGAAAACGGTTAACTTTAGACCCATATAACCTTTTACATTTTTTGAAATAAATTTAAAAAGGAATCCAAAAATGTAAAAATATACAGGGTGTTTTGTAAGAAAAAATATAACTTTGATATGCCATCCTTTTTTGGATTACCCTGTATGTTTGAAAATATTTTTAAAATGCAGCCCTTATTGACATAATCTAACCGCGACAGAAGTTTGAAAATATAAACCGTTTCGCCATAAAACTCAGTGGCGTCCGTCGTGACTCGCCCTGTATCATATAATTTGTTATTATTTTATATTTGTTAATATTTCATCGATTATTTGACGAATTTTGTAATTTTTTAAATAGAAAATGCACAAAAATTGTAGATAATCCAAACTTTCGTTATCATTTATTTTTACTACCTTACTTCTCATATACTAGAACCTAGAACTAGAACGTTCCATAATAAGACGATAAAAAAAGAGATTTACAAAGGTTCAGTGAGGTAAAATATTATTTTGAGTCTCAGACGGTAAAGCTGCAAGGCGCATAAATCATGAGATTGTTTTCGATTATTTGACCTCAGTTTTGCAAACATTTTGCATCACGTGAAACCAGCTGATGCATAAATAAATGAAAAAACTAGTTTTTATACGTTAATCAATAATAAATTAGCGCGTCGGGTTAAATTATTGGGAGAACCATGTGGTGGAAATTCCAAATGATGCTGAGCTCAAAAAAATAAACACGAAATTTGGTTTTATAAAATTCCGCAACCAAGTGGTCTGTTAAATATAAAATATTGTGAAGTTAATAATTTCGAAAGGTTAACAAATTTTTATAAGTGCACTTATTTAGAAAGTGCGCTATTAAATCTGATTGTTATTTAGGATACTTATTTATTTGATAAGGTTGATAAGCGATCATTTACTTATTTTGAAGGACAAACCTTTAAAAATACTTATAAACTCCATTATGAAGTTAATATTTTGGTATATTCACTTGTTAAATTATTTTGTCTGTCTCATAATCAACTTGTTATTTTTGGGTTTAAAACTTGTTTTCTAATAGTTGTCAATTTAAAAAATCTGCAATCGATGGGGTCTTTCAGGAAAATTTGCAAAAAAAAAGTTATTTAATTCAAAGGATATTGTGCCATGATAGGCGGGACCTGTGATTATTTTTATTTACTTTTGTGTGAACATGTTGACTTAAGATAAATTTCAGATTTCGGTGTTTGCATTTAAGTCAAATTATCATCATCCTATCTGTGATTGAGAAATATGTAATTTGATGTTCTGCAAAATTATCTTGCATGTTATCATTTTAACAAATATGTACCTTGAATTTTGTGGTGATTTAATCGTGCGATAGTAATAAGTCTTGACACTCGATTTTGGGGCAATGCAATGTAAGATACTAACCTCCTCCACTTTTGTAACATAAATACGGAAATCTCCATACTGATCCTAAGCCCACACTATAGCCTACACAGGCAAGTACAAACTGTAGTTTATTGGACCAATATTGCCTCCTAGGTTTAACGTATGCACTGCCACCTCCTTCTGATCCACCATCATAACTATCAGCTTCGTAAAGGTATTCTTCTGGCGGTCTGTAAAAAAAAACAACGAAATTTAAATCAAAGATTGAGTAAGTTAACAGTTACAGTATAACTTCGATTTAAAGGATTTCGGTTTAACGGATTTTGGATTTAGTAAACATCATTTTACGGTCTTTTTTCAAAACCCTATGAATATAATATACAGTTTTCAGTTTTTAACAAACCGTTAGTGACTTATCTTTTAATTCGTGGTATGTAACGTTCACGCGTTTAGCTAAATCAGTGTTTCTCAAACTTTTTACTTTGAGAACCCCTTCCAAAATTAAAAGCTTACAGAGGACCCCAATAACTGCTTTTGTTTACAATATTTTTGTTTTCTATTTTTTATACTTTATTACAATGAAAAGCTTCGGGGACCCCTTCAGAAGGATTCAGGGACTCCCAGGGGACCACACTTTGAGAAACACTGAGCTAAATATTTAATGGTTAATGTAAAATCAGAAAAGATAGTGAAGGGGTTCTTAACCTTTTCTGTGTCAGGAACCCCTTTAGCAGTATGCCAGTATAGACAATCAAAAACTACGTGAGATTAAGAACCTCTGGTTTGGTACTTTGGACTAAAAATTGAGGAACGCTTTATTCAAACCACTATTGAGCACTTGCTTAATATATTCGGCTAAATTAGCAAACAGTTAATTTGTGGTGATACTTGCATGTTTCGAAACTAGGTAACTTGATAAAAACAACAAACGATATTTGCTATTTTAAATTTGTTTTTAGTTTTAGATAAAAAATCTAAATTTTTGTTCATTTGGATAAGTAATTTCACTTGCCAAATAAACTGGTAACATTAGTTTTGCATACGCCACCCTTAGTTACAAAGATATAGCAGTGAACATATGATTTTCCTATAAACTCAATATTTGATACTTGAAATATTGCATTTTTTGCTTTTTTCATATCACTTTAGCGGAAAAAAAATTAAGAAAACTTGTCTGCTTCAACAAAAATAATTTTTTTAAGCAAATGATTAGAATATGTCAGTGTTAACGATTAAAAAATGTGTTTTGCTTATAAAAATATAGTACAGTCATGGTCAATTAGTTAAAACCAGGGCTAGAAACCGAAAAAAATTTTGGTTAACGGTTAACCGAATTCAAGAACTTTATTTTTATAACGGTTTTTGTTGAAAAACCGGTTTTTTCCGTAAAAAAACCGGTTTTGAACATTATTCAGATTTGGAATGCAAAGTATAAAAAGATAGTAACTATTTATAATTTTATAATATATGTACAATCAAGCATTCAGTAACTACTTTTGGTAAACTAATCACATTTAATACAGATTTTGCATTTTTTCAAAATAATTTTTATTAAAAAGAGATGTTTAAAAAACCGGTTTTTTATTATTTTGGTTAAAGGTTACCGTTTTTTTTGCCTTTAAAAATAACGGTTTCGGTTTCGGTTAAAAATCACAATTTTGGACAAAAAATAAAGGTTAACCGGTTTTTTAAACCGGTTTAAAAAACCGGTTTCATGCCCTGGTTAAAACCATTGCGTATGTTCGCATAGCTTTAGTTATTAATTTTTTTCACAAGTGATATATCATTGGAAAAAGAAAAAGAAATGCTATTAACCCATGTTAATATCCAATATGGCCTCTATAAAAAAATCCAAACTTGCATGTGTATTTTAACAAAGTAAACATGCTATTTTAAAAAAATTAAGCCATCTTATTTGGAGTAACAGATTAAAGTATTGTACTAAAACTTAGATTTTTAGCAGGTATGAAATTAAATAAATTTTGGCATAATTTCATTTTTTGGTTACATATTTCAAGTTACCCAAACATTTTTTTAAAGCACTGCAAATTAAACTTTATAATTTGTAACTTTAAGCTAATTTAACCAATCTCTTTTCTCTTATATTAATCGAGATTTCCTAAGTAATGATGACCAGTTTGGGCACATAAAACCCTGGACCAACTGAGATCGTCATTATCAGCTAAAGGGTTAACGGACTACGATTGATTTCGATACTTAATTCTTTTATACGACTATTTTGTGTACAGATAAACAAATTTTCTTGGTCCCATTGTTCAGGGCAGATTAATTTTGTTATGCTGTATGTTTAAAAAGTTATAAGTATAAGTTAAGGACTGTGATCAAAGGTACCGTGAAACACAATCGCTTCAGGAGCTAAACATCTTGCGTGACCCAATCATAGAACTGAAAAGATTTGGGCTATAGCTTCTAAAAAAATCGCAATGTGGAAAAAGACGCGATTTTAATCTTATTAAAAATTTCACCACGGATAGCCAATTCGGTATTTCAAAGTTCAAACAGCGCCAAAAATTACATTTTACCTACATATTTAACCTACTCAAAAAAAATTCTTTTATGTTAAATGTTAAATACCTATTATCTTCGTTTTAGTTTTAATTGCAGGAGGAAACATTCTAGCTTATTTTTTTAATTAGCATTATATTTCGATTACAAAGAAATCATCATTTGTTTACTGTATGTTGTATTGTTCGAGTAAACTGTCATTTATTAGCAAGAGTAACGAACGACGAAGTATATCAGATTGCAATTGTTTCAGTTTGAAAATTATAATAATTAGGTAGGTATGTCTGATAAATACAATAAGCTTTATACAAATCATAGTCTATTTGTCATATTTAACCTTTTTTAATTGTTATTGGACAAATACTTATGAAAACGTATTAAAATATACAGGGTGGTTCTTGGTTCACATAGAAGGGCCACTATTGGTATCTCGTAAACGGTAAGAGCTACCTATTCAGTGATGCTTTAATGTTTTAAAAACGTTCCATGGCACGCTAGATAATAAGCAAAAATCAAAATGGGCAATTTTGTTTTTTAATCGTTAATAACTCGGTTATACTTGATGATTCAAAAACATTTTTGGGAAAAAGTGGTAGATTTTTTTACACACTATAAAAAAAAAACATTTCTTTTAATCTTGCTTAAATTCTTGGATAAATTACAAACTTGCACTTTTTTAAATGGAAACCATAATTGGCTATGACCATGATTAAGCATTGGTTTCCCACTTTTCAAAAAATTTAAAGTTTAATGTATTTATTTTGAATATTAAGGCGTAAAACAAAACAAAACATCAAAAAATCCCTATCAAGGTATAGAGTGCCTTGAATTCAAACTATATTGAAACAAATGATTGTTTTCATTTTACAGTGCGTGAAAATATCTACAACTTTTTCCCCAAAATATTTTTACCTCATCAAGTATAACCGATTTTAAAATAAATTCCAATTTGATTTTTGTTTATTATGTAGCGTGCCACGGAACTTTTTTGAAACATTAAAGCATTACTGAATAGGTCCCAGAAAGGGGAACAATTTGTCTAATTTAAACTTCTTTGTAGCTCTTACCGTTTACGAGATACCAATAGTACCTATATTATATACCGGGTGTAAATGAAGTGTGGTACATCCCCTTTTTTTTCTTTAGTTTTGATTTTAAATAAATGAAAATTTAGACATATTATGATATGTGCAAAAAAACGGGCTTTTTGAGACGTTGCACACATTTGTTTCACTTCCGGTTTCGCCGGAAATGACCCCAACAATTTTTTTTAAACAAATTGATTTTTATTATATTAACAATTGTCCAAAAAACGTTTTTGTAAATTTTAAATGACATTTAGGTTACTTTAATCGGCTTTGAAGGTTGCGGAATCGGTTTCTTGACAAAAAGTCAATTTTTTTTAATGGAACCATGCTGGTACTAGCAGTTATTTAAATGGAGCATCTTCTAACGAATCCATCAATACCAATAACTTGTATTTTTATTAAGAATCTACTTCAAAAATTTCAAATTATTGTGAAAATTTATTAAGAGACACTGTGCATAACTAAAACAAAACAAATGATCGTTGTTTTATGTTTAACTACTATAGTCATTTAATTAAAAAGTCTAAACATTTTGGTAATCATTTTTATATAATTAGATTACTGCGATTAAAAGGATCTCTTAATAAATTTTCACAATAATTTGAAATTTTTGAAGTAGATTCTTAATAAAAATACAAGTTATTGGTACCGATAGATTCGTTAGAAAATGCTTGATTTAAATAACCGCTAGTACCAGCATGGTTCCATTTAAAAATATTGACTTTTTCTCAAAAAACCGATTCCGCAACCTTCAAAGCCGATTAAAGTAACCTAAATATCGTTTAAAATTTACAAAAACGTTTTTTGGACAATTGTTGACATAATAAAAATCAATTTGTGCAAGTCACGGCACTCTTAATGAAAAACTAAATTTTGTTTTAAAAAATTGAGGTTATAAAAATTAACCAAAATAGTGCAGTTGTATCAAAAATCACTTCCTCTTTCCAAAAATATAAAAATATACAGGGTGTTCCATTTAAAATAACAAAGTTGGGGTCATTTCCGGCGAAACCGGAAGTGAAACAATTGTATGCAAGGACTCAAAAAGCCCGGTTTTTTGCACATATCATATGTCTAAAATTTCATTTATTTAAAATCAAAACTAAAGAAAAAAAAGGGGGTGTACCACACTTCATTTACACCCGGTATAACATTACAATTTAATTTTTTGTATCAAAACCTCAGCTTAAATTTAAAATATCAAACATAATTATACATTAAATTAAATTTTTTACGTATGTACACGTTGTCAATACCGATAATCGATTAAAACTGGAAAAAAGGTAAAACCACAAGAGTATAGTAGCGAACTATGCTCAACAATACATCGTGAAAACTAATTGTGAATAGATTTTTTACTGTAATAAAAGCGTAAAACCGCTGATTCACTGTCTGTTAATAAAATTTATTGTGAATTTAAAAATTTCCGTAATAACTAATAATTATACCACTTTAGGTATGATTGATAATTACTTAATTTCTTAAGTTTTTCAGAAACTTACAACGTCAAAAATGATAATACATATTAATGACCGTAAGACCTACATAAAATATTACTGCATTAAAATTTAAACAATGTTGCATTTTTATTACCGTAAAGTGCAATGTGTATTGTCAAACTTAATAAAGACGATACATATCTCTAGAATACAAATAACACATCGTAAACGATCAGTATCGTACGTATAAGTAGGTAAGAAAAACCTTCGTAAAAAAAGGACATTCCATCGCCTTGTTCTAACTGCCTACTTAGATTATATATCCTATGACACAATCAATAACGTGATTGTGCGTTATCAAATTACCAGTGGAAATGATTTTTGTAACACAAAAATAGTTTAAGGTTATTTTAAAATAAAACTGTATAACTGTTTTGAGTAAAATATACAAATTTTGATCTTTTATCTTCTAAACGAAAGTACTTGTATACAGAATTAGGGCTAGCGGAGTCTCAACTCTTCTCAATGATGAGTTTATTCAATGTCAGTTAGAATCTATTTTTATATCAAGAAATGGTTTTGCAAATCGTTAAATCATGAAAATACATTCACGATTTATTATTTCACATAATGACAGCACATCTTTTGCAAGTCCTAATCATACCGTTAATGTATTTAAAATTATACGAACACAATTCAAGTCATACAGGGCGATTGAAATTCGAGTTTAAGCATGCGGATCTCGCTTATTATAATAGCTAGAATATAGGTTTAAATTTGGCAGAGTTGCTAAATTTGATGCCCATTAATAATCCGAAGAGAAATTGGAAATGTCTCAAACGGTATCCGACAAAATTTGGCAAAACCGGAAAATACGATTTTTGAAAAAAAAACTCCTTTGAAGTATAATGGGTCAATCTAAACAGATGAATCTTCCTTAGGTGTAAACAAATTTTACTTTGGTTACCTTTGTTAATAACAATCATAATCTCAATAGCAACAATGGTAACCACAGCAAAATGTGCTTACACCTAAGGAAGATTCATCTGTTTAGATTGACCCATAGTTATTTATGTATCAAGGCCAAAAAGTGTAACTTTTTCGGCCGCGTCTGGTTTGCACACAGGCAAGGCCGAAAAAGTACGTTTTGGCCGAGGTGCATATTACATTTTTTGTGCGATAGAATTAAAAACAATTTAAATTTTTAGTATTTTTCAAAAATATAGGTTAGAAACTACGTGACATTCTGTCACTAACAGATGACGGTGTATGCTGTTAGCTTTAATGCAAATTTACGCTGTAGCGGCCGAAAAAGTTACTTTTCAGGCCGTTGCTAAGGGTAACGGCCTGAAAAGTTACTTTTTAGGCCGTTGCTAAGGATAACGTTGGTAATGCAGTACTTTATGGCTGCTAACGCGTCCGTCAAACAACTGTTTCTAGTACGATCGCACAAAAAATATTTAAAATGTATAAAAACATCGGATGGTGGTCACAAATTTTTTCCAGATCGATTCGTTTTTGTTTTTGTTTTGTGATAACCAATTTTAGTTTTTCTTATAGGCGCAATTTTTGCTATTTACGTAATCAAGTAGCATTTATTTTTCTGAATTCATTGAGTATTACACATGGTATTTTACTTCTTTTTTCATTGCCAAACTAAAAAAAACAGGTTTTAAACAATAACCATTATAAATCAGATAGGCCGGTCGTTGCAGTTTATGTTGTTTCCATGACAACAAATACAAACTGAAAGTTTTGAAAGTCCGTTACTTGTCGTCCTAATAGATTCGTAAAAATGAACTTTAAAACGAAGAAAAACGCGATGTGACGATATGAGGCGAATTTTTTATACCGTTCTTTTAAGTTTTGTTATGTGATCACATGCTTTATACAAATTTACTTAAAATTCTGTTTAATGTAGTGTTTTGTCCGGATATGTCTGTAATAATTTTTTTTTTGTCATCTGAAACAGTTCTGCCATATTTTTGGCAAAAGGCCCATATTTTCCCAAGTTTCTGTCCAACGTACAAAAATATGTTTCTGCATATCGTTGACTTGACAATGTAGAATTCCTATTCAATGAATAAAATATTTGCAGCATATCGCGTTTTTCTTCGTTAAAACGAACTCTTTATTGTGACAAGTAATAGACTTTTTTAGTTTGTTGATTAGTTGTCATGGAAACAACATAAACTGCAACGACAGGCCTACCTGATTTCTAATGGTTATTGTTTAAAACTTTTTCTTATACGACGACCAAAGTCGCGCGACTACGTGTGTACGCGTACATGCAATTGCTAGTACTTCACAAACGCGCGACTCGAGTCGCGCGACAGAAAACGCTCTGTGTGTGCTAGGCCTAAATGTTCTTATCTCTAGAGTCGTGCAAACATTTCAACACTTATATCATTATTATGAAGACAATCTCCTTGCAAACATCAGAAGTGCATTGATGTTTTCGAGATAAAAATTAACTTAGCTCATTTAGGCACATCTTGCCTTATTGGCCTATTGATACCAGATAGAGATTTGCGCTATTTTTGAAAAAAATCATTATCAAATGTAATAAAATGTTTACATGACTGGAAAGGTAAAAATATAAATGATTTTTAGTAAAAACCATACTAGTTGCGCGACAGAAAACGCTCTGTGTGTGCTAGGCCTTACTAACTGATTTTTACTTTAAGGCAGTGGTTTCCAACCTGTGGGACGCGCCCCCCTAGGGGGGGCGCGAGACTATTGCAAGGGGGGAGCGCAGCTATTACCAACATACTATTTTTGAATACAAACAAACAAAAAGAACTTTACTTATACAGAATATGGGTATATGGTATTTATGAAATTAGATTGTCACGAAAAGGGAGGGGGGCGCTAAAATTTTTTCATAAAAAAGGGGGGCGGAGGTACAAAAAGGTTGGAAACCACTGCTTAAGGCCTAGCACACACAGAGCGTTTTCTGTCGCGCAACTTGAGTCGCGCGTTTGTTGGAGTACTAGCAATTTCATGTACGCGTACACACGTAGTCGCGCGACTTTGGTCGTCGTATGTGTAATTGCCACAGAAAACGCTCTGTGTGTGCTAGGGCTAAATCGTACTAGTGCTAATAGAAAAAAACGTGACTAACGTCTTTTTAGGATAGATAAAAACTTTAAATGTAATTTCATACAACGTTTCTGCTATTTAATTCAAAAGAAGTTTTTTTTTTAGGTCTTTTTGTCACGACAAACGAGATAATTGAGGCGGTAATGATATCTGTGATATTCCGCATATTATAGATAAAACAAAAACATGTAAGAGAAAATTTCGGTTAATACAAAATATTTAATCGGTCAATTCCCGTAGATACATTTTTGATTGTGATTGTACAATCGTTGTCGTTAATACTAATTACATGAAAAACTTGGCGGTTTGTAAAATACTATGGAGCAGTAAAATGGTTTTATAATGTAGTTCTTATCAAAAAATTATTTGGACTATAGTTTAAATTTAAAAAGTACAATGAGAGGTACACGGTACACGTAATGGTTTTTCCAAATTATTGTGTTATGCATATTACATAACTCTTTCCTTCACGTTAATTAATCGCAGTTCATATTCACTGATACAGTGATAAGCAACATATAACATGTAATTTCAATATCAATTTATGTGTAAAAGATATACAGGGTGGTCCACGTAGAAGCGCCACTATTGGTATCTTGTAAACGGTAAGAGCTACAAAGAAGTTTAAATAAGACAAATTGTTCCCCTTTCTGAGACCTATTCAGTGATGCCTAAAACATCAGAGTTCCATGGCACGCTAGATAAACAACAAAAATCAAAGTGGGCATTTTTTTAAATCGTAATAACTCGGTTATACTTGATGGTACAAAAATATTGTTTGAAAAAAAGTTGTAAATTTTTTAGGCATTGTAAAATAAAAACATTGATTTGTTTCAATATTGTTTAAATTCTTAAATAAATTACAAACTTGCATTTTTTTTTAATAATAAACAAATTCCATACTCCAACACAGCAAAATACTTTGGTATTACATTGGACGCTAAGCTACACTGAAAGACTCATGTCAAGAAAAGAAGGGAAGAAATAGGTGTTAAATATAAAAAACATGTACTGGCTAATCGGGAGGGAGGAATTCCTCTCTGTCCCTACATAATAAACTATTGCTTTACAAGCAAATTCTAAAGCCTGTATGGACATATGGGATACAGCTATGGGGACCAAACAGCAGTAACATTCAGATCATCCAGAGAACAGAAGAAAACACTAAGGAACATCGCTGATGCACCTTTGTACTGCAGAAATAGTGACATACATCGGGACCTCAACATGGACACTGTAACGAACACCATTAAGAAGTTTGCCAAAAGCCACGAAGAAAGGCTCCATCTGCATGTAAGCGTCGAGGCGATCCAGCTCCTGGACACTACAGGATTACTAAGAAGACTTAAAAGGCTTAAACCTTTTGAGTTAGTTTAAGCAAGTTTAAAAGCAGAGACTGTGCGGTAGTGTGCACGTTAATAATTAGTGTACCTATATTAGCAAACTTATTGGGTAAACCTTAGACTTAGACTAAGTTTGAACGTTGACGAATTTAGGCTAGAATTAAACTGCTTATTGGTCTCAAAGACCAGATTGCATTGTTATAAACCCTATTACGGATTACGGTTTACATGAACAAAAAAAAATTACAGTGTGTAAAAAAAATCTACAAGTTTTTCACCAAAAAAATTTTTGTGCCATCAAGTATAACGTATAACCGAACTATTAAAGATTTCAAAAAAAATGCCCATTTTGATCTTTGTTTATTATCTAGCGTGGCATGGAACTTTTTGAAAACATTAAAGCATCACTGAAGAGGCCTCAGTAAAGAAAACAATTTGTCTAATTTAAGCTTCTTTGTAGCTCTTACCGTTTACGAGAAACCAATAGTGACCTTTCTATGTCGACCACCCTGTATATATCTTTAATCTTATTTAATATAAATGATGAAGTATACGATCTTCTCTATATAGAAGCTATTTGCATACTAGTGGGCCAACATTGTAATCTCATAAACAGTATAAGATTTAAAGAAAAAAAAATAATTAAAATGCATTTAAAAAAAAAGTTAATAATGCATTAGATACAGACAAAAAGTAAACTAACTTTTTTTTTTCAAATCCTGAATATCTTCATTACAGTTGTTGATTTAGAATAAAAAGTATTTTGATATTTCAACCTTGCGTAAAATGGTGACATTGAATTTTTTCTACTTACTTTAAATTCTGAAGTAAAAAATTAAGCTGCATATAATTTTTAAATTGAAAGTAATACTGGCTGTGACACCACTTTCTGTTTTTCAAAATGTTTATGTTTGCATAATTATTTTGATAGTTTTTCTCATTTAAAATTAAAATAAATTAAAACGCTTATAAACCTAATATACCATCAAACAAATAATATTAGCTATCTTGATTTTAAGGCAATTACAAGTTAGATAAAAGTAATGAAGAACAAAAATATTTAGAACACATTCATCAATGTTTTACGCATCATATTTAGTGTCGTTTTGTTTGTTTCCGCATTTTTTAAAAACTAAACGAGAGTAAAAACTTCTTTCCAGGATAAATTAACGTAAGTCATTGAATGGATACAAAAATATGAAATAACTGTTCGATAGGTTTATAAATCCTCAATCATTAGATTCATTTGTTGAATGTTAATAAACAAAAACTAAATTTACTATTACATTTTTAGGTTTATTATTAAAAACTGATTAAATCTGCTGTTATTTAATTAATTTTTACTTTACTCATAATAACGACACTGAATCTTTTGCTTCTTGGAAAATAATGTTACATTGTTTTTATTTATTTTTATTTGCTTTGAGACAAACTCAAAATAAACATGCAAACCTATATTTTCAAACAATGAAATTATTTTAACGATGTCAGGCCAACTAAAATTCCCATTTAAAAAATCCAACTTTGTCATTTATATCAGACTTTATTGTAGAAACAACTTAACGCCGCAATTTTACACAATGTAAAAATATTTACAACTTTTTCATACAACAAAAATATTTATTACAATATTAGTTTATCGTCTGTCTCTAGACTGCCATGGACAAAAAATTAAAGTAGCTTTTTAAAAAAGGAACTTTTTCAATTTTACCGACTTGGTATATCTCACCGTTTACGAGACCACAATAGTAGCCCACCAATTTAGCAAACTCAGTATATTAACTTTCTAAAATTAGTATTTTATTGTAATCGTCTTATTAATAATCCAACCTGGAGTTAAACAACTACGATGTAAACAATAGGCAATAGTAGCATTGACTAAATATATTTAGTTTGCACTAGAATTCTCTAGTCCCCTCTGATAAAGTAAGTCATCATATTCCATTTTAGTAGAGATTATCAGCTACAAGTATAGGCTATTTTACATCCACTTATTATATGTATTACTGCGTAATATTTTAATTTATTGTGTCTTATTTATTTTTAATGAAATAAATCTGACTGTAATGTTGACTTTAAACGATAATTTTATAAAACACAATATTCTCTATGGTGGTGGTTTAAGGCCAAGACATATGTTTTTGACATTGTAGCTCAGGGACGTCAAACCCAAGGAAGCGCAAATATTTTCATGCCTAGTTGGATTTTTTATTAAAATAAGATTCAACAAAAGATATATATTTCACAGGAACAATAGAGTCTAAAAAGGTGAAATGTCTCAAGGCGAGAGAGTAAATTCTGTTATGTGATATAGTATTTTATTAACAAGTAAGTTTTTAGATTACTATTGAACGAATACAGTGCCAATACTTTATGTGGACTATACGTAATTTTTTAAATTGCCGGTTAAAATTTCTATACACTGTGTACTGTTAAATGTGCTGTAGTCCAAATTAAATTTCAAGAGGGTTATTGTTCGACGTTATTTACTTGACACTAAAATAGTAATTGTAAGATGGATACAATTCTTCAATAATTTTTCAGATTAGCAAAAAAGCGTTTGATTTACATAACAAAATTTTGGTTTTTCAATTTTCAGTTGTGTTTTGTTCGAAAATTTTTAGATTTAAGATGTTTACATTTTTATACTGTCATTTAGTGAATTAAAAACTCTATCAGAATCAAGAAGAAAATATAGGGTTTACCATTAAAAAAAAAATTTAAGACGTTATTACTTGAAAACAAATGAAGATCATCAATTAACTTTAATAAAGAATGTATTCTTCAAAAATAAAATCGACATCTGAGAAATTAAAAAAAAAATATATTGTTGCTATTTTAATTTATTTATTCCATACTTTTGCCGCGCACTGTACAGGGTGGTCCAAATTCGATGGGATTACATGGGTATCTCGCTTAATATTTAAGATAGAGAAACGGTTAAATTACCAAAAATGTGCAGTTTTTTGAGGCAAACTCAGAACCGTTTTCAAAAATATTCCATCATTTCCGGTTTTCGAGTTATTGAATAAAAAGTGTTTTTTTGTCATATTAATAATGTGTCATATCTCCGTTATTGTTGTAAATATCGAAAATATTTATAAAGATTATTTTTAGATATTTTTATGTTTAATTTGATTATACTAAAAAAAATAATTTTACGCTCGCCGTTAAAAAGTTATGACACAAACTTACCTTTTTTTTAAATGGAAACGATAGTTGGCTATGACCTATTTAAATTCCTCATTTTTTTTTCAATTGAAATATATAAGGGTTGATGTATTTATTTTTAACAATACGCAAGTTATGAAGGTTTTTTTCGTTTTTTTTTTAAGAAAATCATAGTAGGCTGTAAAAACAAAAAATAAACAAGGTGTAAAACCTTATAAAACTCGTGGTATAAGTTACCAAGGTTTTTTAATTTGTTATTGAGATAAATACGAAAATTTTTGAACATAAGATAAACAACAATATCCTACATTACGGCTGATACCGACTATATCGTTGTTTTCTTATTTTCAAATATTTACAATGTTTATCTCCACAACAAATTAAAAAACCTTGGTAACTTGTACCACATGGGTTTTATAAAGTTTTACACCTTGTTTTTTATTTTGTTTTCACAGCCTACTATAATTTTCTTAAAAAAAAAAACTAAAAAACCTTCATAACTTGCGTATTGTTAAAAATAAATACATCAACCCTTATATATTTGGAATGAGAAAAAAATGAGGAATTTAAATAGGTCATAGCCAACTATTGCTCTCATTTAAAAAAAGGTAAGTTTGTGTCATAACTTTTTAACGGCGAGCGTAAAATTTTTTTTTTTTAGTATAATCAAATTAAACATAAAAATATCTAAAAATAATCTTGATAAATATTTTCGATATTTACAACAATAACGGAGATATGACACATTATTAATTTGACAAAAAAACACTTTTTATTCGATAACTCAAAAACCGGAAATGATAGAATATTTTTGAAAACGGTTCTGAGTTTGTCTCAAAAAACTGCACTTTTTTGGTAATTTAACCGTTTCTCTATCTTAAATATTAACCGAGATACCCATGCAATCCCATCGAATTTGGACCACCCTGTATATTGCAATAGTATTAAAATATTCACATTACTGGAAAATTGAGAATATTTACTGTCTGATTTTGATTTTAATATCTACTATTAATATTTACTTGTTATGTATCTCTTTATATTAATAAATCTTATATGAACCAAAGTCATATTCAACATTTATTTAACTAAATCAATTTTGCAATGTTAATTACATCATTTTTATTGTTTCTTGCCGAGTAAAAAAGTAAAAAATCGAATGAGTACGGCAGAATCAGAAATATTCGTACAATTTTTTGTACACGGAAGTATAGGTAGTCTTTTTAAGGCGCACTTTGAGTTTATAAATGATCATATCTAACCTGAAATGGTGGATAATTGGCGCTGAGAACTAATTTTGCCCAATTTACAAAAACGGCCAATTACAATTAGGCTAATTGTTAACGAAACGAAGGTCCCATTTATTAAATATCTATTGTACTCGATAGAGTGCGTTATTTCCTGAGTTCAACGGCTAAAAAAACAAATCAGACGCGAACTTGCGATCTTTATCTGCAATTAATATTCATAGCTGTCAAAGAATGAAAAGTTATCTAGGATCTGACTGAACAATACGCATCCTTTCAACTAATTAGGATTAATATTCGCTCATGAAAACAAGTTGGTTTTGTCCTTGCAAATTTCATTGATGCAGTGCTAACTAGATAATAGAATGAATCAACTTCGTAGTAGTATGGACGCTTAAAATGAAAAATATATACATGATGCTTTTTTTTTTCGCGACTCGCAATAAATTAGATGTAACAATAAAAGAAAAGTTAACAATAAAACTGATTCTTAAAAAAACGAAATTAAGCAAAAATTTGATGCGTTAAGAACTATTCTTTAGTTGGATTAAAAGTAAAACTAGGTGAACTGTAAAAATACGGCGTTATAGTAAAAAAAAAAAATTCAGTGATACCTATATTTTTTCTTTTCTTTACACATTTAATTTAATTATCACTAATAAAAACTGTATTGTAGTTGTGTTTGTCCAACAATTTGTACTATGTCTGTATTTGGTGTATTTTGTTATTCTGTTTGATATTTATTTGATAATTTCTAGCACCTACATTATATCATCTACGATAACAAACAGTTAAGAAATTTAGCGCATGTAGACAATATCAGTTAAATACAGCCTAGTGCCTAGTGGAATCGACCTTGTCATACTCAACAGATTACCTTAAGTTATTTATTTACAACTAGTTGTATTTTATTTCAAGACTATTGCGTTTGTGCTCGTGTATTTATCATACAGGGTGTTGTTTTAAACATTACTAACAGTTCATCTATTAAAATAAACACTTTTCGTCCATATCGGGGAGTTGTAGTTATGTAACAATAATTGTGTTTGATTGGAAGGGTCGTCCTCAAAAGGGGTCTAGGAACATTCTTCGCCCACAGTTCTTCGCCCACAATTCTTCGCCTACAATTCTTCGCCCACAATTCTTCGCCCACAATTCTTCGCCCACAATTCTTCGCCTCCACAATTCTTCGCCTCCACAATTCTTCGCCTCCACAATTCTTCGCCTTCACAATTCTTCGCCTCCACAATTCTTCGCCGCAACAATTCTTCGCCTCCACAATTCTTCGCCGCCACAATTCTTCGCCGCAACAATTTTTCGTCGCATACAAGCATATCACAAGTTTTGTTTGTAAATGTGATTGTTTTTATTTATAAGTTAATTTTTACAGATTATTTTACATTAGCCTAAAGTTGTTTCTTGTATATTAATACTTCTTCTTTTAATATTATGTTAAAAATTGCTACATAAATAGTGTATGTTGTGATTTTTAATCTTGTTTATGTTATTATAGTATGAATAAAAATTAAATTAACAAATATTTTGGTGATATAAAAGTAAAACAAATAATCAGCAATGGATTCTCTTTTTCTCTGTTTTTTTTTTGTTCATAGGCTAGTGAAAGTTGTCAGGATGATGAAATAAATCTACAGGAAGAATATTGTTACCTTTTGTTTATAATTATGAAAGAAAACTTGCAGACAAATTGGCTTTAATATTTTAAGGTAAAAAAATGTTTGAATAAAGGTAGTATTTTATTATTTTCCTGGATATTGTATTTGATTTTCTTGTATGTAATTGAAGGCTGATTTTAAAGTCACTTTGAATATTTGATTTTAAACGTTTCATTGAAAATTACTTATTTCTTTTAGTAGAAAATCTTCGGCAAAAAGTTTGACCAATTTTGGAAATCTGTCAGCAGTACTGGTCAAGCATTTCTCCATTACAAAGAGATTCTTTGTAAAAATATATCAATGATTTTAAATTGAACTTATTTATAATTATAACGAATTCACTCAAATAATATAAGCATCTATCATAAATCATATACAATAAATTACAAAATCTCTATAAAAATGTATCATAAATTAATCAAACAACAAACAGCAATCATAAATAAACAATAACACGTTTTTCACAATTCTAAATTGTAAATTTCACGGTAAAACTATTTATTGCAGGAAAATTTCACACCTAAAAATTATTTTTACTTTGCATATCTGCCTAGCTGTTGGTATATTTGTTTGTCTGTGTAATATTCTATTGTGGGTTTTCCACAGTCTAAGCCAGAGGTGGGCAAATGCCGACACGCGGGCCGAATGAGCCCCAAGACAGCATCCAATCCGGCCCGTTGCACTTTTTTTCAAATTGTTATGAATTTAACGAACGAGAATTAATTTTTTCAGGTTTTAAAAATTTGGGACTCGAAAGAATTTTACTACCTCTCACATCTAAATTTATTCTGGCCCGCGTCATTCTAATTTTTATCCGGCCCTCTGCAGAAAAATACTGCGCATCTCTGGTCTTCTAAACTATACAATAGACAAACAAATTTCAACTAAATTTGGCTTGTGGTGGTTAGGTTGAATTTTAAAAAAACTTAATGTTTATTACGTTAAGTTGCGTTACGTCACCTTAACTCTAAAATCAATTTCCATTGGGCCCCACGGGCGATCAAGTTTAGCCGACCCAAAAGTCGACCAAAGTCAAACACAGTCGGCGTCAGATCGAAAAAGAAACCTTGAAAAAGGCCGTTTTGTAATCCCCTTCTAAATCCTTTTCTGTACGTTTTAATGTGGTGGCCCAATAAAACTTTTTCATCGCCGTCGACTCTATGTTCATGTGACAAAGTAAATTTTTATTGATCTACCGCCGTTTTCTAGAACTCGATATAGGACGTTTCGCCCCCTCCTGCTCTGTAAATGGAGCAACAGCAACGGCTAGTGTGATCATCTCATAAAACACCAAATAAAAACCATGTAGGTATAGGTACCTACATAACGCATATCTCGATTTTCTTAGGCCAACGATGACCAAATCAATCCACATTGTATGATTATTATTGTATCGACACTATGTGGCTTTTTATTGTAAAATCTTTAATAGTTCCCCTGTAGAAAAAATCAAGAGGGGTTAGGTCCGGACACCTAGGAGGCCATGCAATGGGACCTCTATTACCTATCTAGTTGGGATATCTTTCTAATAAATAGTTTAATACAATTTATGTATTGCGAGCAGGTGCTCCGTCATGCTGAAAATAATTTAAATTTGTATCTGATTTTGTATTTATGATAATGAGATGTACTTGTAAAGCAAGAAAACATGACATTTTTGTCCAAATCCAAGGCACCCTTAGACTATGTAGTATTAATTTCGTTTTATTTTTGCAAACTTTGAGAAAAGTAATGAAAATGGATGTGACAACCCATACTTTTTGTAAACCAGAATAAAAAAGCTTTTTTATGAATCTATAGCCAACTATGGTTGCCATTAAAAAAAGTCAAGTTTGGCTTATATCTCAAAAATCGAGTGTACCATGACTTCTTAGCAGGTACCCGAATCGCAAAGAATAACGGTTGGGTTCCAGTGATCGGTTCGATATTAACTTTTCGGTTTAAGTTCCGAACCACCGGTTTCAATTTGATGATGGTTTGGTAACCGGTTCAGCGTCAAGGGTTCAGTTCCGCTTCGGTTCAATGCAAAATATGATGACAATGCAGAATGCATATTTGTAAATTGAACTGTTTGAAATGTTTTAATTATTTGTGAAATGTAATCAAAATTACAAAAATAAAAAGTTTACAATATCATTTAAAAAAATAATTGGACCGAACCGTGGTGTGAACCGGTTGAAGAGGTTTGAAGCGGTTCGGTTCGATTTTGCGGTTTTGTGATCTTTTAAACAAAAGGTTCAGTTCCGGTTCATGGTTCATGAAAAAAGCACCCGTTCGTTTCGGTTTTTGTTTCGGTTTCGGTTCGATTCGGGTCCCTGCTTTTTAGATATTTTTTTCTAATCCTACGTAAAAATATCTACAAGAATCATTTCACATTTTGGTTTTAACATAGAAACTATGGACATATTTACCATTAAAAAAGTCGTAGCTTTTTAGTTTTTTCAAGATATTAAAAAAAAGTTAAAGGTGTAAGTCAAATGACAATACGGCATTAAAATCATCTTGAAATTCTGCCCAACTTTACTAATTTAACCGTCTATGTAACGCTTATAGAACATAGTTATCCATACATCATAATAGGTAGATTATTGTCACCCTGTATACTTGCAATAGGTTGAATCAATCGACTTAATCATATTCTTATTGTATTTGTACCAGACAAAATGTTTGTCAAAAGTTATGATTAATTGAATTATACGACTTCAACACCTGCAGGTATCTTTCTATATCTACTAATAAACCTGATAATTATAGCATTCAACTCATTCAACGGATTTCCCATACTGATAGAATATTGTCTTAAAACTTCGCGAATGATTGATGCTATTTATATTGACAATATCTACACATCGCACATTTAATTTATTGTCACACAATCAAAATTAAATAAAACCAATAATTATTGTTATAAGTACTAGTGACACCAAGTTATATAAATCTGGAAGTAATCTGTGGTGCAACGTTGATTATTTGATAAATTAAATATCACAGATACGACTACACATTTTAATGTCCTTTACATGTATAATTTGCTTGGTGCTTGGTGATTATGAAATAAGTAATTATGGTAATATTTTTTAGCACTTACGTGACACTTGAGCAGAAAAATCCATAAGGGCTTTTGGTAGCAACACTTGTTACGTAAAAACTATCAGAACGTTGTCGTTGTTGTTTCATTTTACAAGTACTGAACTGACTGGTATAAACGCCCAATCAAACTGGCTTAAAAATATAAACTTATAATCCTTACATTTCGTGTTAGCACATAATTTGAATATTATTTATCAGAAGGCGACAGACAAATTACTTGTTAACAACATGTGTAAATGCTACTTCTCTCACAAATGTTCATGCAACATACTGTAAAATTATTTATTAGCTGACTGTGGTAGGACTATTTAAATATAGATAAGTAGTATCCTTACACGCTTAAAATATCTTTTTCTTGATGCGCTAGAATGTTTTTAAATTGTTCTTTAATTTATGTTGTTCAACTAACATTTTTACCTGACTTAAATCAACAAAAATATTTATTTAAGGTAACAGAATTAGACGAAAATATTGATAAAG
The DNA here is from genome assembly GCA_947652605.1 of Elmis aenea. Taxonomy (NCBI): domain Eukaryota; kingdom Metazoa; phylum Arthropoda; class Insecta; order Coleoptera; family Elmidae; genus Elmis; species Elmis aenea. Next base: position 39,632,935 of record OX393579.1, on the reverse strand, counting down.
GAGCAGTTGCGTAGTTGGATTTTAAGGCCCTTCTACAAAAACTACGTTGAGATGTTTTTTTCTATTTTTATCTGCATTCAGGTACGAATTGATGAATACAAATTGTGGTATTATACAACACTTCATCTTTAGCAAATTATTTAATTTATGAGTTAGTTCTAACAACTTAGTAACACTTTGCCATTTCCGTTAATGGGCATAAAATTATGTTAAAACGATAAGGATCTCATAAACCCCATAAATTATTGGACAATTATTGTTTCTGATACACATTTGTTTTTCACTATGCGTGGTTAGCTACAATTAATGTATTTCGTTGGTTTTTCGAGGTCTCTTTCAGATATACAGGGTTATTCAAATTCGAGGCCCACCATGGGGATCTTGCTTATTATATTAGCTAGAGTGTAGGTTTAAATTTGGCAAAGTTGCTAAATTCGATGCTCATTGATAATCCAAAGAGAAATTGGAAATATCTCATACCGTATCCGAGAAAATTAAGAAAAACTGGAAAATGCGATTTTTGAAAATCGTCTATAACTCCTTTGGAATTTGAAATATTTTAAATGTGTAAAGACATTGCCCAAGCAACTTTTCAAGCCGAATCGAATGGTGGTCACAAATTTTTGCTAGATCGATTCGTTTTTGTTTTATGACAACCAACCTTGTTTTTTGTTATGTGCGCAATTTTTGCTATTTACATAATCAAATAGCATTAATTTTTCTGAATCCATTGAGATATCACACATGGTATTTTACTTCTACATTAATTGCCAAATTTGAAAAAATGCGTTTTAAACAATAACAACTATAAATCGGGTAGGTCGGTCATTGTAGTTTATGTTATTTCCATGACAACCAATCAACAAACTAAAAGTCTGTTACTTGTCACATTAATAAATTCGTAAAAATGAACTTTAATTTTTTATTCATTGAATAGGAACTCTACACTGTCAAGTCAACGATTTGCAGAAACATATCCAGATAGAAGACAACCATCGCACACATATTTTTGTTCGTTGGACAGAAACATAGGGATTAGGGAAATATGAGGCTTTTGCCAAAATTAGAGAAAAATATGGCAGAAAGGTTTCAGATAATTAAAAAAAACAGTTCTATTACAAACATATCCGGAAAAAACACTATTTTTCTATGTTAAACAGAAACTTAAGTAAATTTGTATAAAGCATGTGATAAAGTATAACAAAACTTAAAAGAACGGTATAAAAAATTCGGAGCATATCGCGTTTTTCTTCGTTATTAAAGTTAATATTTACGAATTTATTAATGTGACAAGTAGCAGGCTTTCAAAACTTTCAGTTTGTTGATTGGTTGTCATGGAAAAAATATAAACTACAATGACCGTCCTACCTGATTTATAGTTGTTATTGTTTAAAACGTATTTTTTCAAATTTGACAATTAATGTAGAAGTAAAATACCATGTGTGATATCTCAATGGATTCAGAAAAATAAATGCTATTTGATTATGTAAATAGCAAAAATTGCGCACATAACAAAAAACAAGGTTGGTTGTCATAAAACAAAAACGAATCGATCTAGCAAAAATTTGTGACCACCATTCGATTCGGCTTGAAAAGTTGCTTAGGCAATGTCTTTACACATTTAAAATATTTCAAATTCCAAAGGAGTTATAGACGATTTTCAAAAATCGCATTTTCCAGTTTTTCTTAATTTTCTCGGATACGGTATGAGATATTTCCAATTTCTCTTTGGATTATCAATGAGCATCAAATTTAGCAGCTTTGCCAAATTTAAACCTATACTCTAGCTATTATAATAAGCGAGATCCCCATGGTGGGCCTCGAATTTGAATAACCCTGTATATACATACAACGGCTCTACTAGCTAATAAAAACATAGACGAACTTTTCGAGGACTCCAACATTGTCAACCTTGCATTAAAAGAATGGTTTCTGGCCAACAAATTACATATGAATGCTGATAAGACACAAAGAATAATTTTTTCAACAAGAGATACATCTGCAGTCTCAAACCCAACAACTGTTAAGTTACTAGGAATAACATTCGATGCAAATTTAACATTTTTCCATCAGTGCGATAATGTAGCAAAAAAACTCTCCAGCGTCATGTATCTAATCAGAAATTTGAAAAATTGTGTTCTGCTAACCGTTTATTATAGCTTATTCGAGTCTGTCATGTGCTATGGCCTCTTAATATGGGGCCACAGTCCCTCGGCCAAAAGAATATTTGGTTTACAAAGAAAAGTTATACGGTTAATCATGAACGTGAATTATAGAGCGGATGTAAAACCTATGTATCTAGCTTCTAAAATACTCACGTTGCCTGCCATATATTCAGCAGTGCCTTATGTATATATATAACACCCGTAACAAAAATAACCTGCATCAACCCTTTCACCGGTTACTCAAAACCAAAAATAGTACAAATCATTATTCAATTAAATACTTTAATGCTCTGCCTGAACATTTGAGAAACCTGCCGTATTCTCAATACAAAAATAAAATCAAAGAAATATTAATACACTGTGCCCCTTTCACAGACGAGGAATTTTTCAGTTTCAACTTTAAAAATGTGTAGCTGTAATCTTTTACGTTTCATACATATATCTATAATATACATTAGTGAATTAATGCATATTGCGCATTTTAACTTGTCTGTTTTGTCCTATTTATTAAATGTGAGTAAGTATTACTTTAATTGTGTTTTATCTCTATTTTATATTATATCAATATCTGACATGTGTAAAACCTTGTAGTTCCTTAACATGCAATAAATATTATTATTATTATTATTATTATTATTATATATCGTTACCCTCTTTTCACACACATTTTTTAACTTAATCTTTTTTAATTAGGTAACGATTAAAACTTAATGAATCATGTTTCGTTTTAATGGAGGCAAAATGAAAATAACATGTGTACAGGATCTTCCAGTAAAAATACCTCAACCCTGTGAATTACTTGTGTTTAGAGATAGAGCTTTGGTATAAACAAATAGAGTTTTTTGTGTTATTAGATTTTAGATAATATTCAATCGTTTGTGACATTCTATTTCTTTACTTCTTTTTCACTTTTAAATGTCGCCTTTTTTTTAATACATCAGATAAGGCTCTTGCCAATCAATTCAAACATAATTGAAGTTTCTCTTGTGAGAGACTTTTTTATGGGCATAGAAAAACATTAGGTCAATAAAAATAGCATATGAAAAATTATTAATCGACAAAGTCATCAAAAAATAGAATGATAAAAACCATATACAAATATTAAATTAAAGTATAAATTAAATATATTAAAAATTAAACAGAAATTTTAAGTTAATGCATAGATAAAATTACTTTTTAAAAAGACTTTTGTTATTTGTATCTGTTTCAGTACAATTATTACATTTGGCTACTTTCGGTAGCTATACAGTTCTATAATATTTGATATTTTTATGAAAGAGTTTCTCCCTAATGGTGTGTTTAAAAATACAAGGCGCCACTTATAAGAAAGTAGAATTTTGTTTAAAAATTAGATTGACAATTCATTACACTTTGCGCTAGATTCATTTTTAAAATATTAAACAGGGTGTTTTTTACGATTGGTCAAACTCGTGAAAATTTAAACATCGTTAACTCAATTTTCTTAAATACAACACGCTATTTGTTTTTACAAAGTCTTGTAGAAAATTTGATTGTCTTTTAAAAACATTAACCAAGTTTCATACCTAAAACTAACATTTTTCGAGATACGGTGATTTTATTGTAAATTAATAGGGCAACGTAATTTGTTCGAGTAGGCTATGAAGGTAGACAGCGGTAATTTTGAAACAATTGAAAGATAAAAACAAGAAAGTGATAATATTATCTCTTTCTTTCGAATTTTCGACTTTTTTTCGTAATGTAGATGTAATTTTACCAATCTTACGTTTATATCGAGGTTTCTTAAAATTATGCCTTTATTCAATGGACCAGTGTGATAGGACAATTACTAAATCCTATAAACTAATTTTTTGTGTTTCTACAGTATGATTTTCGGTTGACCAGAAACAGTTTCAACCCTAACCGGTTTTTTAAATTTAAAGATAAGACTGGTCAGCGACTTTTGTTCAATCAGCGTTCTTTTTGCGTACTCAATACATTATCAATCGGGTTTTAGGACTTTGCAAACTAACAATATCAATCATATGAAAAATATTGTTGCCCTGATAAGAAACCTCGATATAAACGTAAGATTGGTAAAATTACATCTACATTACAAAAAATTCCGAAAATTCGAAAGGAAAAGATAATATTGCAATTTTCTTGTTTTTATCTTTCAATTGTTTCAAATTTACAGCTGTCTCCCTTCATAGCCTACTCGAAAAATTACGTTACCCTAATAATTTACAATAAAATCCCGATATCTCATAAAATATCAGTTTTAGGTATAAAACCAGCTTAATGTTTTTGAAAGACAATCAAATTTTCTACAAGACAAATAGCGTGTTGTATTTAAGAAAATTGAGTTATCGATGTTTATAGTTTCACGAGTTTGATTAAGCGTAAAAAACACCCTGTATAATATTTTAAAAATGTTTCTAGCGCAAAGTGTTAATCAATTGTTAATCTATATTTCAAAGGAAGTTGTTTTGCCTTTTAGATAACTTAAATGTTAAAAAAATGAAAGTGCTGTATCGCTCAAACGTTTCATACATACGATTATCTATATTCTGTGAAAACGGTTGACTTTAGACCCATATAACGTTATAAATGTCTTAAAGTAAATTTAAAAATGTAAAAATATACAGGGTGTTCAATTTAAAATTTCAAAGTTTGAGTCTGTGTCCGGTTGAACCGGAAGTCATATTGCAACCTTAATATTTTCATCGAATCCGAAAAATACCATAACGCTCAGATACAAAATTTATTGTTATATCTGCAATAGTATTCCAGATATTTGTCTGTTTCCATACTTTTGCGCATCCCTGTATAAATTCTCATGCTATAACTTTTAAAATAAAATTTTTACAGAACTGGGCAGTTTTTACTGGAACACCCTGTATACGACAGGGTTATTTCAAGAATTAAAAAATACATTCTTTAAAATGTATGTATTATTTTTCTTGTTACAACAGCTCAGTCTCCGCATTATTACCACAATTTTATACAAAAAAATTATTAGGAAGCGCCACTATTTTATCAGTGTGCAAGAACAACCTTTTTTCTATTTACGCCACACATAATTTACCCAAATTATTTTAATATAAAACTTTTCAATAAGTATTATAAAAATGCCACAACTTTACGAACTATTAATAACCTAACCAAATTACCAAATTTAAAATTACACCACCCAAAATAACTTATCCTAACCTCTATTACTATAATTACAATAACATAATCGTTTTGTATATAAGAATATGTTTCAGTTCTATATCTACCGGTATAAAATAATTAAAAAGTAATGATATATCGTTAAATCAAAAAACCAGATGTTTAGTTAACCAAAACATTACAGGTTCTTACTAATAGATTATTTGTATTATGCCATAATTTATGCATCAAGATTTAATTTTTTATAATAGCGTAAAACAAAATAGCAAAGAAAACAAAATCAAACACAACATATTTTTCAAATTTACAATTTGTCGACTTTTACCCTAAAACTTTCAACTTTAAGGACGCAATTTAGATCTTCGGGTACCACTTTAACACTTAATATTATCATCTTCGAAGTCAAGTACCACTTATTACGAAATATTGCACATGTAAATAAAACGCTAGATGCATTATCGCATTCATAGCTAAATAATTGATAGAGTCATTTAAATTGCACTTACATAGGTAGATCCATTTGGTTTTTTACTAAAGTAGCAGTAATAAAGTACTTACTTTAAAAAAAAGGAATTCCCTTAATACCTTTAAGCAAATTAAAGAGACACATGCACGATATAAAAAGATATAATACTTACTTAATATTAGGGAAAACAAATCCAATTTTACCCAACTTTGCAACACTTTTAACATAAAAACTAGAACCATATTCGATAGGTGTCATATTTAACTGACATAAACTTTTATCAACCACCATTAACTTTGCACAGTTGTTATAAAACTGATGTAAAAAATTACTGATACCCTTTATATTATCAATTAGTGCATAAATTATATGTTAATGGTAAATAGGCGTCAAAGTAATTGCACGCTAACAATATATGTACATGATCAATGATAACACGTGGGAATTAGGTGAAAATTGGTTAAAAATAACTTCTATATTAAAACTTGTCAACCTTAACAAATTACTTATTTTTAGAGCGGTGTACTATAAGGAAACGTTAGGTAAGTCCATTCTTAGATAATAAACATCCTTGTGTTTTAAAGCCTTCCTAATAAAATCAATAGCGTTATTTAATTGTTGTTAATAATTTTTTAAATTTTAATTCGTATCCTAATGATCACACTAAAAAAATATCAATGGTAGTAATAGTATTTTCAACTATTAATACTACTACTCTAATCAATGATAACAAAACATAGATGTATATACATTTTTGTATTAAGCTTCACTAAGAAGAATGTGATGTAATAAATAGGCTAATTATTTTTAAATGAATAAAAATTGTCAAACTTTCCAGGATTTCGGTAATGAACGAATTTGTTCTTTGCTGTTATGGCATCATAAATTCTGTGGAGGGAATAACAACAGGTGATTGAACGAAAAATTCAAACTAATTGTTGAAAGTATGAGAGCCATAGTTATAAAACAAAATTGTAATGTGATAAGTGAATTAATATACGCCAAGATCTTAAGAAACCTAAATTTGTTACCCAAAATAGGTTAACCTGAAAAATATTTTTGATGTAAGCGTGATGATAAAGTTTTCTTCTACTTCGATCAAATTTTCTTATGGAACTTTTTGCATGCATGTCACTTAACATTCTTGTTTCTCTAATATGGCGGTACGACTAGAATAATGACTTTAAAAAATCCAAAAATAGCTAATTTTTATGAAATCAACATTGGTCATGAAAGAAAAATATCGAAAAAGGTTTTCATTGCTATCAAATGCTATTTTTGGCTGGTTTGGGCTTATGGTGCCTGTCCACGTGAGAGTAAACTACTCTCGATAGCAGCGTCGCCAAGGATACAGCCCCTGAGAGTAACTCGCGATTGGTTGTATCCTTGGCGACGCTGCTATCGAGAGTAGTTTACTCTCACGTGGACAGGCACCATTAGAATTTCATTGCATCTATAGTATGTTGTTGTTAAATCATTGTATTCAGAACTTTTAGAACTACCTTTTTACTCAAAATCCAATATAGCGTAAGAAATAACAAAGTTTTCGATGGTTCAAAATAGATGATTCGTTTAACACAAAATCTTATTAGCACTAATGTACTTAACTTTACCCCAATTGAACTGATTTCGTAGCCCTTAAGATAAGTCAGATCTCGAATTTGTGACACCCTGTGTATTTGTTAAAGATCAAAACCCTTGATAAACCTCTATTGTGTCGTTTGTGTTTAGAAATAACCACGACAACCCTCATTTAATATTAAATTGCGATAAAACAGCATAAAATGGAATATAAAACTATTCGAAAAGTGATATGCATATAATTTAGATTCAATAGTAATAGTAACATAAAAATTATAAATTATTATCAAAACTAAAAAATATATTAAAATATTTAAGTTTTTTGTGTTTAATGATGTTTCGTTTTGTCTTTTATTGGCCACTTTGATTAAACTTAATAAATACAATAATATTGTAGTATCTTACTTATTTTTAAAGATAAACCTAGCAACCCATACATCAATGAAACGAGAAAAAATATTTTTTTAATGGTGTCACAGCCAACTACAACCCGTATTTCAATTAAGAAAGATGATGTTAAAATAACAAAGACAAATGAAGATGGGTATAATGTATTAACATATTTCAATTCTAAGCAAAAAAAATCTGATAATGTCGAAAAATATTTTGCGTATGATTTCAAATAAGCAAGTTGTAAGCAAAAATCGAAAACGTCGTTTTGTTTTTGTTTTTTATGAATAGCGCAAATACTAAAATTGTTTTCAAGATTTTTTTTTTAGAATAGTTGCTCTCAAATCATAGATCATTTTGACTCATTTAACCAACTCTGTATCTCTTACCGTTTACGAGATCCCCATGCTGTTCACGATAAGTGGGACACCCTGTATATCAATAACAAAATATGTATCAATAAAACAATTGTTGTTTCATTTATGTCTTATTAATTAAAATTGAGTCCGTAAAATATAGGTGTGATTAGGGTCCGCAATTTTTGAAAAATCTTGTAAGGGTTTCGTGACAAAAAAAAGTTTGGAAATCACTTAATAATTAGTGCAGGTGTACGAAATTTGGCGCTGAATACAAATATGGAAACAAATACCATTAACTCTTTTAGTTCGAAAGTTACACAGATCATAATTTTAAACTTGTTCACTACAGTATTATTTTCATTAAATAAAATTAAACTGTGCTTATATAAATTCCATCTCAAACCACTAATTAACTGAAAATAGCCTGTGACTTGAATGCATAAGCTGAATAAGCTATTAAGTTTATTTACTATGAATTTAATGTATTACAGCTAAAGTTAAAAAGTTAAAATTAAGCAACTGCATTCAAGTAAGATATTCAGTAAAAACAACTAAAGATTTTAAAATCCCAACGTTGTGTAATAAGTCGCTTGTGACTCAAAATACACGAGTACAGTTGTGTGTTGTTTTTTTTTGCTTTATAACGTTTTTAATAAATGTAATAATGATATTAGCAATAAACCTTCAAAATTTTCTTCCGTATGTGTAATTCGTACCGTTAACAAAGTTAACTGAACACACACAAAATTACCGTGTAAACAGAATGTGCGTAAATACAAAACAATATGAGCGTCACTTGCTTCAGACTGTAGACAACACATGATGTGCTAAATAATGACATAATTATGTGAAAATTGTTTGCAATGATAATATTTAACGACGCTATCTTAATCAATTATCATGGCAATGTCTAAATTCAATAAAAATGTAAATGCAATACAGGGTGGCTATAATTTAAAGAAAAGTTGTCAACAAGAAATTTAATGTACTAATTATCTATTTTTTATTTCCAATACACGTGATTTAAGTTGGTAAAACCGTACAATTATAAGAACATTTCCAGTTACTAACATTGTTTAAATTATGACAATTTTGAAGTGTGATGTTATTCAGCTAATTCCAGAATTGATAAATGAAAACAATACACAGATAAACTATATTGCAGGGCCACCTCGCGCCGTTTCATCCGTCTATTTTATCGAACTGGGCAAGAAAAAAGGTGAACACTCATAAACTGTGTAGTTTATGAGTGTTACAAAACATTTAAATGGTTATTATTCCACGAGATGAAAAGACAGTTATTGCGCTGAGCAACAACACAGTGGCATAAAATTAGTTTCAATTTAAAATGTGTTATTTTTTAACGCAAATGTGAAAACAAATTGACATTTAAAATGTAAATGAATCGAATTAAAACGATCGAGACTTTATTTCGCAGGCAAAATTATGCAGAAGCTGGATTATTATCTCGCACACGACTACAGAATAAGCAATCAGAAGATTTAATTAAAACCATTACAAAGCGCACAAGACAAAAACTTGAGTAAATTGTTAATGTAAGAAAATCTCTAAATCGTATAATAAATCAAAATTGAATTTTTAGCATACTTATGTTTTTATTCTATTATTAATAAATACAATTGTCCACTTTAAATGTAACTTTCTGTCACCTAATATACAATAATATTCAGTGGCGGATCTTGATTTTGTGGGGCCCCAGGCGCAACCTGATCTGGAGGCCCCCTATTAAGATGGTTCACTAAAATGAACAATGCAGAAAAATCATAACGTTTTTAATTTTTAGAACCAACAAAAACATAAACACAAAAATCAAATACGGAAACAAAAAAATATTCTCAGGTACCAGAAAAAAAAATCACATTCCCATTTAAAAGAAAAAATCCCATCTCAGGTAAAAAATCACAGTTAAATTCTGCATCATACAGTACAGTACAGGTGGTCCAAATTCGATGGGACTACAATGGGTATCTCGCTTAATAGTCAAGATAGAGAAACGGTTAAATTACTACAAATGTGCAGTTTTTTTAGAACAAACTCAGAACAGTTTTCAAAAATATTCTATCATTTCCGGTTTTTGAATTATTAATGAAAAACTGTTTTTTTGTTATATTTATAATGTGTCATATCTCCCTTATTGTTTTAAATATCGAAAAAGTTTATAAAGATTATTTTTAGATATTTTTATGTAGATTTTGATAGTAGGTAGGTACTAAAAAAAAATTACGCTCGCCGTTAAAAAGGTATGACACAAACTCACCTTTTTTTAAATGGAAGCTATAGTTGGCTATGACCTATTTAAATTCCTTATTTTTTCCTTATTCCAAATATATTAGGGTTGATATATTTATTTTCAATAATTCGCAAGTTAAAAAGTTTTTAAATTTTTTTAAAGATGAGAAACAAAAAGCAGGTTGTGAAAACAAAGGAAAATCGGAAAAGATAGAATATATTTGACAACAATTCTGAGTTTGTCCCAAAAAACTGCACATTTTTGGTACATTAACCGTTTCTCTATCTTGACTATTAAGCGAGATGCCCATGTAATCCCATCGAATTTGGACCACCCTGTACAGTACATCGGCTTGCAGTGCACTGTAATCAGATGCAAGCAGTGTTGCAAGTTTTGGCGATTTGGAACCAAATTGGCTATCATTTTTGTTTAATTTAACATGTTTTTTTTTTTTTAATTGGCATCAATGGCTATTACACAATACCCACTATGAAAATAGGTTTTAGAAGATATTACAATTTGCCTACAATTATTATTTTATAATTCTCATATTAACAGACAATAAAAATTTAATTTTGGTTTTTGAGGATGACGAACCCAACGATTCTGAGGCCCCTTTTTGCCGAGGCGCCTCATGCGCCTGTGCGGTAATCCGCCACTGATAATATTAATAACATTATAATTGAAGCCTCGTAGATCACCGACGTTATCATACAAACACTACTAATTTATTGTTTATATTATATCTAACAATAAGGGTTTCTTGTCATATTTACTTTTACTTTACTTTTGACATACGGCATATGGTAGAACCTTTACTTTATATTCGCCAGTCCCGACATTGGTCAAATTCAATATGCGTCATATTTTTTCGACAAAAAAATATGCTCGGATATTTCAAATTCCAAAATTAGGGAAAAAAACAGGCAGAAAACATTGGATAAGTTCTTTGCTAAATCGAGTGCTAATGAATAGTTGGGAAAGGAACGAAAAAGACATCGATCACCAGAATGTGAGTTGCCTGATGTTTTAATGGAAAGTGACTCCCTCCTAACAATAATTCCTTTCCTCTAATGAGAAGGAAACGAAAACGAAAACAAACGAAATTAACCGAAATTTTTAAAAGAATGAAGACGAAAACGAATTTTTTATTTTTCGTTCAATAACGAAAACGAAATAAATAATTCCTAAAACCGGTCTCAATCGGTTTTATCACTATTTAATTTTTATTCATTTAGGTATAGGTAATAATATAGGTACATTTGATTGGACAACAAAAGGCGCGTAATAATCACGTCATTTTTAATAGTTTAAAAATATTACATTTGACGTTGATGATCTATGGTTTGACAAACAATAGTTATTTATGTATCAAGGCCAAAAAGTGTAACTTTTTCGGCCGCGTCTGGTTTGCTGGCCGAGACGTAGTCGAGGCCAGCAAACAGGCAAGGCCGAAAAAGTACGTTTTGGCCGAGGTGAATATTACATTTTTTGTGCGATCGAATTAAAAACAATTTAAATTTTTAGTAATTTTCAAAATTATAGGTTAGAAACTAGCGACACTCTGTCACTGACAGACGACGGCGTATGTACTGCATTACCGGCCCTCTCCTTAGCAACGGCCGTAAAAGTTACTTTTTCGGCTGTTGCTAAGGGTAACGGCCTAAAAAGTTACTTTTACGGCCGTTGCTAAGGATAGGGCCGGTAATGCAGTACTTTATGGTTGCTAACGCGTCCGTCAAACAACTGTTTCTAGTACGATCGCACAAAAAATGTGTTTTTGCACCTGAGGGGTGTTATACTAAATAAAATGTACAAATTTTATTTGGTTATATGTTAAATGTGTTTAACAATATGGTCAATTTAATATGGCGATTCGCTAGTCTAAATTATGCCGTCCATAATGATCAAAACCAAACATATCGCCATTTACAATTTAGCGGGGGCCCAACGATTGCTAACAAACAGAAACAAAAATGTAAATGGACTTTCAAATTCATCACAAACATTTTGTATCTTACATTTATTACCAAAAGTACAAAATAATCACGTCAAATTTGTTTTTATTTAAAGGCATGCTGATTTACATATTATATTAATTCATACGAAATATCTATAATCTGAATAATCCAATATTCGAATAATTGGGTTGCCAACACTCATTTTAACTTTGGCGATCGTTCTTTAGAAATTCCCTTGCTTTAAATTTTGTAAAAAGAGGGTGGTGACTAAGAAAAAATAGGTCCTAGACTTGGTGAATGAAAAAAAAAGGTTGAAACGGTTTTAAGCATTATTAAATTTCGGTTCACAAAAAAGGAATTTTATGAATGGGAAAGTTAAGAACGAAAATTAAATATTTCGTTTTCGTTCCGATCAAAAACCAACAAAATATTTTTCGTTTTAGTCGCTGCTCCTAAGTAAATGTAAAACTCTGGATAACATTTTATTTGTGTATAAGATTCGAAACTGGTAAGGAATTGTTCCACTTTTATTTAATTACTATGAAAAACAATAGATTCTATATACGTTCGATTCAGAATCCGTCCGCCCTTCAGGAACAGATCAATGACGAATTAAACTGTATACTAAAAAGAGCTTGTATTATACAGTGCCTAAACCAGGGTCTCGTAAACCGGTGGTTCTTGGTTCTTAACGTTTTAGCAGTCGCCGCCCCCTTAATATCCTACATTATTTTCATGGCCCCCTAGTTTATAGTAAAAAAATCATTAAGATTTGCCCACCCTTTAGATGATTGTAATACGTAGTACGTCTCCACAATCTTCCCTGCATTACACTGTAGAATTCGGATCATCAATACAAAACAATTCAACTTTGAAACGAAGTAAAATAATCGAGCAAAAAATAAGGTTTTAAATATTTCGATGTTTTAAAAAGTTAAAACGTTCTATAAATTTCCGCGGCAACCCTTAAATATTTCAAGTTTACCCAGAAAGCCGCGGCTCCCCGATTAAGAATCGTTGTCTTAAAACAGTCAGTGCTTTTCAACCTTTTTCAGTCCGCGGTCCCCGAATTAAGATTTTAACCTTTTAAGGCTCTTCAAATTTAAATAAAGTTAAATTTGTTTGCAACCACAACATGTTTATTTAACAAAAATTATAAATTTAATTGAAAAAATAAAGACAAATTCTAAAAAGTAAAAAAAAAATAAAAAACTTCATCTGAAAGGTTGAACCTGAAGATTTTTGCATAAGGAATCCAGGTCTGGTTCTATGTTTGAAATCGAAATCCTTAGATTTGCCTACAAAGCTTCTTCTTAAACGCAAAATCTATGTTTATTTTTTATTGTAAAGCATTGTTAAAAATGTCGTTCGCATATATTTGTTGTGGCAAAAGAAATTAACACAAGTAAGGCTTCTTTGGATACTGCTGGATTATTCATTTCTCGTTGTATTCAAAATTATGTTAGATGTTGTTTGTTGAATTTATTATTAAACGAATTAAAGAAAAATATAAAGAACTAAACACTGGAATTGAATGCGGAAATCTAGAACTACCTAGTTGAATTGAGTAGCTTATTATACGCAGATGACGTGGTACTAACAACAAATACTAAAATTAAAATCCAAAAGTTAGTGAACGCATGGACCAAAGAAATCGAGGACATAACATAAATAAAACAAAAACTATGATCGTAAATGAAAAACAAAAAGACAATCAAAACAACAACAAAGTTAAATGTAAAAACAATATACTGGAAAGAGTAACAGCTTATGAATACTTGGGAAGCCATAATAACAGAGGATGGAAAAATGGATGCCGAAGTAACAAATAGAGCAAACGAATCAACAAAAATATACTACTCGTTTAACAAAACAATACTTGGACACAAAGATATTGACATAAAAGTGAAAATGAAAATCCATAATGTGGCAACATTACCAACAATAACCTACGCATCCGAAAACTGGACGCTCGGAAAAATGACGAAGCTAAAATTAACACCATCGATATGAAACGCCTCAGAAAAATTGCGGAGAAAACTAAATGGGATAGAATAAGAAACGAAAACGTTAGAGAAATACCAGAACAAGAACCAATAATAGAAAAAATAAAAAAGAAACAGTATGGTCTTATAGTAAGAATGAAACCTGACAGAATCACAAGAAAAATAATGGAAATGGGAAAACCAACAAAAAAAAAAACAAGAGGAGACCAAGAAAAAATTGATAGACCAAATAAGATAAATAGGATTTTAAAAAAAAAGGAAATGAAAACACAAGAAAGAGACAGAAAGGCCTGGAGGAAATGGATACAGGACACGAAATTCCTTTCCGACGCTTGAATAGGCAAAAGGAGATTGAGACGAAAAAGAAGAATTCAGCTAGAAGTATGGAATGTTCTTGAGCTTCTTAATCTATATGATCAAATTTTAGTAAAGTAGCAAAAGAGGTCCTTATCCAACCGTATTCTTTATTCAATATTGGGTTTAATATATATTTGCCCAGGAATACCTGTATCTTAGAAATGTGGTCAAGAATTCTTTTATTACTGACTTACCAAGATAGAAAATAGTTATTTACACAACAAGTGAGCAAAGTACTTCTTTTCTCGTGAGACTGCCAATTGCACGCACGAGCCGTAGGCGAGTGCGGGCACGGCAGTTGAACTGAACACTTTTTCTCACGGTTTCAACGGTTGTGAGAAAACATAATTTTTAGTTACATTATTACCTAAAAACATAAAAATCTCACAATCAGTATGTTCTTTTTCAAAACCTTCAGACCACGTATCTAGTTTTTATTCAAATGCTTGTAATTTGGTAGTTAATATCGAAATGTTCGTATTTTTCTCCTGAAGAGATATATTTAATTCGACTTTTTTAAATACAGGGTGGTCCACTTTTTAGTAGCAGGACTTTTAACAGTCGATAGAAAAACTGATTTTAAAGCGAATATTCCATATCAACATGGGTCCAAAAACGCTTCATTTTAATATGTGTGTTGTAATTTTCGAAAAAATATCGATAATGTTTAACCGTTTCTCAACCAGTAAATATATTTAAACCAAATTTGGTATACAGCACCACCTTGCAGGTTACCACAATCGGTGAAAATTTCAAGTCTCACAAGCAACCAGTGGCGGAGTTGTGGGGGTTCAGTTTCAATAAATTTTATAAAAAAACTAGTAAGGACCTGTTTAAAATCAAACTCGAACCATTTTCTGCTTTTCGCGATATTTTTAGATCGAACTTGGGAGCAAATTTTTCCCGATAATAGTGAAATAAATCACATTCCGCGACAAACGGTGCAAGATACGAAGAAAACTCAAAAGACACTTTTTGTTTAGAATAAAATGTTCTACCCAAAAACAAGTTTGAGTATGATTTTGAACAGGTCCCTACTAGTTTTTTATAAAATTTATTGAAACTGAACCCCCACAACTCCGCCACTGGTTGCTTGTGGGACTTGAAATTTTCACCGATTGTGGCAACCTATAAGGTGGTGCTGCATACCAAATTTGGTTTAAATATATCTAGTAGTTGAGTAACGCTTAACCATTATCGTTATTTTTTCGAAAATTTCAACACCCTGTATCTTAAAAATGAAGCGTTTTTGGACCCATGTTGATATGGAATAATAGGTTTAAAATAAGTTTTTCTATCGACTGCTAAAAGTCCTGCTACTAAAAAGTGGACCACCCTGTATAACAGCTAGATATGAAACGTAACACATCCATTTCTCATAAATTAAATGGGCACTGGGCAGATCATTTCGCCTCATAATTAAGAAAAAATAGCCGAACTTTATCACTAACTACAACTTTTTTGTTGCTTGTTTTATTTATTTCATTTTAATTTCATTGTTACTTTTCGCGGCACCTCTGTAAATATATGCGGCTTCCTGGGGAGCCGCAGCTCACAGGTTGAGGATCTCTTCGCAAACAAATCAATGGTTATATAAAAAAATGTTAAAGCTCTTTAAAAATATAACCACATCGTCCATAACAATCACATAACAGTAATAATATTAAATATGCTGTAAAATAATTCATAGGAATCGCAAGCAATGGAAGAGCTCAATAATAGTCCCATAAAACTGAAATTTACGTGGGGGGCCCAATGTCGAGAAACATGTCCTTTGCACATAATATATGTGTTTTAATGAAATTACAATAAATTATACTAATGTTTACGACAACTGACTTAAAATTGATAACAACTACGTTACTAGCTTACAATAGTGTTGGAATGTTGATAAACTGTTCTAATTAACACTTTTGTTCGTTTGTTAACAGCTTCAATATTTTTTCAAAGCATTCAATAATAAAACAATGGCACACATTGTCTAATACTTGAAATATTTAATTATTTACGATTAAAAAATTTGAAAATTTCACACAAAATTTAAAAATTTAAAAAAATGAAAAATAAACTGAAAGTGTTACGTTTATATTTGCTAAAATAAAAAGGCATGTGGAGTGATGTTGGTATTTGCAATATTAAAAATGTATATTATGTATGAATCATGTAATTAATTTAAGTGCATGGCACGTCCACGTAGTTTTAACAGACGATTTCCCGTACAGGATGTTGTAATGAACGACCTTGCAACGCATTTCGACCTCCATCTAATTTTCTTATTTGGACAATGCAGAGCACATTTAACATTTTTCTTATTCGCCACTAATTTTCGTTATTAAACACATAAATGCTTTTAATAGAGGAGAATTGCACAATCCTCAAAATTTAAAATGTGTACAGTCATTATGCAAAATGTTGTTCATAGAATAATTTAACTCCAACGAATATTAATTCAGTTAAAAGTATTATTGTCTCAAACATCCGTGATTGTGTAGTAAAAGGGTCGATTTGGCAAAACAGGAATTTTGCCCTGAATTGCATAGTTTAGTCACATTTAGGGCATACACAATGTAGCTATTATCTTTCACATTACATGGGTAACTTTTTTATTGTAAGGTTTAGAGAGTCGTTTGAATAAACAAAGTTGAATATCATTTCAAAAGACGTTGAATGTCCTTTATAAAATTAATCGGTGTTACCAGCTGCCTGAGAATACCGCAATAAAAGTAAAATATGAAAAAAAAATTAGCTGTCACAGATCGAGAACAGTTGTACGCAGTTTTTTTTAGAAAATTATACAGATATACCGGGTGATTCAGTTTGACTGTCGCACCCCTATAACTTTTTAATTATTGAAAATAACCCCAATAAACCCTATATTTTTGGAAACGGCGACAAATTCTCTATTAAATGATGGGCATTTGTTATCTCTACGATGACGTACCTATGTCAAATCCGCGATAGGCAACTGTTTTTTTTTTTAATTACATAATATACATTTTGTTGTTGTTTCGGATAGAGAATTTAATTCTGAATCTGATCATGTATTAAAAATGTATGCTAACATATGAAATTTTTCAAGAAAAATCAGTTTAAAGTTTATTCAAATCATAGCAAACAGTCTATTTAACATAACAAAAAACGATCAAACCTTAAAAATTATGCTGTAACTATAAATGGAAATGTATTAAAAATTAATTTTTAATAAAAATAAAAACAAATAATAAACGTTGACATAAAAAAATTAGACTCTAATTTCAATCAAGCAGTTACAAATAGAGGACAACTGTGTGTGAATACATTAAAACCTAATTTTTTATGTCGACGTTTATGATTTGTTTTTATCCTTATTAAAAATTAATTTTTAATACATTTCCATTTATAGTTACAGTATAATTTTTAAGGTTTGTTTTTTTTTTATGTCAAATAAACTGTTTGCTATGATTTGAATAAACTTTAAACTGATTTTTCTCGAAACATTTCTTATGTAAGCATACCTTTTTAATACACGGTCGGATTCAGAATTAAATTCTCTATCCGAATAAAAAACAAAATGCATGTTATGTAATTTAAAAAAAAAAACAGTTGCCTTTCTCGAAATTGACATACGTTATTGCAGAGATAACAAATGCACATCATTTAATAGAGAATTTGTCGCCGTTTCCAAAAATATAAGGTTTGTTGGTGTTATTTTCAATAATTAAAAAGTTATAGGGGTGCGACAGTCAAACTGAATCACCCGGTATAAATAATGATTACAATAATTTAAAGATTCTTTAATGTTTAGCGGTAACAGTAATGCAGAACAAACTCACATTTATTTAAATGGCAACTATAGTTTGCTTAAGTCATAAATAAGATAATTTTTTCTGATACAGTGAGCTCGCGTTATAAGCAACTGACGGCGGCCAATTCCGATCTAAAAGTTGCTTATAACGTGAAAGTTGCTTATATGATAGAAATAGAAACGATTCGATTTTTAACATAAATAAATCTTGTTTTTAGTAGTAAAACTAAAAATAAAAGTTTACACCATAACAACGTGATCGTTGTCGCGTTGCTATGGTGATCTGTACGTAGCTATGTCAAACGAAATACGCGCGTGCCACGTACCTTTAGTCGTGATCTATGTACTTGTACATCTCTCAAATAAAAAAATATGATGTGATTTCATGGCAAGTATACAGAGCGGATAAAACGGCCTTATTTTACAAGTGTTTACCGGACAAAACTCTTGTTCATACACGTAAGAAAAATATTCCCGGGAGAAAAATATCTACGCAACGAGTTAGGTACTATTATACCGTGTGCTAATTCCACCGACAATCATAAATTGAACTTATGGTCTTTGGTAAATGATATAAAGCCAAAAATTTTTAGTAATTTAACCTACGAGTTTATTATATTATTATACAGCATCATTCAAAAAGTCTGAAACAAATGGAAAATTTTTTTATTATTAATTTCTCAAAAAAATTTATTCTTGATAAAAGTTGGTGCATGGTCTAAAATTAATTTAAGGGCTAAAAAAGTTTGATAAAAAGTCAGAGAACACTAGATTTTACCGATTTTTGAAATATTTGTAAGTGTAAAGGGCTCTTATTTTAAGAGTTAAAAAAAAGTGTAGGAAAAAAGTTATGTAGAATCCAAAAATAAGTCTAGATTTAAATTTTGACGGTCAAATTCAAATTTTTATTTTTTAAGAAATTTTAACATTAAAAAAGTCTGCAACAAATGGAAAAGTTTTTTATTAGATACCGATTTTTCTGAATATTTTATTCCTAATGAAGTTGGTATATGGTCTAAATCTAATTTTAAGATTTAAAAAAAAATAATAAAAAGTCATATGACACTAGATTTTAATGGTTTTTGATTTTTTGAATGTTAAAATTTCGTAAAAAATAAAAATTTGAATTTAACCCTCAGAATTTAAACCTAGTTCGGTTTTTAGATTCTTAATAACTTTTTTCGATAAAAATAAAATTTTCCATTTGTTGCAGTCTTTTTAAATGTTAAAATTTCTTAAAAAATAAAAATTGAAATTTGACCGTCAAAATTTAAATCTAGCCTTATTTTGGGATTTTTTAAAACTCTGTCCATAATTTTTTTTGTATCTCATAAAATCCGTTTCCGGTTGAACCGGAAGTGGTATTGCAACCTTAATATTTCCATCGAATCCGAAAAATACCATAACGCTCAGATACAAAATTTCATTGTTATATCTGCAATAGTATTTTAGATATTTGTATTTTTAACTGTCACACTGACAGTTGCTTATATCGTGTACTTTGATACGATAGTTGCTTATATCGAGTGTTGCTTATAACGCGAGTTGCTTATATCGTGGGTTGCTTATAACGCGAGCTCACTGTATCATTAATTTATTGGTTGTTGTATGCCGGGTGCAAATGAAGTGTGGTACACCCTCTTTTTTGTATTAAGTTTTAATTTTAAATAAATGAAATTTTCGACATATGATATGTGCAAAAAACCGGGCTTTTTGAGCACATGCACACAATTGTTTCACTTCCGGTTTCGCCGGAAATGACCCCAACTTTGTTATTTTAAATGGAACACCCTGTATATTTTTACATTTTTGGAAAGAGAAAGCGATTTTGGATGTTTTGGCTAATTTTTATAACCTCAAATCATTTTTGAAACAAAATCAAAACAAAATTAACCAAAATAGTGCAGTTGCATCCAAAATCGCTTCCTCTTTCGAAAAATGTAAAAATATACAGGGTGTTCTATTTAAAGTAACAAAGTTGGGGTCATTTCCGGCAAAACCGGAAGTGAAACAATTGTGTGCATGTACTTAAAAAACCCGGGTTTTTGCACATATCATATATGTAAAATTTCATTAATCTAAAATCAAAACTAAAGAAAAAAAGGGGGTGTACCACACTTTGTTTACACACGTTATAGTTATAGAGTTACTATTTTTTGATAAAGTAAGTAAATATGGAAATAAAAAAATTGTTAGACAAGTAAATATTTGCTTTTATTTAGTAAATACTCGTCAACCTTAGTTGTTAATGGTATCAGTAGATGCAACAAGTTTGAATTATCGCTTGGTGGAGAGAAAATTGTATGCTTTTATGTTGAATATGTTTCATATAAAGCTTCTACCTTCTACGTGCGTAAGTCAAAGACGTGAAAATATGATTAATAGTACACTTTTTTATTACGTGATCTTAATTTTAAATGTTTTACTCACAGATTTTTCGCTTGTAATCAAAAACTACCGAAATGACATGTAACAACTTTTATAATCATTGCAATTTACAAAACAATCTTTTTTATAAGACTACAACCAATTATGCTTGCCATTAAAAAAAATTACCTGTTACATTAATAAAACAGTGTACCTAAATCATAAATTTAGTAAATAATAAGACAAAATATATAAACATTTTATGGTAATCAATTTTTTGGGATCGTTTGTTTAGCTATGTTTTTTTAATAACTTAAGATTACATAATACATTTTAAAGAAACTTATTACTACTTCAAATTTATTGCTCAAAACGTTTGCAATAAAAGTTGTTTCCAAAATTTTGTATTTACATATATACAACCCATTAATAATTTAACAATATTTACTGAAGACATTTAACTAAAAATCTACAAATGAAAACTGTAGTAAGAACGAATGTCAACTGATATTAAAATACGTGTTTTTGCATCTAATTCCAATTACTCTTACTATTGACTCCATTAAAAATATGACAATAAAAAAAAATTAAGGGCCATTAATTAATCACAAATAAATAATTATGAATTGATCTTTAAAAAAACTGCAAAATTAAAAACTCTCTTTAAATACACACAAATGTTTCAGTCGCAATTAATTTCAACGGAGGTTAAAAAAGTATTTTTTATTTTAGAGTAGTTTTATTTAAGGCAATGGCCCAAGAAATTGAATAAATCCTAAACTATGGCATTTTCGTGGCAAAAAATTAGGTCAGAGGATGATAAAAGTTGACAACTAATTGTGTTTTGCTTAATTTACTCCCGGAAGGTCGAGAAACACTAACAGACGGAATAAAAAATATGTTTTATATTTTTTGTTTAGATTATCATATCTCGTATTTACCAATAACTAGACGAAGTGTTATTTACAAATTTACTTAGTTATAATTTATGTACATGTGAAATAATAGATAACAAATAATTCTCTTAAGACTCTTTAAGCGGATTACCGATGTAGTAAGAAAAATTAGCATTACAATTTAATACTATAAAAGTAAAATTCCTTAAAAGAATAAGAAGCTCACCTTTATTTCAGTTAAAATGTAACCAGCAAGTTGAATTGTTTAATTGGTTTTTAATTTTATTTGAATCACCAACGTATAATCTCAATTTAAAGAATGTGAGAAATTCTCAAAGAATTTTTTTCAAGAAAAATTAGTCAAGGTTTAAGGAACAATAAACTTCTTCTTGTTCAACATTTTTCTATTTTCTGAGAAAAACATTGTTTAAGTATTTCTCATAATATTTTTCTGTATTTAAAAAGCACGGTTTTTTCCGATTACCAACATTTCCTTATAAGTTTTCTTTAAGTTGAAAGTGATTTAAAAGTTAGTCATCTAAGACCTGAACACATATATTATTCAACTAAAACAATTACGATATGACCATTTTTGTTCAACCAAAGCACGCTTGTAACAACAGTTCAATACCCATGCTAGATAATATCGCACACAAGATTACCTATACACGAGTATACAGGGTGGACCAAATTCGAATGTTTTACGTGGTATCTCGGTTACCGTAACAGTTAGCAAAAATCTATATCGGTCTCTCGGGCTATTTTTTTAAGAAAAAAATGCCTATGTAATCAGATTTTTTATATCGCTTTCCATTTTTGCACAACAAACGAGAAATTTCATCGTTTTTTAAAATTTGCTATAACTTCTTTATTTATTAAAATAGAATAAAATATTAGGAGGGTTATTTATACAGATTTTGATGCTTAATATTTAAGATCAAAATTAAATTTTTTTAGCAACCTTGACTTTTGAGATATGTAAAGAAACTTATATTATTTTAAATAGAAACCCTACTTGGCCATGGCTTTTTATGAAATAGCGTTTATTTGACTTGTATACAGGGTGATTGAAATTCGAGTTTTTGAAAATCGTCTATAACTCTTTTGGAGTTTAAAATATTTTAAATGTGTAAAAACATTGCCTAAGCAGCTTTTTAAGCCGAATCGGATGGTGGCCACAAATTTTTACGAGATCGATTCGTTATTGTTCTATGATAACCAAATTTATTTTTTCTTATGGGCGCAATTTTTGTTATTTACATAATCAAAAAGCATTTATTTTTCTGAATTCTTTGATGTATCACACATGGTATTTTACTTCATCATTCATTGTCAAATTTGAAAAAATGCGTTTAAATAACAACCACTATAAATCAGGTAGGCCGGTCATTGTAATTTATATCGTTTCCAAGGCAACCAATTAACAAGCTAAAAGTTTTGAAAGCCTATTACTTGTCAGATTAATGAATTCGTAAAAATGAACTCAAATAACATAGAAAAACACATTCTGTAAATTTTTCATTCACCGAAAAAATAGTCAAAGATATGCAGAAACATATCCAGAAAGAAGACAATCCTCGCACACTAATTTTTGTACGTTGGACAGAAAGGGTATAAAAAATTCGCAGCATATCGCGGTTTTTTTTGTTATTAAAGTTCATTTTTACGAATCTATTAATCTGACAAGTTCAAAACTTTTAGTTTGTTAATTGGTTGTCATGGAAACAACATAAACTACAATGACCGGCCTACCTGATTTATAGCGTTTATTGTTTAAAACGTATTTTTCCAAATTTAACACTAAATCAAGAAGTAAAATACCATGTGTCATTTAGAAAAATAAATGCTATTTAATTATGTAAATTGCGAAAATTGCGCCCATAAGAAAAAACAAAGTTGGTTGTCATAAAACAAAAACGAATCGATCTGGAAAAAAATTGTGACCTCCATCCGATTCGGCTTAAAAAGTTGCTTGGGCAATGTTTTAACACATTTGAAATATTTCAAACTCCGGAGGAGTTATAGACGATTTTCAAAAACCGTATTTTCCAGTTTTTTCTAATTTTCTCGGATACCGTCTGAGATATTTCCAATTTCTCTTTGGATTATTAATGTGCACCAAATTTAGCAACTTTACCAAATTTAAACCTATACTCTAGCTATTATAATAAGCGAGATCTCCATGCTTAAACTCGAATTTCAATCACCCTGTATATATTTTTATTTGCAAAAAATGACCGAGATACGGCTAATTTTGTGAAAATTTTACTATCAAAGTTCGTTATTATTTCGTAAATAAGTGATGTTTGCAATTAATAAACAAGAAACGTCATATACAGGGTGGTCCAAATTCGATGGGATTGCATGGGTATCTTGCTTAATAGGCAAGATAGAGAAACGGTTAAATTATCAAAAATGAGCACTTTCTTGAGATGAACTCAGAACAGTTGTCAAATATATTCTATAATTTTCTGTTTTTCTTGATTTTTTTTTGTTTCCACAGCCTACTTTTTGTTTTTCATCTTTAAAAAAATTGAAAAACCTTTGTAACTTGCGTATTATTGAAAATAAATACATTAACCCTTATATATTTGGAATGAGAAAAAAATAAGGAATTTAAATAGACCATAGCCAACTATAGCTTCCATTTAAAAAAAGGTAAGTTTGTGTCATAACTTTTTAACGGCGAGCGCAAAAGTTTTTTTTTTAGTGTAATCAAACTTAACATAAAAATATCTAATAATATTGTTAATAAACTTTTTTGATATTTACAACAATAACGGAGATATGACACATTATTAATATGACAAAAAAACAGTTTTTCTCTAATATCTCAAAAACCGGATATGATAAAATATTTTTAAAAACGGTTCTGAATATGTCCCAAAAAACTGCCCATTTTTGGTAATTTAACCGTTTCTCTATCTTGCCTATTAAGCGAGATACCCATGCAATCCCATCGAATTTGGACCACCCTGTACAAGTAAATTTTTAAACTTTTAAGCAAATCCGTGTGTTCATTTGCATTTTATAATTGTTTATTGTGATATTGTGAACATGGCTAAATTTGAACACTTTGAAAAGTTTAATATGTTAGAAATTTACATTGCAAGTACTAAAAACGTTTCGATTGCTGCAAAATTGCTTGGAAATGACATTTAGTTGTTTTATAATTGCGAACTTCGCCTGTTTATATTTTTAAGATAAACATGACTGTGTTGTCAGATTTTTTTATATCACTTTCCATTTTAGCTCTACAGGCGAAAAATAACATTTCATCGTTATTGAAAATTTACTATAATTTTTTAATCATTAAAACTTAACTAAATTTTAATCAGGTTTGTTATAAGTATTCTTATGTTTAATTTTTTTAAACATTTTTTTAACGACCTGTTTATTTGAGATATGACGTAAACATATATTTTTTTAATGGAAACTCTAGTATTCCATGACTTTATATGAAAGAGCATTTTTTATCTCTCCAAAAATACATAGTTTAATATATTTGTTACAAAAAATAACTGCGATATGGCAAATTTTGTGAACATTTTATTATTAAAGTTTGCCATCATTTCGTAAACAAGCGATGTTTGCAACTAATAAACAACTAAATTTTTAAACAAATACGTGTATTTTTTTGTATTTTAAAACTGTTTATTGTGGTTTTGTGAGCATGGCAAACTTTGATTATGAAATTTTCATAAAATTAGCCACATCACGATTATTTTTTGCAACAAATGTATAAAAATATATATTTTTGGAGAGTTAAAAACAGTCTAGGTCGTTAAAAAAATGTTTTTTAAATTAAGCATACAAATTTTTATTAAAAAAACTGCACAACATTTAGTTATGTTTTTATAAATAAAGAAGTTATAGTAAATTTTCAATAACGATGAAATTCCATATTTCGTTTGTAGCGCCAAAATGGAAAGTGACAAAAAATCTGATAAGACAGGCGACAAAAAATAAATCCTAGAGAACAATATCAAATATTCGCTAACTATTGTGGTAACCGTAAAACATCCGAATTTGTTCCACCCTGTACAAATCAACAAGTGCTAAGAAATTTTAAAAAAAACTGGTAACATTGGTTATTTTATTTACATGTACGTAGTGTCAAAAAAAAATAATCACAAATCACCTAAAAATTTAATACAAGATGATAATAATTGTCTATGTTCGAGTTTGCAAGTGGCCACCATGTATGTATGTGCTTGGAACACACAGAATGTTTCTTAAACCGTTGCAAACTAGCCTTAAACATACATAAATATTGTGTAGGTATAAATAAACAGTAGAAACTTTTTTCTATTAATTAAAATTAAATCATCTGCTCTAAAATAGACAAAAAAATATGTTAGAATTCAATTTTAATCATTCGTCATTTCTTTACATTTCCCGCTTTTTTAAACTTACTTATCACCAATGTGGCTATCGCATTGATAAGATATTCATAAACAGTAAACTAGGTTCTTTGAAGTCAAATATTTATAACAAGTAACTTATCATTACCAATATTTGTTAATTTTTAAACGTTTCCAAACACACGTTAGCAAGATGCCTTAACACCTGATGCCAACTGTTTGTTACCGTAATTGTTAAACTAACATTACATTTTAATCCAAGATTAACCACATCAACTGCCACAACAATTAAAAAACGTGCAAAATATTGCTAAAGCAATTAAAAAAGTCCTTTGTGTTCACAAACTAGAAGTCAAACAGATATTTACAAGTAGCTGTAATGTTCATGTTCAATCAACTTATTTTTTACTCGAAAACGGTAGATATTACGAGAAAAGCTAAAGAATTCAAAGGTTTTTAAATTAATCAAGCTTTCAAGAAAAATTTTTTTAATTGCAAAATTTCAACCAACCAAAAAGTTCTGATAAAAATACCAACAGGGGTCACACTTTTCAGCCCTCTGTGAAGGTGGGAGATGATTGAAATAATTACTATGGGAAACCTTTTAATAAGTATAAAACTTCTATCAAATATCTTTCTCCTACATTTCTCCAAATTTGAGAGATAAAATAAAAACCTATTTTACCGCTCTGCTTTAGAGGGGTGTAACTCCGAAAGAAGACGTCTAAGGAAGAAAATTTATATAAAAGACCCCCTTTTTTGCAATACTTAAGAAACGCCCTGTATATTTTTGGTTCTCATTTGTACTAAAAGTTCTTTTCAGTACAATATAGTTATTAGGTTTATTGCAACTGTTAACATTTGATCGTGTTTTGCCTTGTGAAATACGAAGACTACTAAGATTTTGTTAAAAATAATAAATAATTTTGAAATTCTTTTTTTTCAGTTTGATATATTTTCGTCATTTGATTAAAAATTTCCTTTGATTTACAAAAATATGAGGTTTATAGAGGTTTACTTTTAAAATAACAAAGTTATAGGAGTGCGACAGTCAAATTGAGTCAACCGGAATACACTTTAAAAATTTAAGCATTTTCTAAATATAAGTTTACCAATCAAGTGTAAAGTTCTTCTTTTTCATTTTGGTACTGTTTTAATATACACCTGTTTTTACGGCAATCTTCTCATAATAAATGAAGTGTTTTTTTTATGACAATTGTGTAGCCATAATATACTTTAAAAACTCTTTTAAGTAAATTCAGAACATATAAAGACTACTACTACTACTATACATTGAACTGCACTTGCTGATGTGAAGCTCCGAAAGTTTGCAAAATCCTTGATATTTGGAAATAATTTTTGAAATTTGTAGTAACAGTATTTAAAGCGTTCTTTCTCTTGCCTTTTTTTGTTTATTAATTTATTATATTGCCTATCATTGTTCCAGTTCTTATTACTCTTATTTTAAATTATTTTTATACTAAGAGGATATATAAATATGATTTAATTAGTAGTTACCCGGAATCACCGTATCGCTCAAAATTTGTTGTCATAGATTTTGTTTTTTACGTTTACATACAAAAAACAGTTCAATGGCATTGTTTTACACAGATGAGGAATGAAAATATTAAGGTTCTCAACTACCGAAAAAGAATTTTACTCCCTTAAAATATATTTAATCCACTGGTTTAAAAGCACTACAGGACCTTTTTAGAAATAGTTATGTATGTAGGTACTAATTTTTAAGATAAAATGTCAAAAAAGTCGAGAGTTTTGCTCAAGAAAAAAGTGGCATACGTTTACATATAAAACAGTGATTTAGAAGAGGACGCATTTTTATTCTTGCATTCAGCTTTTAACAGAGGTTGAACGTTTTTAATTGACCCTCTGTCAAAAGCAACTGGTTACCACTGGTTTTAAAAACATTTAATAGCAACCGCATGTTTTATCTCACATTCAAAGCGTTGCGGCAATTATTTAAATAATATAATGAAATTATATCGGCAGGTGAAATTAAAAACAAAAAAAATAATTATGTAAACGCGAATTTCAACAGCTGCGAAATTAAATTTTTGCTAAACCATGCCATACTTCATACAGATGACACGTGCTATGGTGACATAATTTTTATTTTATGATGTCTATATATAAAATCAACGATCATGTTTAAAACTGATAAATACTTATAGATACTTCAATAAAGTTAAGGAAATTCCTGTAATAATGATTCGACTTACGTGGGTGGATTAACGATGTTGAATAGTTCTATGGGTGAAGTTGGAACTTTTCTTATAATCATTTTTTTACCATCCGTGGATCCCATTCCAATAGATGCCAAAGATCGTATAGATGTTATATCCGATTGCAGTTTTGAAAATTGACTGCTGGTATCACTTCCAGGCCTTCCCAAAATTGGTGTCGCATTTAAAACAGTGCTTCTTGGCTCATCCTGAAATGTTGATCTCCCAGAACGAAAATTATTTTGATGTCTCATTCCAATTATCGGTGAGTTTAGATTTGGATTTAGATGACTTAAATTTGGATTCACTAACATCGGTGTTATATTAGTCGTTGAGGATATAGGGATGGAGATGTTTGTTTGGAAACTGGGTACAGGACTTTGATAAGAAGGTGTTATAAATCCAGTAAAAGGACTTGGATATATAGAAGAAATTGGATAATAGGAAGGACTGGATACCACGTTAGAAGTTGCGTTAAAGTTCTGTTGAGGTTGTGAGATCTGGTTGAATTGTTCTTCCATATTTTTAACAGTCCGCACTTTATTATCACAGTTATTTAGGTTAGATTTGTCATAAAGTTTAGGCAGGTTAAGCGTATGCGAAGTGATCGTGTGGTTTAACCATGAAGAAGTCGATGGCAAGTCCAAACTGTTAGGTTTATTGTACGGGCGTTCCGAAATAATAGGCGCCTTGTAAACTTGCGAAGTGTTGTTAGTATATGAATTAGAACTCCGAGGTATAATTTCATCAGTTACTGGGATGCCAATCACATTGGGATCATTTGGAAGTTTATTTTCTGACTGCGGTTTTTTACGTTTGGTTTTTCCGGAAGCGAAATTTGGGACACTATTAGCGGTCACACTTTTGTTGTTGTAATTGTGATCTTTTTTAGGGATGTCACTGACTGCTGGTTTTAATGAATCGTCATTGCCACTAATAATTTTATTAGAGTTGTTTGTGATTTCGACAATTTCGCTGAAACTTCCATTTGAGTTATCACTTGAACTACTATCGACACTAGAAGTTTTAGTTTTGTTACTTGAACGATGATTAGTAGATACTTTAGGGATTACAATTGGTTTATTATTGTTCCGCAAAAGTACTTGTTCGTCTACGTTATCGGTTACATTATTCGATAATTTCGGTCCATTCTTAAGCGCGTTGAAATGTAAAGAACTGATGCTCTTCAGTTTGGGCTCTATATTCGCTATGATCAAATTTGAATTGCCGTGGTCCATTAGTCGTTCCATTGCTTATGGAAATTGCTCAAATGAAATGTAATTTACCACTTAAAAGTACTTACATCCCACAATGTCATTATTTGCTTTCATAATGGCCTTTTCGCCTAATTAAATTATTATAAATATGAACGTTTATTTACAAGTTTTATAAATGATCACAACAATCCCTTATCAATTATCACGTTAATACATATTTATATTATAAACACATCCAAGTTATATGACCACTAACTAGTCATATGGAACTGATAAAATGAGATGACATTGTAACATATCACTTTTATATAAAAGTATCGGTTTAATGTCGAATCGGTAAACAACGGTCGACGTACCTTACGCTATTACATAAATTAAAATATTCGGTTCGCGTTTTACGAATATTTAATTCGCGACCTTCTTGATTCGCTGTCACCGCGATACTAACTTGTATGTAATCATTTTGCGTTTAATCAAACTGCAATCTCTTTCCCACTCTTTTTGTGTAATCTGAGAATTTAAAATGTTATAAAAAAAAAATTCAAAAATCAAAAGCATTCCTCTCGAATAAAACACGCCACTTGAAGTTCTACGATTAAACATTACATTAAAAACATAATATAAACTAGAGTGCACAGAACTGTCTTCCTTTTAAATTTATCGGTAATATCAATTTCAAAATCTGCGGCTGTGTTTTCGGATACTTATAACTACAATAAGTAAGTTGAGAGCTAATATTTTACGAAAACTAATTTTAGCAAATTAAAGCACTTCATGTTTTTGAAGGTAATCTAATCTTTCCGTTAGCAAATAAAGAGATTTCGAAAGATTTTTCCTTAAAATGTAGAATGTTATCTTTACATAATATTACAACAATGACTTCATCGACCATGAAAATGTCTTCATATTTTATCTGCAACATGAAACATACAAATCAAGTACACGGTAGGACAAAATTTTAAAACGATCACAACACTAATTTAATAATTACGTATTTGAAAAACAACAACTGAAAATGTTTAAAAGATGTGTTATTTAAAAATTATGGAAATACTAATTCAAAACACAATGAGTCAGAGCCCAAATAAATGGATTCAAAACATCGACTCCATCTACAGAATGTCCCAAAAGAATGAAATTTAACTGACCCAGCTAATTTAATAAGACTAATAAGACAAAAACACTGATAAATCTATGTTTAAAAATGATTCGTTTTCGAAGCACCAACATTTATAAATGGTCTTTCAGCTGTTTTATTCATTTATTTTAAAGTTTTATAGGATATTAGGATTATTTTTAATATTTTTTTTTATAAAAGCTATACAATTTTAAGTTAATATTGAAATATTTTTTTTACTAAGGATGGATGTTTATTTTTAGTTCTGTTTGGTCTGGTTTTTCAAAAATGTGAAAAAGGATCCCCATACTATTTAGCAACGGAATCTTATTTTTAATTACACTACTCACTACACTCTCTTTGCTAAAGCACTTTCATTTCATTAAACACACCCTGTATTAAAGTTTTTTTTTTTTGAGAAAATTAGTAGGACGTTATTTCAAACCTAAATGTGAAATTGACCCAAAAATGTGTTATAATTCTCCGCTGAGCATTATAAGAACATAAATTTATGATTTGTGTGAAATTATATCCAACATTTTTTTCTCTTCAAAAGATACAGTATACAGTTGTAGTTTTCAGTAAAACGCCATATCGAATGACTTAGATGTTGAAAACAAACCGTGTTTAAACCTGTTGGTAATAAAACTTCTTAAAATATTTTCAATATTGTACTACAAAATATCAAAATACGTGCTCATTGTTTTTCCAAATACAGTTGTTTAAAATAAAACTTGTATTTTTGTAAATGCTGATTTAAATACTGAAGTACATAAGACAATGACATGCAAACCGGTTATAATCGAAATCGGTTAATCATTTTTTTGTACAAATTTCGTAATAATCAAAATTCGGTTAATTTAATGCGATTAATCAATGTTTTGATTGCAGGTAATTTCTATACAAACCGTAATGGTCTATGAAATTTGACTTATTAGAATCATTAATCCTTCTGAAATACTCTATTATTTTATTAAAAAACATTATTGTAAATATTTTTCTGTGTTAAATCTACTTTAAATTGTGTTTTTTTGGGTCATTACTACAGTTACTTTTATTATACAGGGATGCGCAAAAGTATGGAAACAAACTAATGTCTAGAACTCTATTAAAGTATTCCAATGAAATTTGGTATCTGACCGTGACCGTTATCGTATATTGAGGTTGCAATTCGACTTTCGGTTCTACCGGAAACGGACCTAAACTAAAATGTTAAATGGAACACCCTGTATATTTTTATATCTTTGGATTCCTCTTTAAATTTACATTGAAAAATGTGTAAGGTCTAGTCAACCGTTTAAATTCACATTTTTATAAAAATTTTGAGCGATACAGCACTTTCAAACATTTTTAACATTTAGGATATTTGAAAAATCAAGTAAGTTAATTATTTTTTAAAATTTATGTTGACAATAAGCTAAGTAACACTTTAAAACTACATTTTAAAAATAGTATACAGGGCGTTTTTTAGGTCCATGTCCTGGGCCCCCCCACATTTGAAATGTAACTTTTTTTTAATGTAGAAGGTTGTGCTAGCCTTGTGCTGGCGTGCTTTGTTAAAATTTTTGATTGTGTTGGTTTCGTTAGGCTACAAATTCAATTTGAATTTGGGGGGGCTGTGGACATGATAGCCCCCCCCACCACGTAATTTAAACATTTTGTTTAGACAGATTTGTTGTGCTAGCCTTGTGCTGGCGTGCTTTGTTAAAATTTTTGATTGTGCTAGTTCCGTTAGGCTACAAATTCAATTTTAATTTGGGGGGGCTGTGGACATGATAGCCCCCCCCCCACCACGTAATTTAAACATTTTTGTTAGACAGATATGTTATGCTAGTCTTGTGCTGGCGTGCTTTGTTAAAATTTTTGATTGTGCTGGTTCCATTACACCACAATTTTGTTTTTAAATTGGAGGGGCTGTAGACATGATAGCCCCCCCACCAAGTAATTCAAACATTTTTTTTTAGATAGATGTGTTGTGCTAGCCTTGTGCTGGCGTGTGCTGTTAAAATTTTTGATTGTGCTGTTTCGTTACGCTACGATTTTGGTTTAAAATCTGAGGGGCTCTAGACATGATTAGATTTGCTTTTGTATACATTGAACCATTATTGTTATCTCTGAAAAGGGTGACTTCTAAAAAATTTATTGAATAATCTGTTTCTGTAAATTAAATTTTTGGATGGTAACTGTTGAATAAGTTTAAAATGTTATTTATTGACTTTGGATTTTGGAACGCCCAAAATTAAATCGTGTACATATTTCTTTAAAAACGGGATGTTATCAGATATTTTTGGCATTATTGTTTTTAATAAATCATCTAATATTATTTCTGCAATAATAGAGGGGGGGGGTCATTTGTAAGAAATACAACTTCAGACCACTAAAACTCCTTTTTTTTCAAATACAATGCTCAAACTTTTTTTTCATTTTCTAATGCAAAATTATATTCTGCACCAATCTGTGTTAGCGTTTCCTATACCTATCTGCAACAATTTTCGAGTTATTAAGAATTTTTGGTAAATATAGGAGAAATTGTAACATTTTTGAGTAGTAAGCCTTGGAAATGACAACAAATGTCAATATTAATAACTGTAAACCACTTTTATTGCGTTTGTCTGAAGTGTCCATGAAAATAGAAAATCAAGAGTATTCAAACACGAATATTTTGAAGTTATTTTATATTCATGAAGAATGTCACAAGATTATTGAAAGAACTTGCCGTGTGTTCAGTGAGAGGTATCCTCATTTAACTGTAATGACCAGACAAAAATTTCAATGAATAGAATCATTTTTTTTGCAATATAGAAGAGTGAAATCTGCAGTATTCGTGTTTGAATACTCTTGATTTTCCATTTTCATGGACACTTCAGACAAACGCAATAAAAGTGGTTTACAGCATAGATAATAAGTAGTAGTTTACAGTTATTAATATAGGCATTTGTTGTCATTTCCAAGGCTTACTTCACAAAAATTTTACAATTTCTCTTATATTTACCAAAAATTCTTAATAACTCGAAAATTGTTGCAGATAGGTATAGGAAACGCTAACACAGATTGATGCAGAATGTAATTTTGCATTAGAAAATGAAAAAAAAGTTAGGGCATTGTATTTTTAAAAAAACGAATTTTAGTTGTCTGAAGTTGTATTAAAAGAAAATTAAGTTTTGGACACCCTGTAAGTAATGCATCCATTGCATGAATTCCAGGATGCACTCCAAGGTTTCTTCTAAGCATGGTCTAAATTTAAGCGTTTTTTCTTTAAAAATGGCGGGGTTAGATAATATTAAGCATCACGATGAAAATCTAAGAATTTTCAAAAAAGTCCAAAAATTTTAAAAATGACTGCACTTAGGTATAGGGAATGCTAATAAAAGTCCCGCTAAAATAACGTTTTACATCCATATACGCAATAAAAAATAGACCATTGTATTTGAAATAAGAAAGTAGACGTCAACTTCTGGTGTTTCCGGAAGTGTCGCCATATTGAAAATATTTTCAATAAACAGACCAGATGCCATTATGGTCATAACCAAAATTTTAGATCCATACCCTTTTTCATTCTTCATATCGTTCATTTGCTGCAATAAATGACATAACTCAAAAATCGCGATTTTTGAGATAATGGTACAGGGAGAAAGGTTGTTTTATGTACTATTTGTGGCAAGAACGACATATCTGAGCTCCCAAATCTCGCCACAATCGAGCACTGTGTCGTTCTTATGCCATTTAAGTTATTATAATTCAAATATTTAAAACGCCTCTCCTGAAAAATCGCTATTTTTGAGATGTCAT
This sequence comes from Elmis aenea, assembly GCA_947652605.1. Lineage (NCBI taxonomy): Eukaryota > Metazoa > Arthropoda > Insecta > Coleoptera > Elmidae > Elmis > Elmis aenea. The sequence continues at coordinate 39,598,493 of OX393579.1, read as the reverse complement.
TATTGCAGCAAATGAGCGAATTTTTAAGTACCGGTCTCAATCAATCACCCTGTATAGTGTATATTGTAACATAGTAAAAGAATATTCTTTAATAGTTGAAAGTTAATAGTTTAATAGTTAAAATTTAAAATTTAAAATTGTACATCTGTGATAAAAAATCAGCAAAAAGTCCTTATAATAAAATTTAAAAAAACACGTGCTTGTACTTTACAGTATTATTTAATTGATGAGTGGCATATGTAGGTTTATTTTGATTTATGTCATTACTAATTTTAATTGAAACTGTTATAATTTTTTTTAGATGCCATAGACACATTTAAAATACATAAAATTGTTTTACATAGACGAAAATTATAGGACAAACATTGTTACAACATAGCACTTTAAAATATTTCTTACAAATGACCCCCCCCCCCTATTATTGAAGAAATAATATTAGATGATTTATTAAAAACAATAATGCCAAAAATATCTGATAACATCCCTTTTTTAAAGAAATATGTACACGATTTAATTTTGGGCGTTCCAAAATCCAAAGTCAATAAATAACATTTTAAACTTATTCAACAGTTACCATCCAAAAATTTAATTTACAGAAACCGATTATTCAATAAATTTTTTAGAAGTCACCCTTTTCAGAGATAACAATAATGGTTCAATGTATACAAAAGCAAATCTAATCGTGTCTAGAGCCCCTCAGATTTTAAACCAAAATCGTAGCGTAACGAAACAGCACAATCAAAAATTTTAACAGCACACGCCAGCACAAGGCTAGCACAACACATCTATCTAAAAAAATGTTTAAATTACTTGGTGAGGGGGCTATCATGTCTACAGCCCCTCCAATTTAAAAACAAAATTGTGGTGTAATGGAACCAGCACAATCAAAAATTTTAACAAAGCACGCCAGCACAAGACTAGCACAACATATCTGTCTAAAAAAAATGTTTAAATTACGTGGTGGGGGGGCTATCATGTCCACAGCCCCCCCAAATTAAAATTGAATTTGTAGCCTTACGGAACTAGCACAATCAAAAATTTTAACAGCACACGCCAGCACAAGGCTAGCACAACAAATCTGTCTAAAAAAAATGTTTAAATTACGTGGTGGGGGGGCTATCATGTCCACAGCCCCCCCAAATTCAAATTTAATTTGTAGCCTAACGAAACCAGCACGATCAAAATTTTTAACAAAGCACGCCAGCACAAGGCTAGCACAACCTTCTACATTAAAAAAAAAGTTACATTTCAAATGTGGGGTGGCCCAGGACATGGACCTGCGTTTTTTACTCTTGCTTAAACTTATACCACTTTATTTCTTTAAACATCGACAACTCATTTTTCTTAAATACAACTCTCTTATTTTTTTACACAGTCTTATACAAATTTTAATTGTCCTTCAAAAACATTCAGCCTGTTTTATACCTAAAATTAATATTTTCCGAGATATCGAGATTTTATTGTTAATTATTAGGGCAACGTAATATTTTCAAGTAGGCTATGAAGGTAGACATTGGTAATTTAAAACAATTGAAAGAAAGAAAAAAACAAGAAAGTTATAAATTTATCTTTTCCGTACCAATTTTTTACCTTTCTGCTAACGAATTTTTGAATTAAGATTTGATGACAATTACTAAATCCTATAAACTATTTTTTGTGTGTTTACAATACGACTTTCGGTTTAACCGGAAACGGACCCAACCCTAACCTTTTTTTAAATTTAAACATAAGACAGGTCAGTAAATATTGTTTTTAATCAGCGTTTTTTTCGCATACCTAATACTTTATCAATTGGTTTTATTATGACTTTGTAAACGATCAAACTCAATTGTATGAAAAATATCCTGGCCCTGATAAGGACCGGGTTATTTTTGCCAAGTCGTCTGATACGAAGCGCTCAAGGTTTCTTCTCGCTTTTTTTTTTGACAAGAGCGCGTAGTACAGAAAAAATCAAGAATTTGTAAAAATTAACGAAATAGGGAATAAGTACAAAATACAAAATAAAATAAAATAAATAATAGATACGATGCTTGAAATGACCACCATTTACTTCTTGACAGTAGGCTACCTATGACGAAATTCCGTAAGAATGTTTAAAATCATATCTGGAGAAATTCCTCTGTTCTTCTGTTATTCTGTTTCTCAGTTCACCTAAATCACGATTTATCTAATTTTTTTTTTTTTAATTTCATTAGTATTTTTATCATTGTTAATCAATATGTAATAATAAGCTGTAAACGGATCTTTATATTTTACATTAGCTACAGTGGCTAAAAGACGGACAATGTTAACTATAATAATTCTAAACTCTAAAAATTAGATTTGATACAGAAAATATATAAGAACAACTACAAAATAAAATGTAGGTTGATGTATTTCAATAAAAAGATTTTTTGTACTGCAGAAACAGTGCGAATCTCTGAAACCTTTAGAAAATCAAAATAAGGTATGTGATTTTAATTTAAAAGAATAAATTTGCAGACAACGTGAATTACTTAAAACAACAAAATATTTCTACTTCATAACTTTCTTTAATATTTATCTCTAGAAATATTGAAAAACTAAGCAAACGTTCTAAAAATAATTTTTCTCAAGAAAAATGTTGTTTTAGTGTATAATCAGAGTACAACTTTAAAAAAATGTAAATTTATTAATAAAACGAGATCCCAATATTCAGTTTGAAAGTTACGACACCCTGTAAATTATATTTAAGTCTAAACACTAAAAAAGCAATAAGTTTAAATTTAAATATTGTTTACTAAATTCCTAATTATCAGCATTAAAAAAAAGGTTTATGCAAAATAAAAGCTTATTATTGCAAATCACTCACTTATGAGTAATATTATAGCAAAGTAAACATTTTTACTGGTTTCCAAACAAACGAAACTATTGGTTAGGCATTTAAAGATTGAAAAAGAAACGTTTTTCAGTTTAGAATTTACAATTATTATAATCATTTCTTTTTGTGTGTGAATATTTTAATTGTTTAAAAAATTGCTATAAAACTATTATTTTAACAGTCAATACAAGAGATGTGTGTCAGGGGTCCCTTTATAATTTTGATCAGACCGCCAAGTTAAAGTTATTATAATTACGAATTCAATGCAGCCCACTTGAATTGGAAGTTTATTAAACGGTCTGTGCTATCGTTTATCACGTAAATTAATGGCGTTCGAACGAGGGATCGGGAGTCGGCAGAAAAATAACCGACTCTCGACTCCTGAGTCGGTATTTTTCAAAACACAACCCCCGACTCCTTTTATTTAAAAAAAAAACGTAATTAGTATACTTCACTACAGTGAAAGCCGTTTTTTTTTTTCTTTCTCAAGTGTATTTTACAATGGTGAACAGAGTTTATTTTCGTATGTTTACTAAATAATGAAGAAAATGTAAAAGTTTTTCATTATTTTATTTAGTCATGAGTCCTTCTACTGTTAGTTGTAGGACTGTTGTGTTGTGCTGACTTTTTCCACGTTTTTCTGTCTTATGCTAGCCTTTTTGTTTTTATGTCTTTCCATTTGATGTTTCTATCCGATGCTGCTTTTTTAACTTCGTCGTGCCAGGTTTTTCTCAGTCTACCACTTTTGTTTTTTCGCTGTGATCTGGCTTCATATGCTTTTCTGGTTAACCTTTCTTCTTTCATCCTATAAATGTGACCCAACCATCCCAGCTGCCTTTCTTGTATTTTTGTTTCAACTGATTTTAGCTTTAATTGTTCTCTATATATTTCATTTCTGATTCTGTCTTTTTTGGTTTTTCCTTGGATCTTTTTTATAAACCTCATTTCTGCTGCATTCACCCGGCTACTATTTTTATTTGTTAGTGCCCACGTTTCACTTCCGTATAAAAGTGCCGGAGTTACTACCTTTTTGACCACTTCTACTTTTGTTGTTTTTGGGACTTCTCTATTTCCAAAAAATGTTGTTCTTAAACTGTTAAATATTCTTCCCACATTTCCTGTCCTTTCGCTTATTTCCTTCTCCACTCCTCCATTTTTCTCTATGATCACTCCTAAATATTTATAGCTTTCTACCTGTTCCATCCTAAGCCCATTTAAAGTGATGTTATGCCCTTTGTTTTAGTTTTTTCGGTATTTATTTTCATATTAATTTTTTCCAATTCCAGGTTTAGAGTTTCTAAATTATGTTGCAGATTTTTTTCTGTTACCGCGAATAAGACCATGTCGTCTGCGAACATTAGCTCCGTTATGTTAATTTTTTCCATTTTCCAGTTGCCTAGGTGAAACGGTCTCATTTTTTGTTTTACTTCTTTAATTACCCCATCTATGACTACTGAGAATAATAATGGACTGAGCACGCATCCTTGTTTTAAGGCCTCTTTTGTTTCAAACTCTTCCGATTCTTCATTTTGTGTTCTTACAATATTTACCGTTTTTTCGTACATCGCTTTTATTATGTCGATTGTTTCTATTTTTATTCCCTTCCTTCTTAGGCCCCTCCATACGTCTTCTTTTTTATTTTATCGAAAGCTTTTTCCAAGTCTATAAAACATAAATGTATTTCCTTGTTTTTTGTTAAGCTCTTTTCTACCGCGCTTATCATATAACGCGAGTTGGTAAGGTTGTATCCGACCCGCGTTATAAGCGACTTCCATGGTATTTGGTATTTTACTGAAAGTGATATAGTACTGTAATCGTACCTATATAAGGACTGTTAAATGTAAAACATCAACTTATAAATTTATAATAACCATGCAAATTTTAAGGTGAAAAATATATTATCAAAGTTACATATTTTTAATGAATCGTATTTCTACTCATATTTACCGTAAAATATGGCGTGTAATTCGTATGCCTTAATTAGGCCAAAATTTTCTGGTAACATGGATATTTGTTAATAATACGCACCATAACTTTTCGAAATATTGTGTTATGAAACTTTTGTTAAAAAAAAGTGAAAGAATAATAGCGAATAGAAATAGGTGCGCAATAAATAAAATTAACACATTTAATTTTGCTCCATTTTCACACTTAATGACAGAAACTCGAGAGATATAGTTTATTTTCGATATCTAAAATGATGTATTTTTGTCAGGATGTCAGGGATGGAATAACGTTTTAAATTGTTACGTTATTGTATAACGTACGTTATTTATTAGAAGTATTTGTTTTCGTTACATAACGTTATAAATAACAAATAACAAAAACTAATTGTTGCATAAATAATGATAAATAACGTTATAAAAATAATTTTTATTTGTAGCTCTGAAATTATTTTTGGGGTCTGTAAATTTAAATTTGTGAAATGGTACAAAGTAACATTAAGATATTTGATTTTTATTTTCATTTTTAAAATACAAACAAAATATATCTTCATCTGAAAATAAAAGAGCGCTATACTCAAATATAATTAAACGTTATTAGTTATTATAACGTTATATAACGTTATCAAAATATCGTTACGTTATTGTATTAAAAATTATAATTAAATCGTTATTATAACGGTATCGGGTATCGTGACGTTACCTTTCCATCCCTGATTTTGGTACTTGCGTATCATACGCAAAATTTAAGTTGTGCTCAATATACGGGAGATTTTTGGTATTCTTATAATACGAAAATAATATTATAGACAAGTTAGCCTCCACGACTGCGCAAATGGGTGCCAGTTTACAAAATTTATCTGCAAAACACCCCTTGTTATACATCGACTTTATAACAGAATTATTAATTTCTTAGTTACTAGGGTTATTTAAATAAAATAAAAACGCATTGAAAAAGTTTTAACATTAGAACCATATTTCTACATACCCTGACCTTAAAAACATCAAAATAAAGGCACTATCGGCTTTTAAAAACTTTCAAATGTCAACACGGGGTAAGATTTGATTGACTAGAGGTCTTTCAAGATAAACTGAACCGCGAAATGCGCAAAGAGAGAGGATGGCGGTTGAAATGTAGACCTTTCTAAAAACATTGTATTATTATAGGTTATAACCCCGTTGTGGAAATAGACGTATGTTTTTAGGTGGCGCAGTAATTAACGCTTAAAACGAGTTTTGGTTTCTGCGTCACAGTTCAGTTTGTCTTGAAAGACCTCTACGTGTATCGTGTATCACACGAATCATGCGTTTTGTATTCTTGCGCTGTCATTATACCTTATCCAGTGCAGTATTTTTTGCAGATAAAAATTGGACGTTCACATACAAAACTAGTTTGTTACTTAATCGTTCCCGTTTCCGTTTAAAAAAAAAATCGTGGACGTCATTACTTCGTTTTTGTTTTAAAGTTTGCATTTAGTTCTCATCCTCGAAAAAAAAACTAAATAAAAAAAGAGTCAGGAGTAGGTAGTTTTCCCGACTCCCGACTCCTTAAAAAGCTTCGACCTCGACTCCCTACTCCCGACTCCCCACCCCTGGTTCGAACTACGAAACATGAAAATATTAATAACCTGATAAGCTTAAATGGCATATGAAAATAAGCGCCAAATTCTAAAAATTTAAGTGTGGGTCCGCTTACTATAAGGAAAAGGGTTCTAGGACAATAATCCCCTGGAAAAGAACCCCCCAGACAACAAACCATTATACATTTTTGGCAAATTCGAATAAGAGTTGTATTTACCATTCCGTGTATAGTATTAATAAATAATTTTTTACCACGTTACGTGACTAAAAATTTAATACAAAACTGTAATATCCACGAATACCAGACTAGGAACAAAAAAGCCGACTTTAGACTACCAAAATTAACGAAAACAAATACACTGAACGCCTTGTACTACAAAGGGCTCAAGATTTTTAATGAATGACCTGTGGAAATTAGACAAACAACGTCGATTTCGAATTTTAAAAATGATGTATGGCATATGTGAAAAATAGCGTTAAGATTTAATAGTTAAGATAATATTTACAAATAAATATAAGCAGGATTAATATGTTGTAAAATTAGCTAAAAAAGCTAAATAAAGATTTCTTATTATTATTATTATTATTAATATTGTTTAAACGCAATACAATTGAATTATATCTAATTACTCATATTATTTTGTGTTGTTTCAATTTTCGTGAAACATATTCGTGGTCAAGTTTAGAAGTTAGTTTGTTCGATTTGACGTGGTGGGGTAACGTTGAAACAATAATAATGGGGCAGGTTGAAACTTTTTAACCTACCACCTACCCCAATTCTATCAATTTAAACTTTTACCTATAGTAATTTAAAAACATGGGCGTTATAAAACTATTTAAAAAAATTTATATCAAAAAGATCTCATACAATAAAGTTTAAGGTTATTTGAATGGTCAGATACTTCGTCAGAAGTTGGATGTTTTTCTGTACATTCATTTAATCAGTGAAAATTTGCCAGCAAGATTGGGCGACGATTTAAAAGACATTAAAATTATTAACTTTGTTCTAGTGGAATTTTATGCTTAAAAAAACATTTTATTGTGTAAAAATTATGTAAAAATTTACTAAACATTGTAAAAAATTTACGTAATACACATCATTTAAACGCGGTAAGAAAACTTAAAAATGATGCATTCAAGTTCAAAAATCTGATTCTTAATAAAACAATTATCTGCTTATCCTTTGTTTATTTTTGTTTTAAATTTCTATGTGATTGCAGTTATATGAATTTATTTTATGCCTCAAACATTTAAGCTAGCTCCATCTATTGCTACACTTTAATAATTTTACTTTGTTGTAAATGTAATCTGTATATTCAAATAATTTTAAGAAGTTGCATTTTTTAACGCTCATTGGAATGTTGAAAATTATATTCGTTTGCGATAAATTTTCCTTCGTTTATTATGGTATTATGGTATAAAAAAACTTTAGTACTGATCATAATTATCAATATTAATTTATATAAAAAATATAATGTTGGGAATTTTATATAAAAAAAAAACTCTATCGACCATAACAACTATTGTTGAGTTTTTTGAAGATAACAATATAAATATTTTTCTTTTATACCGGTATTACTGTTTAAAAAAAAAAGTTCTTTAAGATCTGTCGATGGTTAAATTTGTTCAGCTGATCGAAAGTGTTTATTCGATTCCTGCGGCCTGCGGTAGGGATAACAAACAGGAAACTAAAAAATTTGATAGAACAGAACATCAAATTTCCTTAATAAAGGTTATTTGCAGTTAGTTCGTTTTTTAATCGAAGTACATTAACGCAAGTAACATGTAGCATCACTGTCTAATCGATTTTTAATTATTGTTTTTAACATTAAAAACGTCATAGTTGCAAAAAAAAAGCATTAACCATTTTTTGACCTATGCAGTGGCGTGCATAAGCAAATTCGATTTAAAATTATTAAACTATTATAAAAACAAAGAAGGTATGTTTATTTAATAGATTTAATAAAACTTGAAACACTAAAATATAAACAAACATGGGCGCAACCAGGGGGGGTTCAAGGGTGCTTTTGCACCCCCCAAAAAAACAAGGGAAATTGAACATGCTTTAAATATTTGGGTGAATAAAATAAATAAATGGATTACTTATCGATATCGATCTAAAAGTATCATATAAGTTTTATTTAATAGCCATGTAGCGCTAAATAGTTGACTGTTCTATGAAGTGGAATATTTTAATATTGTCCTTTGCACTCCCCAAGGTGAGTTTCTGATTACACCACTGTAAAAAAATAAGTCTGAACGTTTTTTGAATTATTTTTTAAACTAATAGAATTTGGGGATTCCAATTTCTCTTGTTTTGGGTTGGCCAAAAAGTAATGTCAGATTTCTGTAGTAGAAGGCGTTTTCGTATTTTTTGAAAATACATTATTCTTCCTAAACTACGAATACGAATCATTTATATGAAATATGGACATACATATTCTGAAAGCTGACAGTTCAGGGCGTGGTTAAAAAAATCATTACATTAGATAAAATTGTATTCAGTTGATCTCGTTTTCAAAATGAGTGATGAGAATTTGTATTTTCGAGCAATAATGCTTTTTTATTTCTGCAAAGAGAAAAACGCGGTGCAAACAACAACAAAAATTATCAATGGTTATGGCGATGGTGCTGTAAACGTACTAATGGTTAAGCCAGTGGTTTCCAATGTTTTTGTGCCTCCACCCCCTTTTTCATAAATTTTTTTTTGCGCCCCCCTCACTTTTCGTAACAATCTAATTTCATAAATACTGTGCTGATAAATAAGAATTATTTAATGGACTACAAAACAATACACCATATTCTGTATAAAGAAAGTTCTTTTTGTTTGTTTGTATTCAAAAATGATATTTTGGTAACAGCTGCGCCCCCCCCTTGCAATAGTCTCGCGCCCCCTGGGGGGGCGCGCCCCACAGGTTGGAAACCACTGGGTTAAGCTGTGCTAATGGTTCAAAAATGGTTTAAGAAGGTTTTTCATGGAGATGTTGGTCTAGCCGATGATAAGCGCTCTGGAATGCCTATGAAAATAATCCATGTTTTACACAACACGTGAGATTGCTAAGATGTTTAACATATCGAAATCTAACGTTGCAAACTATATGCACCAACCCACCAACTTGGAATGGTTTTCAGATACGATATTTAAGTTCCGCATAATTTGAGTGAAATAAATTTAATTAATCGAGTTTCGAGTTACGATTTACTATTGAAATGCAATGATAGCGAACCATTTTTGAATCGTATTATTACGGGCAATAAGATGTGGATTATTTATAAAAATGTGACTCGAAAAAGACGCTGGGGTAAGCCGGGACCAGCTCCATTAACCACTCCCCAGGCAGTTCAAGCTATGTGTGGCGTGATTGGAAAAGAACACTCTGTTATAAACTGTCATCTAATCAAACCCTATATTCTAAAAAGTATTGTTCTCAAGGACCGACTAAGAAAAAGCAAATATCCAGAAAAACCGGTCAAAATTTGTCAACAGAAATGGGTCAATTTTCCACCATGACAACGCGAGACCACACATATTTTTGCAAACGCAACAAAAATTAGGGTAGCTAAATTGGAATGTTCTGATTTATTGCCCATGTTCATTCCCTGCACCCTCGGACTATCATTGCTTTTGATCTCTGCTAAACTCGCTTGATGGTAAGAATTTTGATTCTCCGGTGGCCTGCAAAACGCACCTGTCAAAAAAAATTCTCGAAAAAGACAGGAAGTTGTAAGAGGATGGAATTATGCAGCTGCCGGCGAGATGGCAAGAGGTTATGGATCAAAATAGTTAAGACCTTGTTTAATGAAGTTACCAGTATTTAAAAAAAAATTGACCAAGTACTGCTTTTTATTGAAAATTCCGACATTACTTTTTGGTTAACCCAATACTTCATTTATGATTAACGAAACTGGGTTTGAACTAACACGCTTTCACTCTTATTCATATACATGGCTTTGTATATTATTTTGGAATATCTTGTACTAAATCATTATGCGTGTTTTATATTCCGTCATATGCAAACTGATATAAGTACATCGAATAAATTACCACATTTTTGTGAAATTGTCCAGAAATATAATGTTCTTATTTTTCCTTAATTCAAACCTAGACAGCAAATTTAAGGAGACTTTTGTTACTTATTATTTTAATTGATTTTTATACGATACAAATACAGTTAATGAAGATAATAAATTTGCTGTATCATGGTCGATGATAAATAATGTAAACACGCATATATTTTATAATACTGTAACAGTTAAATTGAACGATAATGGATATCGTTTGCATGTTTAAATAATAATTTACATTCCCATAGCATATTTTAATTATTTTTTTGGTCATATTATGTCAAAACTTTTTAAATGCCTTAAATCACCATTTAAATTTTAAAAATCGTAACAAAGGCTAAAAACACAAAATTGTTTAATTAACAAACATTTGTAGAAGCTGAATCGGAAACGATGAGGAAATGTTTTTTTAAAAATATTTTAATAAATTTGCATGCATGTATAAACAGTGATAATCATACGAGCTAGCACAGTAAAAAATGTATACATTATAATTATATCTAAAACAATTTTTAGTCCTTGGTATGCATGTCGAAATGCACAAGATGATACGCCTCTGACTCGATGTCAAGGTCATTTAAATTAAAACAAGGTTATGTCATATAAGAAAGTTGGTGTAAGTAGTTAAAGCAAAAAAGGTCGATGTTTATGTTAAATGTTTAATAAATATGCGATGATAACGACAGCAACAGTCCAAAGTTTGAATAAAATGAATGACTTTACCATTTTAGAAACACTCAAAGATAACAGCACTTTATAACGCCAGATAAATGTATTGTTTTTAGTTATCGTCCTCTTATCATCCTACTTTTAAAAATAAAATATTAGTTAAACTATTGCAAATTTAGTCGTAACAAGTTTCAGTTTCAATTTACAGCCTACTGGTCCATAATGGCACATCATTTAAAGGATTTTCCTGCTGGTCCTTTGGACCATTACAGGAAAAAAGCATCATTTGATTGGAAAAAGATGAAAATATTCATAGATACTGAGGACATGATAGAGTACCAGGTATTTATAATTCCTTTGTATTTGTAGCAAGTTTCTATTAAACAATTATTTCGTAGGAAGAGATATATGATGAAATCCGTAAACATCCTGTTTTATATGAAAAAAGTCTAGTCACACCACCGTTTGATGAGCAAAGACGTTTAGCCACCAAACGAATGTATACCATTAAGTCGATTGATATGCTGGGATTCCATAATATAGATAACTTAAGAAAACCTCAACAGATACAAAGTATTCTTATGCAGTTGGATCCTTCATCGTATGTAAAATATTCAATTCCATTTGGTCTATTTACTAGTGTCGTACGTTCAATGGGTACACAAATGCATATGCCTATTGTTGCAAGCGCAATAGATGGCGAAGTAAATAATTTTGTTAAAATTACTTGGCTGGCTTTTTAATTTTTTAATTTAGATTACAGGCTGCTTTTGCCTCACTGAAATTGCTCATGGATCAAATACCAAAGGCATGCGAACTACTGCCACATATGACAAAGATACGAAACAATTCATTTTACATTCACCTGATTTTCAAGCAGCAAAATGTTGGGCAGGATCTTTAGGTCAGTTAAAATAATGTATTTATTCTTAAAAGATAAATTTAACCTTTGAGATCTTATACTCACAATTAATGTATACATAATGAACAATTTAAGGAGAGACGAACTTTGTAGCTGTATTTTATAGCTGTTATATTGTAAACATGGCTAAATTTGAACACTTTGAAAGTTTAATATGCACATTGTAAGTGTTGACAACGTTTTCACTTGTACAGAATTTACTTAGAAATGGCATTTAGTTGTTTTTTAATGGCGAACATCACTTGTTTACGAAACCATGACAAACTGTGATAATAAAATTTGCACAAAATTATCCATATCTCGGTTATTTTTTGCAATAAATGGATGAACAATAATATTTATAAAGATGTTCTTAAATTGAGCATAAAAAGGTTAATAAAAAACATCTTTCACATTTAGTTCTATTTTTATAAATAAAGAAGTTCTAGTAAATTTTCAAAAACATTGAAATTAATATTTCGTCTAGTGCTAAAATGGAAAGTGATATAAAAAATCTAATAACACAGGTGTGTTTCTCTCAAAAAAATAACCCAAGAGGCCGATATCAGATTTACGCTAACTATTATAGTATCAGAAAAACCCCGTAAAACATTTAAATTTGGTCAACCCTGTACATTTTTGGCCTTTCTAATTCGACACATCAAATAATTTAGGTCTAATGTCATGTTAGTTCTTATTAATAACTTTGTCGTCTTTGGATGTACTTAAAAGTGTACTTTTAATTATTGCAAAAACTGACAACAAAATTTACACTTACTATCAGGGGTGGGGTCGGCAGAAAAATAACCGACTCCCGAGTCGGTATTTTTTAAAACCAACTCCCGACTCCTTTCATTTAAAAAAAACTTAATTAGTATATTTATTTACTACAGTGAAGGCTGTTTTTTTTTCGTTCCCAAGTGTATTTTATAATTATGAACAGAGTTTATTTTCTTATGTTTACTAATAATGAAGACAATGTAAAAAACTTAGTTTTTTTAAATAAAAATATAAAATTTTCAACAATTTGGTTATACCGCGGTTATCACATAACCCGGGTTTGCTAGGTTGTGTCCGACCCCCATTATAAGCGACTTCCATTGCATTTGGTATTTACTAAAAGTAATATAATACTGTAATGGAATACTAGGACTTGGACTGCTAAATGTAAAAGATGAACTTCTATAAATTTATAACAACCAAGCAAATTTTAATGTGAAAAATATGCAATCAAAATCACATTTCTGCTTATATTTACTGTAAAATATGGCGTATAATACGTATGCTTGATTTAGCCCAAAATGTTCTGGTAAAATGGATATTTGTTGATAATAACTTTTTAACTTAATTTTGTGTTTTGAAACATTTGTTGTTTGTGAAAGAATAATAACAATCAGAAATTGGTACGCAATAAATAAAATAAATCACGTTCAATTTCGCTCCATTATCACACTTAAATTTGACAGAAACTCGACAGATGTAGATTATTTTCGATATCAAAAATAATTTATTTATTTATATTAATAATAAACAGCGTGAAACAAAATTTAAATAAATTATCTTGCAAGTAACCAAATGAAACGTTATTTTACAGGCCAATGTGCAACACATGCCGTAGTATTTGCTCATCTCGTAACTCCAGATAAAGTACCTCATGGATTGCACGTGTTTGTTGTACCAATTCGTGATCCATACACCTTAAAACCATATCCCGGCGTTACAGTAGGTGACATGGGTGAAAAAATTGGATTAAATGGAATTGACAATGGGTAATAAGTTTATTTTAATGTGGAAGTTAATCATCTACTTAACAATATAAACAATTTAGGTTCGTTATGTTCGATAATTATGCCATCCCACGAACGGCTTTACTTAACAGAACCGGTGATGTTTTGGAGAATGGGACTTATGTAAGTCCGTTTAAAGATCCCAATAAGAGACATGGTGCTTCATTGGGATCGTTGTCTGTAGGAAGAGTTAATATAACAGGCATGTGTGCCGTGTATGCGTGTAAGGCTATTTCGATTGCCGTCAGATACGCTGCAGTTAGGCGACAATTTGGTCCTGATGGAGAAAACGAAGTTCCAATTTTAGAATATCAAACACATGTAAGTACATATTTCATTGAAAGGTTTATACAACGTACGGAAAAAAATTTCAATCAAAATTTACAAGCAACTCATTTGTTTTTCTGAATATGGTAAAATTTTTGAACAGTTTAGTGCTGACAGTAAAAATTGCAAACTAGAGCTAATCGTTTTTCGGATATTTTAAGATGTCAGAAACTAGGCACTATACAGGGTGTCCCAGATTACATTTCCAGCATGGGGATCTCACTTATTATAAGAGATACAGCTTTGTTTAAATTAGATGAATTATTCCTTAGTATGAGAGGAGCCACAATCAATTATTAAAAGTGCAAAATCCCTCATGCTTCAGATGTTAATGCAAAAAATATGAAAATGTCGAATTTCATTTTTCTTTCATAACTTTTTCGTCTTAATCGTTAAAACAATTTTATTTGTACTTTCTTGAGGTACTTTTTAATGGAGAATGTAACTGTTATTTTAGATCTTTTTTAACACCTACCATTTTTGAGATATTACCCCTAATTTCATTTTTTCTTATGGGCCACGAAGTTGGCTATGGAATAGTTAAATGTGCATTTTTTTTTTAAATGACTAAAGAACAGTGACTCATTACTTGAACGATAAAGTTTGAACGGTTCAAACTTTTTGTTGATCGACTAAAGTTGATCAACAAAAATTGAAATATAGGTTTACACGGTAATTTTCATTCGATTTTACTTGATCAACCAAAGTTGAACAACTAAAATCGAATCGTGAGAACGCGCCTTTACTTAAAACTTGAGAGTCGGCTTTAATCAACTTTAAACAAACTGAATATCAGGTTCACATTGGTCAGGTTACTTAAATGCAAGTGACTAATGAGAATGAAGCTTTTATAAGCAGTAAAAACACTTGTTTGCTACATTGACTTTTTTTATGTTTAACGGTTGCCTAGGTCCCCATTATTTTCATGTAGAAGCATACAGATAAACCACTACCTAACTCTTAATAATAATAGAAATTTAAAAAAAACAGGTTAGAGAATTTGAAGAACTCGGATAAATATTTCCACACTCAAAATGCTGTCGTTAAGTAATTTTCATTTATTTTTCTAGCAACACCGTCTCCTGCCCTATTTGGCTATGGCCTATTCCTTAAAAATTTTTGCAGGCGATTTTATGACAACGCAATATCAATTTACTATGGATACCATGCTTGGTAAAAAAAGTGAAGAACTGGCAGATTTGGGTCTTGAACTCCATGCACTTTCATCAGCTTCAAAACCAGTAGCTGGTTGGATTGTAAGAGATTGTACCCAAGAATGCCGAGAAGCTTGTGCTGGACATGGATTCCTCAAAGGTATAAAAAATTATACTTAACGTTCGACAACATACCAACAAATATATTTTAGTTTCTGGACTGGGAGAAATAAAAAATGACCATGATGCTAACTGCACTTATGAAGGAGAAAATCACATACTTATCCAGCAAACAAGTAATTGGCTCATTAAATTGTGGCCGCTGGTACTACAAAGAAAAACTATTCAATCGCCACTGAAATCGATTGATTTTATAACAAATGCTACTCAGATCTTGAGAAGTTACAGATTTACAGCAACTACTACTGAAGAAGCAATGTTGCCACATAGTAAGTTCTTCTACCTATAATTAAAACGTTATCATAATAAATTATTGTTTTTCAGCCATATTAGATGCATACCAATGGCTTGTTTGTTACCTGCTAAAAGAAACATACGATAAATGTGAAAACAACATGCAAATGGGTATGGATTCTTTTGCTGCCAAAAATGAGAGTCAAGTATTTCATGCTAAAACTATGTCTATTGCTTACATTGAGGTAAGTAAATGAATTACTCATATTATAATAAATTTCGTTATGATATTTCTGTGATTGGAAACTTTACCTTTGGAATAATTTGAAGTCGACAATCAGTTTTCATATAACAATACTAAAAATTGTGTGGTTGTTTTTACCAAACCTTGATTATGATTTAAGAAAAAAATATTTCATTATCAAATGAAAACATCTGTGATTCACAAGCAATAAGTGGCTGAAATCATAAAAATGTTGTGACTCGTATGCAACATTTTTGAACACAAACATTTTATGAATTCTTTAATTTAAAAACAAGGCAATTTCAAATCATAAATTGTGGTATAAAACTGCAGGATATTTCTATTAAGTAGTAACTCTTAATGGACTTAAATCATACTCCTATTTAAATATGTACAGGGTGGTCCAAATTCGATAAGGTTGCATGGGTATCTTGGTTAAAATTTAAGATATAGAAACCGTTAATTACCAAAAATGTGCAGTTTTTTGAGACAAACTCAGAACCGTTTTCAAAAATATTCTATCATTTCCGGTTTTCGAGTTATTGAATAAAAAGTGTTTTTTTGTCATATTAATAATGTGTCATATCTCCGTTATTGTTGTAAATATCGAAAATGTTAATGGAGATTATTTTTAGATATTTTTATGTTTAATTTGACTACACTAAAAAATAATTTTATGCTCGCCGATAAAAAGTTATGACACAAACTTACCATTTTTAAATGGGAGCGATAGTTGGCTATGACCTATTTAAATTCCTTATTTTTTTCTTATTCCAAATATATAAGGGTTGATGTATTTAATTTTAATACGCAAGTTACGAAGGTTTTTTAGTTTATTTTTTAAAGAATGTTGTAGTAGGCTGTGAAAACAAAAAAAAAAACAAAAAAATAAGGTGTAAAACCTTTTAAAACTCGTGTGGTACAAGTTACCAAGGTTTTTAAATTTGTTGTTTAGAAGTTTAGATGAACATTGAAAATATTTGAATATAAGAAAACAACGATATAGTCGGAATCAGCATTGAATAAAAAGATGGAGCATTTTAGCGATGTTAATGCGTCCAGGTTAGCCTCTCAATATGGCGGATACATGTTTCCGCTTCTCAGTGGCGTATCTAACATTTTTTAATATGTATTGAATAATGTAAATATTTGGTTTGTTTTGACTTGAGCCTGTTATTTACTTATTTATTTCTTGTTTTGTGGTTGAGGGAATTAAAAAAACTACAGCATACATCAATATTTGTATTGTTTATTATGAGAGTTAAAAAATATGCTGTACAAAAATGCACGCCACTGATATGACATACCATTTTGACAGACCACATAAAATTTCCAATACATATTACACTACAAAATATTAATGTCTACTTACCTATGAAACGTAATCTATCAATCTTCAACATTTTTGGACCTAGTAAGACTACAAGATCTGCAGCTAACCATTGTAGCACACAAAACTAAATTTATTGACTGTTTGACCTATCAAAACCGGCCGCCATCCGAGGCCTTTTATGTCGTCATTTCCATCGTCGACAAACGCTGCAGTATAATAATTAAAGCTCCTTCCTTTATTTTTTTATTCAATGGGAATCAGCAGTAGTAGTAGTATATTGCTGTTTATCTTATGTTCAAAAATATTTGATGTTTATCTTAACAACTAATTTAAAAACCTTGGTAACTTCTACCACACTAGTTTTAAAAGGTTTTACACCTTGTTTTTTTTTTGTTTTCACAGCCTATGATTTTCTTTAAAAAAAAACTGAAAAACCTTCGTAACTTGCGTATTATTGAAAATAAATACATCAACCCTTATATATTTGGAATGAGAAAAAATAAGGAATTTAAATAAGTCATAGCCAACTATCGCTCCCATTTAAAAAAAAAAGGTAAGTTTGTGTCATAACTTTTTAACGGCGAGCGTAATATTTTATTTTTTTTAGTATAATTAAATTAAAGGTAAAAATATCTACAAATAATCTCCATAAACATTTTCGATTATTACAACAATAACGGAGATATGACACATTATTAATATGAAAACAAAATTCATTTTATTCAATAACTCGAAAACCGGAAATGATAAAATGTTTTTGAAAACGGTTATGAGTTTTTCCCAAAAAACTGCAAATTTTTGGTAATTTAACCGTTTCCCTATCTTGACTATTAACCGAGATACCCATGCAATCCCATCGAATTTGGACCTCCCTGTACTTTCATTTTTTGATATTAATTACAAAATAAAACAGGTATATTAACTTAATATTTGTGAAGAGAAATATTATTTGTAAAACTACTTTCATGTAATAATCGTTACAGCATTTTATTCTGCAACGTTTGCATATGATCATTAGTGAAGCCAATGATGTAGCAGTAAGGACAGTTTTAATGAAAATCTTTTCCTTATATGGAATATGGTCGCTTGAGAAACATTTAGGAACACTCTATCAAGGTGGCTTCATGTCTGGTCCACAACCAGCTAAGCTTTTAAGAGAAAGTATCTTGAAATTATGCCACGCAATCAAAGACGATGCAGTCGCTTTAATTGATGCAGTTGCACCTCCAGATTTTATAATGAATTCTGTTTTGGGATACTCCGATGGACAAGTAAATAACAATAGAATAAATGAGATGTTCATTGCTAATGTGTACTTTTTTGTTAGGTATACAAGCATTTAGAACACGCGATTATGCAGGCACCTGGAAGTATGTCTAGACCTACGTGGTGGAAGGAAATAACATGCTGGAAAGATAATATAAAATCTAAACTATAATCGGACTATATTAGTTTGATACGATCGGTGGGAATTTATAAAGTAAGTAATTTTCAAGGCTAGTTTGGTAAAATGATTATGGGACTCAAAGTTGTGGGATTTGTTCATGTGTACCAAAATATTTTATGATGTAAATGTACTAGGTGTAGATAAATAATTTGTGAATGTCTATTTTTGTTAAAATTGATACAATGTTTATTTAGACAGTTAACCAATCAAAACTTTTATTAATTTCCATAGTTATATTATATTTGATTGGTAATGTACAACTGATTTGTAGTTATAGCATTTTCGCTACTGATGTTTTTTTATACTAGAAACAATTTTATACATATTTTTGTTACATGTGGGTGGTTGTTAAATAAAAAACGTATTAAGAAATTTTGCATTTATTAATATAAAATAAATATGTGACAACTTTAACCACAAACACCTACCACCTTAATAAAAAGTTATTTTATGAAGAATGGGCATTGCCTAGCAAACAAATGATATATTATGTTGCCAGGGGCAACATAATATATTGTTTTGTTTTACTGGCAACTTGCCAGTGAAACAAGAATTAATTCATGTCAGTTGCACTTGTTTTAGATATTACACATCTGGTAAGAATTAGTGTAAATGCTGATACAGTAGACTCCCGTATAACGTGGTTAATACGTTACGCGTTGTATGAAATCGCGTATGGGCGGGCGAGGGTCCCCTAGGGGAGATGAGTGGTAGAATAATGTTTGAGAGACTCTATAGCAGAATCATCCTCCAGATCCGAATTTTAGATGCTCAAAGTAGTGCAATGTTGCCAAAATAAAGAAAAACGTAATTTTATGAAATTTGAAAAATATGCGTTTTTTATTTTTTTTTATGCGTAAAACTTAATAACTTTCTTATTTATTATCGTATCTCGGCGAATTTTTCATTAAATTAATCTCTTTGATTGGCTGAATCACACTGTGTGAAACAATTATTCTTCACGAGATTTTATAACTCTGTAAAATAAGTTTAAAGCGTGACCTAGTACATTTTAGAAAGCGTGTGCAGCGTAAAATGTCACATGCGAAAACTTTTTTTATTCTTATAATTAGGTCACTACTATATCGAGACGAAATTGTAACTGAATATTAACGAAGTTTTTGCAACAGACAGAACTTAGATATCCCTAACGGTTTAAAAGATACGCCCTTTTAAATAAATGTCATTTTTTAATGAAAATTATCGTAAATTAATTTGCCAGTTAAAGGGTTAACAGAAAATTTATATTTAAAGAAATTCTTAACCTTTTCTGCAGAAATTAAAGAGAGCTGAAAAATGCATTTAACGAAGAAAAATAAACTATAATATAGTAAAATTTTAAAAAAAAAATGTTAAGATATTTACGGAAAAGTTCTAAATTTTTAATTTTTCAAATAATTTCGTAATTTTAAGAGGTACAAAAAATAGCTCTTTTTTTTGGATCTCGACATAAGCCTACAATCCTACATTAACAGAATATTTTTATCTATCAACGTTTTCGTGTAATTTTGCATTAACATTACAACTTAAACCACATTAGTTATTACCTATTTGAAAAATCAACAAAATGCATATGCATTTTGTAATATATTTTTTATGCCTTTACAGATAACTAATGTCAAAAAAATTAAAGTCTGGCACATACACACCTGCACACTTAATACACGGGCGTCAACACGAAAATAGCCAAAACAAGTACAGGGGACCTTTAAACGTGTAAATGCGTCGAAATCTGGAATTCGAAAATTTTCGCGATCGCAATACATACTTTGATCACACATATGGCGAAAATAAAAGTAAAACAAAGTAAATCCCTAACGGTGGACATAACAAGCTATGTATGTAAAAAATATATAGAGCGTTGTAGGAACTCGCGTTATACGGGAGTCTACTGTACTGAAATTCATTGTAGTTTAATGAAAAAATTTTAGAAAAAAAAATTTTATATGGATTTGAATCGATAAAAATGAAAGTGTACAATATTTGCACTCAAATATACTTCCAATATTTTATAATCATACAATATAAGATATTTGTAATCTTCAAATGCTCTTAAACACAGCGCTGCTTTGGAAAGAACTTTTTTTTTTAATTGCACGAAAAATAATTTAATTAAAAATTATATTTTTCTTTACCTTTTCACATTAACTTTATTCTTTGTCTGAATTGTCTTTCTTCATGTATCTATCAAGTAGTGTGTCACCTTCTGGATCAAATTCTGATAACTTACGAAAACCTTCGTCATCAACAAAGCAAATTTCATGTCCGTCTGGATCGGCGAGTATTATAACTCTCACTGTGGCTTTCCCCGGCGTATCCAAAGTTATGAGTGGCGTTAAAATGGTCTGATTTGCACTTTGAATTTTTTCATCTATCATGGGTTGTTGTTCGTAAGGACACGAGAATGCTATACGACCATACGCTTTGGCACGATTGAGAGGCTCACCTTAAAAATATTTATGTTCACGTGTTAACTTTTTTTTTAAATTTATCTTTACCGATATCTTGTAATACGAGTTTTGCTTGGTCTTCACTAAATCCAATTGTAGCTTTTTTTTCTGCTTGTTCAAAAATTCTTAAGCCCAGTAATCCATTCCAATATTTTATAGATTTTTCTAGGTTTGAACAAGCAAGTATGATGTTTTCGACTGGATCTATTTAACAAAAAAAAAGTGTAATGTATAATTCAACTTAATGATGAGCAATGCCAATTCTTATTTCTCAAATATTTTTATCCACGCATTTTCTTTTGGATTGCTAAAATGACTAATTGAAAGTATTGTAAGAATGTTTCAGATCAAATCATTTAAAAAAAATATGAATCCTCCAATTTCTAAATGTTGAGAACTACCACTTTATTAGCATTTCTGGAACACTGTGTTAAATATACAATATAAAAAAGCAAAGTTATTTCACGTTAGCTATATATTATTACTCAAAATTCAAGGGACCATTATGGTTTTTACTGATCATAAATTAATATGAATTAGAAACACAACACTATTATTCACGAATAGCTCATTTAAGTTCAGATACATAAAAAATAATATTGGCTCAAACATAATATACATGAAACATGTAAAACCACAAAAACGAATTTAAGCAGAATGATTAATAAACTTAACCTTTATCAACTGGCTGGGGTTCGTCTTTTATAAAATATTGGAATCCACCAGGAGCTTCTAAAATATTTCCAGGTAAGATAGGCCAATTGTGAGTTTTTGCTCTTTCAAGTACTTCTTTGCTTGTAATTGTTATGCCTAAAAAATCATTTCCTTTTTCATAAGACTTAATGGGATAGTTGTATGTTAACTCTACAACGAAATGATTGTCTTCACTGCCATATCCGATCATGGTCTTGCTCCAACGGTTAGCATAAGGGCTAAAGAAAATCATGAATCACTAGCTATATAAAAAATAATATATTTAAGTTCACTAACCCATTGCATGCGGCATCACAACCATCGGCAAACTCTTCGTGACGAAGAACTTTCATTCCCAAAACATCGCGATAAAATTGAGCAGTTAACTTCCTGTCCCCTATTTTAAACACGTAATGAAGAGCACGCCCGTTAATTACCGACATTTTTATTTAAACGCATTCGACTTTTACAATCAAAAAATAACGTTTGACAGTGTACAGTTACAAATGTTACAATTTTCTCGGTGAACTTATTTGAACTACCAACATAAAAGAGGACTACCAAATATGTTATCTATAATGGTATTTTTAAACTACTGTCTAATGAACCTAACGTTGAATTCGCCCAAATTGCATTAAATATAATACCATGACCAATAGACCAATTTTAAAATAGGCAGATTTATGATTTAATAATATGGTACGATTACCAAAATATCCTGTACAAGAGAGTCTATTGTCAAAAAAATCTGCAAGTCGTTGTTGGAACAAACCTAATGATTGTAATGATAGGACTCAAAGTTATGGTATCTAAACAAGCAGACCAAAATATTTTTTATTGTCATTACTCAAACTATTAATCAATGTATGAGATTGCCGAGGTCGTACACATCTCAATTGAAATAAAAAATAATGTTTTAACTAAAGAATTGAGGTTTAGTAAGGTCTGCATTTTCACTAGCATTTTTTTATACTTGAAGCTGTTTTATACATATTTTATTACATGTAGCATGTAGGTGGTTATAAAAGATAAGAAACAATAAAAATAAAACGTTAATTTATTTTATAAAACAAATTTACAAAGAGTCGAAAACAACACCACTAAGCTGATGTGTATTATCAGACTACAGTAAATTATGATGCATTCTTATTATTACTACCATAAACTTCTTCATCAACAGTTTATCTTATTAGGGGATAAAAAAACTCTACAAATAAAAATATAGAATATTATTTAAATCAAAAATGCATAAACTTTAGTATATGAATCACCTCAATGTTGTCAAAATATAAACATTTACCAAGTTCAAATCCAGCTTCACACTTATTATCACTTGTAACTAAAAAAAAACATTTGATTTTATCAGTTTAATAATTGACCTTATCAACTCGTTCACAGAGAGTCCGAAATTCTTAACATTAGGATCTCGTTTATTTTAAGGGTTACAAAGTCTGTTAAATTGTGGCAAAGTTGCATAATGTGGTACTGAAAACAAACTTGAAAAGAAAATTTTCATGGCTATCCAACTCAGTAGTTTTTCGGAAGAAACTTACAATTTTTTAGTTTGTTCGTTTTCTTTTATTTATATTTAGAAATATAAAAAAAAAAACTAGCAACTACTGCGAGCAACTTTTTATTTTCTATACACTAATCTAACTGTAGATTATGTGTCAAATATTTTATTTATTCTAGACGATCGCCAACTTCGTTATTTCATACGAACGCCATATTGGATTTTTGCACATTTCAGTATTTTTAGTTCTTCAAGTAAAAAAAAACCATATGTCGCCCATAAGAAATAAAAAGATGGTATAAAACCATTTGACACCAAAGTTTAATTTGATCAGTGTATAGAAAATAAAAAGATACTCACAAAATGTTTTTAGTTTTTTATCTAAAAATAATACTAATTTAAAAAGCAATATTTTTAATTTTATTCTCAATTACTTCCGAACTAAGAGTGCTATGAAAAAGTTTATTTCAGATTCTCATTGAGCACTAAACTTCACTCGAAGTAAACCAACTTCACAACTCTTATGATAAGCTTATGCTGAGCCTTAAATTTGGGGCAAGATTAATTAATTTTAATGGTACAATTTTAAAAGTTGTATGATATCTTCCCTAATTATTTTAGAAAAAATGTGCATTTAGATTTTTTGTAGAGAAAACAATTCTGTATCCATAAATGTAATCAATATTAATTTCTGGTTTTCCAATAACTGAAAATTGCAAAACATCCTTTTGACAAAAATCTGTAATGCCTTGAAAAAACCTAAATGAACTTCTTTTCTAAAATAATTAGGGGAGATATTATACAACTTTTAAAATTTTACCATTGAAATTGCTATGTTGCGTGATCCAATTCTACACCCTGTATAGGATTTGTGTAGGTACAACTTTAAAAAATGACAACACTTTTTGTGTGAAAGTTAAATTATGTACAGGTTTGAAATTGATACTTTTTTATTTTAATTTATTTTAATTTCTCGTGTGCCAAGTGGGTCCTTTTCTTGAATTCAATACTAATTGTATGTTTTAATACGATTAGCAAACTACTTTCAAATAGAAATGTTTTACATAAACAACATACTTGCGTTTTTACAATTTTCTAATGTTATGTACATTCCCTTTTGTCTGCTTTCTGGCAAAGTCGTTATCTGAGCCAAAGAAGAGTTTACATCTAGTTTACCATTTTTCATCTAAAAATCAAATATTTTATTTTTTTCATATCTCAGCATTTTATACCATACAGTCTTAGCCATAGTGAAGCAGCATTCTAAGTAACACTGAAAAATTATACAATTTTATTTTACAAAAAATTAACAATACCTCGATGTTTATACCTTCAATTTACGATCGTCTTCGAATATTCCTTCATGCATTTTTGCAATTTGTTCTACAAAATGGATATTTATAATTAAAATGAAAATTTATTTTTCATCGTCAGAGCTACACTAAGAAAGTATGCAATATACCATTGATCATAGGCAATCAAAACAAATAGCCGAAACAATAAATTAAACGAAATATTTATTTGGAATAGTTTTTTTTTAAATCATAAAATGAATAGTATCCTTTCATTTATGTATTTTTAAACTTATAGCCAAAATATATATTGTCAAGTCAACAATATGCAGAAAAAAAACAACCCTCGCACACATATTTTTATACGTTGGACAGAAACTTAGGAAAATGTGGGGCCAAAAATATGGCAGAATGGTTTCAAATGACAATAAAAAATTAAAAACAAAACATTTTTATTACAAACATATCGACGGTAGAAAGGCAAAATGGGATAACCGACAATTTTTGACGATCGAGTTATATACACTGTTGTAATCGTGTGATTTTTCTGCATCGAATGGTCTAGGTTTTATTTCCATACAGTGGCTTTTGTGTCCCTTTTTCCGACGGTGTTTTGAAGACCAGAGTGATTTTTTTACTAACCAACGGAAAATTTTACAAATTTGGGATTTGTGGCGATAAGATAAAATGTCCAAAACAAATTTAAAATTACGCCTTTTACCCTTTTAAAATCTGATCGCTAATTTTTAATGATTTTTCTCCCCAAATTTTGCCTTTCAACCGTCGATATCCGAAAAAACACTACATTAAACAGAATTTTAAGTAAATTTGTATAAAGCATGTGATAACGTGTAACAAAAGTAAAAAAAACGGTATACAAAATTCGCCTCATATTGCGTTTTTCTTCGTTATTAAAGTTCATTTTTACGAATCTATTACGATGACAAGTAACGGACTTTCAAAGCCTTTTGTTTGTTAAGTGGTTGTCATGGAAACAACGACCGGCCTACCTGATTTATAATGGTTATTGTTTAAAACCCTTTTTTTTTAATTTGGCAATGAATAAACAAGTAAAATACCATGTGTGATACGACAATGGATTCAGAAAAATTAATGCTATTTGATTATTTAAATAGCAAAAATTGCGCCCATAAGAAAAACTTAAGTTGGTTGGCATAAAACAAAAACGAATCGATCTAGGGAAAATTTGTGACCACCATCCGATTCAGCTTAAAAAGTTGCTTCAGCAATGTTTTCACACATTTGAAATATTTCATACTTTAAAGGAGTTATAGACGATTTTCAAAAATCGTATTTTCCGGTTTTTTCTAATTTTCTCGGATACCGTTTAAGATATTTCCAATTTCTCTTTGGATTAACAATAAGCACAAAATTTAGCGACTTTGCCAAATTTAAACCCATACTCTAGCCTCTAGCTATTATAATAAGCGAGATCCCCATGCTTAAACTCGAATTTCAATCACCCTGTATATTATGGGATTTGTTTGCTCAGATTTGTTTGTATGTTATTTTTCATTTTTGTTTTCATAGCAAGTGATATATCTTTAAATTAAAAAACACAAATGCACTGGTGGATTATGGCGCGAACTTATTGTAATGTTGGTTAATTTCTCTGTTTTCTATTCTTTCTATTTCCAATAAAATACTATTGAAGAATATTTTGAAATTTTATTTTTTCAGATCGTGTAGTGTAATTTTTGTGTTTAGAAAGTAAGGGTGATACGGGCCCCAAAATCAGATTGCGCCTAGGGCCTCTAATTTAGTTAATCCGCTAGTGTGCTAATGCTATTTATTCCAGTAAATGTCTAATAATCACAAGCAAACAGTAAACTCTTCTTAAAGATGTGTTATGAAAAAACTGATACCAGTCATTTATTAAGCATAATTAATAATCTCAAATTTAATTTTATGCTTATACCAACTTAACAATGCATTTTTCAAAACATTTGATTATTGCTACATATTGGGCTTTAATACTTTTTGCTAATTTAACCGAAGCTCTATCTCATATTTAGCTTTAAAGAGATTTTTGGGTGGTCCGAATTAAGTACTTGTTTACCGGACATAGTATGGTATTGTAATTAACATGCCCAACTAGAAGTAACGACCAATGATCAAGTAAAAGCTTTTAAAATACCATTAGTCCTACTGTAATTGTTTTATAAAATTTTAACTATCTTATATTTTGGATTCATAAACACTAAACTAGGGGTAAAATAAAATTTTAAAATTATACATAAAATTTACTTAAACAAATGCTTTAAAAAATACAATTTTTTGCAATATTTTTCTTGTTTCATACTAAACATAATTTTTCTAGAAATGACCCAGATGATGTCTAGGTAAATATTCAAACATAATGTACCAAAATTTGAGACAAATAACTGATTTTCCTTAACACGTTAAGCGCCACCATGTTAAAAAAAAGTAGGTTTTTCTGGCCACCAATTTTTTTTTCTAAATTAACGTTTCTTAATTGCCCTTAAGTAATATAAAAAAATTTCACAACAAAATAATAACATTTTAACCAGTTTTTAAATTTTTTTTGTGTGAATGAATTTGAATCATAAAACTTTTTTTTTTTTTTTAATATCAATGTGGGTAAAAAAATCGTGACCACCAAGGTTTTCTGGTCCAGCGGGCCATCCTTAACCTTTTTCTGGTATAGTTATATGTAATACATGTATGTTTAAGAATACAGGCAACCGAATCTAAATGTAGGCTGTTGTATCCAAATGGATACAGGTGGCCCATTTGGCAAAAATGATTTGTATCCATATGGATACAAATGGCGTTTAACGTGTTAAATACAACAGCCAAAATTTATTTACACGTTAAGAATTTATAAATCTAAAAACCTAAAAAAAATTATATTATCTTACCATTAGTAACTTTAGTTTTTGGTTGGCATACATTGCGTGTTAACTTTTGTGCAGCTTTAAACTGTTTTTCGGTCATCTAGAAATAATGGTCTAAAACTAGCAAAAACAAAGGAGTAAAATACTTACTGACAGAACGCAAGGTGCAATATAAATGCAAATAAAAATTAATAGTAACTTCATATTTATTCTTTAAACTGACGAGGAATCAGAAAAACCACAGATTTTTTTTGTTTTCAAATATATAAACATCTGTAATATATAATTAGCATACTCGAGGTCATAAATTATCAGTTATTAAAGAAATGGCTTCGGTTAATTAACCACTTTTTTATACAATTATCGATAAATCATAACTTAGTACAGTTAATAATTAAAAGACATTAATACTACAAAACTTTTAATTATAAATACTTATATCACATCTCTGGTAATGACTACAACAATACTTATTTAATTAAAACCAAGACTTCTTATGTAACGTATCGTACTTAAGCATATTCACTCTTACAGAATTTGAAATTTCATCAAAATTTCTATTTTGTCCGTAATAATCCACAAATTCTCCATCTGGATTTACCAAGTACATAATGATAGTGTGGTCCACCTGCAGACAGTAATGTGTTAAAATAAAGATGTTAAATAGTGTGAAACTTAGTAGAGAAAACTGGCACACAATTTATGAATAATACTAACAATGTAATCGCTGTCGCTATCCTTAGGTCCAGCGCTGAAGTAGACACGATATGCTTTGCAAGCCTCTCTTACTTGTTGTTCAGAACCAGTTAAACCTAGTAGGCGTGGACTAAATTCTTTACAATATTTTCCAACTACATCAGGAGAATCACGCCCAGGGTCCACAGATATAAATAGGGGTTGAACCTTTGGTACTCCTTCAGTCTTATCTACAAATTTATAACACTACTCATTAAACAAATGTCACAAGATTGGGAAAATATTTTGTATAGTTACAGTTACAACCAGGAATGGGGAGTCGAGGAGTCAGAGCTTTTTTGAGGAGTAGGGAGTCAGAAAAACTACCGACTCTCGACTCTTTTTTAATTTAGATTTTTTTTTCGAAGATGAAAACAGAATAAAAAATTTAAAACAAAAACAAAATAACGATGTCAATCGTTTTTTTTTTAAAACGGAAACGGGAACGATTAAAGTAACACAAACTAGTTTTGTATGTTCAATTTTTATCTGCAAAAAATACTTGACTACATAAAGGTTACTTATAGACAGATTAGTTCTGTAGTCGATCAAATCTTGTTGAGATTTGAAAAAGTTTTCGATAATGCCTTTATTTTGAAGTTTTTAAGGTCAAGGTATGTAGAAATATGGTTCTAATGGTAAAACTTTTCTAATGAGTAATTTTATTTTGTTTTAACGCTAGTAAGTAAGAAATTCAATGTTACAAAGTCGATGTATAACGAGGGGTGTTTTGCAGATAAGTTTTGTAAATTGGCATCTATTTGCGCAGTAGCAGAGGCTAACTTGTCCATAATATTGTTTCCGTTTTATAATGTTACCCTGTATATTGAGCGCAATTTTTGCAAAATTTTGTGTATAATACGCAAGTACAAAAAATACATCATTTTTAATATCGAAAATAAACTAGCGAAATTGAATGTATTTTATTTTATTTATTGCGTACCTATTTCTGTTTGTTATTATTCTTTCGGATTTTTAACAAATGTTTCATAACACAAACACATAATGTTGAAAAGTTGTTGTGCATATTATAAACAAATATCCATTTTACCAGAGAATTTTGGGCTAAATCAAGCATGCGTATTATACGTCAGATTTTACAGTTAATACAGGGTGAGGCACGGGAACCGACTGTTTTTTAATTGATTAGTACTCGGCCATTAAGAAAGGTAGTGTCGTGTGACAGGTGTCCTTTAATTCCTTAGCTCAAAGCATTTTATTATCAACTAACATGGAGCCGTGGACACTAGAGCACCTCGGTTCAGCGCGAGTTTCGCCGCAGATTCAATATTCATAGAAATGACTCTGTTTCCGCTCATGACACAATTTTACATTGGGTAAACTTTGCCACCTTCAGGCTATGCAGCGGTTTTTCGTGTAATTGTCGTGGATTTTCAGTAGCCCCATACTGACAATTTTGTCTGTTGACGGCCCCATTAAAGTGGAAATGGACCATCGCTCATGTCTTCATTTTGCTCGAAGAGTGCAAGCATTTCCTGTGCAAAAGCAATCGTTAAGGGTGTAATCCCTTACATTCAATTTCTGCACAACCGCTTGTTTCTATGAATGGAAACGTAGTTCACCATACAAAATCCGTCTTACAGTACGATTGCTGATGTGAGTGCAGCTGAATGTCTTCGAAGAGAGCGACCTGGGCTTCGCAGTTCCGCTTGTCTTACTCTTTCCACGTTCTCTGGAGTACGCATAGTACGTTGGTGGCCGGGCGGATTCTTTTTCATCATTGGGCCTCTTGTTCGAAGATTGTTTACCCAACGTAAAATTGTGTCATGAGCGGGAACATAGTCATTTCTATGAATATTGAATCTGCAGCGAAACTCGCGCTGAACCGAGGTGCTCTAGTGTCCACGGCTCCATGTTAGTTGATAATAAAATGCTTTGAGCTAAGGAATTAAATGACACCTGTCACACGACGCTAACTTTCTTAATCGCCGAGTACTAATCAATTTAAAAACAGTCGGTTCCCGTGCCCCACCCTGTATAAGCAGAAATATGAATCATTAAAAATATGTATCTGTGATAACATATTTTCACCTTAATATTTGCACGGCTATTCAGTGGCGTAGCTATAGTTTGTGCCGCCCGGGGCCGTCCCTGAATTTGCAGGCCCTCTAAGTAAGGGTTGCCAACTCTTGATTTTTCCAAAAGTAAGTAGAGATCGACACAAAAAAAGTGGAGGGCAGAAAACTGCGCCGCAGGCGATATTTTTTTAATTGTACATGTTTAAACGTGTTTTAATGCAAAGTTAGATAATGTAGACTGTAAAGTACTTTACCGCCATCCAAAATTACAGTTTTACGGGAGAACCTTTTCTGATTTTTTACTTTTTTAAATCAGATCGTGCCCCAACCCCACGAAATTATTTTTAATAAAGGTAAAAACTTTCACTGAGAGTTTCCATTTACGTAAAGGAACACATACATAATATACTTAGCAAAATTACAAAAAAGTAATAATATAAATGTAAACATAAAACTCACATAAATTCTAAAAAAGTAACAACATATTTTAGACTAAAATCTAATTTAAAAAAATGGAAAAACGTCAGTTTATGCTATAAATTTATATTTTTGTTGAACAAAAAGCATACGTTACTATGAATTTCTTTAAGGTACCTCGCCTTGCCTAGACACGACCCCGAATATAATATAAAAGATAAAGGATTTTATATTCCTGTCAAATTGCACTAATTATCGCACACATAGGTCAGTCGCGCACGACCAATATTTTTATCACGTACTTAAAAACCTCCCAGCAATAATTGTATTCACCACAAGTAATGAAAAATCGTAAGTCTTTTTCTGGTGCCCTATGATTTGAAAGTTGTCTTACTACGCTACGCTACCGCGGCTATTATAAAATTATCTTTCCTATTTAACATTTAACAGACCTAGTATACGATTACAGTATTGTATTACTTTTAGTAAAATACCAATGGGTCGCTTTTAACGCAGATCGGATACAACCTCGCAAACCCATGTTTTTTTTTAATGAAAGGAGTCGGGAGTCAGAGTCGGTTTAAAAAAATAGTGACTCAGGAGTTGGGAGTCAGTCTCATGGCTACATAGTTCATTAAATGAGGAAAGTTGTACATCATACAGATCAGGAGGACACTCAATATAATTAACAATTACCAATCTTACCAAAAATATGAATTAATTTTTAGAAATTATTTTATTTGTTATTGAAATCAAATTGAAAAATATAGATAAGCAGAATCCTACCTAATATATCAATAACGGCTGACATCTTCTCCAATTCATCAGGGCATATATCAGGACAATGTGTGAATCCAAAATAAATTAGTAACCATTTTCCAAAGAATTCTTCACTTTTTCGCAACACATTATTAGAATCTAATAATTCAAATTTACCTCCAATAGCTGCTTTTCCTAACATTCTATTTCTTTCTTTGAGCCGCACTAAACATGTACCGAACAATTAATTTAGAAAATAAAATATAATTGAATTCTCCAACCTTCTTCCTTTTCTTTTTTGATATACATCATAAATGCAAGAAGGCCTCCGCCAATTGCAGCCGTTACGCCAAAACTTTTCCATGTTATTGGGACTTTGAGTTTGGCAAACGTTTTTTTATTTGGCAAATTAAAACTACTAAATTTTGCCAAGGTCAACTTCTACAAATAAAATAATGTACTTTAGGTTATTAGGTATATACCGTAAGTACCGGAGGATTGTTGCAAAGAAGTTTACAATTTTGTGAGGTTATTCTGGTAATTTTCGAAATCACTCGCGACATGATTATTACAGGTTAAGCACTCATTTCCATGCTAAATTCATATTATTGTACGGACATGTATGAAATTGCCACTTTGAAAATTACTGTGCTTAGCTTCAGACAGCAGATCTGTCAAGTCGGTTGTCAAATTGGTTTCTCGTGGTTATTGAGCATATTGTTGTACTGTATGAAATCATTCAATTTGTAAATAATTGATTGAGATGCCTGTAACTGAAGAAATAAAATCTAGTTGGGCGGATGAAGTGGAATTAGAAGGGGGATCACTACCTCCAACAACTGAAGTACGAGAAAATGGTTTTAAAATTGTGACAGAATATAAGTACAATGATGACGATAAAAAAGTAAAAATTATTAGAACTTATAAAATTGAAAAACGTATTGTATCAAAAAGCATTGCTTTGCGTAAAACTTGGGCTAAATTTGGGGAATCGTCTGATGACAAACCTGGACCAAATCCTGCCACTACTATCGTTGGAGAAGACGTGTACATGCAGTATGTAACTAGCAAAGAAGAAGATAATAAAACAGAAGATGAGGCTGGTATTGACAAGTTGAAAGGTAAGTTGTATGGATGGTTGATAATTGGTTATTTTACTCGTCAATTATTCCAGCATTGGGAGACAAAAACGTCGTTAAATGTCGTACATGTAGCGGAGATCATTGGACATCCAAATGTCCTTGGAAAGACACCGTTTTAGCAGGTGGTAAAATCCCAGATTCAGAGAAAAAAGGTCCAACACCAGTTGGCAGTACAGAAGTTGGAAAAGCAACTAGTGGCTCAAAGTACGTACCACCCAGTATGAGAGATGGTGCTGCAAAACGATCTGATAATCCTAACATGCCTGGTCGACGAGATGATGCTACAGCTATTCGCGTATCTAACTTAAGTGAATCGACAACAGAAACTGATTTGGAAGAATTAGTTAAACCATTTGGACCAATTCAGAAGTTGTATCTAGCGAAAGATAAACAAACTGGTCAATGTAAAGGTTTTGCTTACATTCATTTCAAGTTTCGTAATGATGCTGCTAAGGCGATACATACATTGCATGGTCATGGCTACGATCATTTAATTCTTAATGTAGACTGGTCCAAGCCTCCTGCACATTCTAATCAATAAACAGTTTTTCAGTTGTTCTTTTAAATTTTATATGTATTTTTTGTAATCGTATAGACACATTACCAAAAAGATGTGTAGATAAGTTTATAATAATCATGAAGTATTAAATTAAAATATGGTAAACTGTTTACAAAATTTTTTTTTAATTAGTTAATCCAAAAGTGTTTGCTTTTCAAACATCGAGTATATTTAGATAAAAAGTAAAATGCTTATGTATTTTAATTATTTGTACCGCAAAAAGTTCTTTTATATTCACTTTATATTTGTTTCAATATTCAGATTCACCTATCTGTCATTAGTATAAAACATAATTCGTTACTTAATTATTGGCTGATTTTGGTTTGTGTATATGCAAGTATGAAAAATAAATACCAATAATTAAATCAGTTGTATTTATTTATTTTTATTTAAAAAAAATTGATAAGAAAAAAATTCCAATTGTACATTAAAATTATTTCACACACCTATTTCAAAATGAGCAGAACAGTTAAATGTTGGTTATTAATAATTTTCGGCTTATTTTGTTTAATTCTGTTATTTGTTGGTACTCTCCACACCGATTGCTAATTGAACTAAAAATTCATTATTGCTGATTCACATTGTAATGAAAGCACATCAAAAGGTCGAAAAATTTCATGTATTATACACCAGGGATGGAAAACGTAACGTAACAATACCCGATAACGTTGTAATAACGATTCAATAATAATTTCTCAGACAATAACGTAACGATATTTTGATAACGTTATAATAACCAATAACGTTTAATTAAAGTTATTTTGTATTGTTATTCTCTATAAATTAAATTTCAATATAACGTTCTTATACTTTCAGAAGAAGATATATTTTGTTTGTATTTTAAAAATGAAAATAAAAATGAAATATCTACGTAATTATGTACCATTTTAAAAATTTACATTTTACAGACCCTAAAAATAATTTCAGAGCTACAAATAAAAATTATTTCCAAAACATTATTTATCATTATTTATGTAACGTTATATAACATACCAATTCATTTTTTTAATGTTATTTATAACGTTATGTAACAAAAACAAATAATAAATAACGTTATACAATAACGTAACGATTTAAAACGTTATTCCACCCCTGTTATAAACTGTATCAATAAAACAAAAGCCACTTCATAAAAGTCGGTAAGGAATTAATTGCATGCAGCTCATATTTTTACAAAGCAATTTGCAAGTATCAGTAAAATAAATAAGACAAATTTGTTTAAATTATAAAGTCTCTCGGTGTTACTCTTAGATTGCTAATATAATTATTAGAAAAGTTTAGAATATTTGAAATTCAGATTCATGTAAGTACATAATGAATAATATTTTTTAAGTTTTATCAAAGAAATAAATTTGCCAACGATTAAAACTTGACCTTTAACCAGCACATGAAATTAACCAAATTAAATTAAAAATTTAAAAAAATGCGTTTTTGGAATTTTCTTTTTTAAGCATTGGTTATTTAAAATTCCTATTCACGCAGCACAGGCAATGAGGCAATTCTTGATTAACCAATGGTATCCACATGCAACTTAATACATAACCTTCAAAAAGTACCAAGTGGCTTTGAAAATGAACAAGAAAACTAAACAAAAATCATTACCGTCAGTAATAATGGAAAGCGAAACTGATGTTGACTGTGAATGTTGGGACTATGATTGTGAAGTTATTACGAATAATTACATACCTAACGAGTTACATGTACGAGGTTGTAAGTATTTTGTTGCTACATGTTGTCATGGCATAAAATAAATTCTATTTGTTTTAAGTCTTTGATAAAAATACTTATACTAAGGATTATTGTCTTGAACCACCATTAAAACAAAGAAAGATAAGCCTCAATATGAATAGTAAACTAACAACGACCATGTTTAAAACCGATTTTCATAAACACTGGACAGATAAATCACGTTTAGTTGAAGATGATGTAGAGCTAATAGTTAACCCATTTAAAGCATGTGTTATTCAAAATTTTCTTGAAGATGCACACATACTTTCGTTAATTCGAAACGAATTTAATGTAATAGATTGGAATAAAAGAAGTTTAGATTTATATGAATTTTTCCAGTCGTCCGATTTAAAGCATGTAGATTCCAAAAACATAAATATTATGTACGAATTTTTGAAAACCAATGTAATGCCATGGGTTAGTATTATTATTAACTGTAGTTGACGACAAATAATAAAAAATAAATTGATTTAGGTATCTGAAGTCACAGGTTTGGAGTTGGACTATGTATCTGCCACATGTAGTTTTTATGGGGATTCTGATTATTTATTGGTACATGATGATCAACAGGAAGATCGTGTAATAGCGTTTGTTTTATATTTAACACGGCCAAATATCTGGGACGCTAGTAAAGGTGGAGCTTTACAATTGATTTCAAAAGATGAAAATGGTCAACCGCATGTGCCAGTTAGGGAAGTCGTTCCCAATAACAATCAATTTATTTTTTTCCAAGTTGGCAGCGATTCGTATCATCAGGTAAATATTTCTCATATTTCGAGACAGTATCCGAAATTCAGGATTCACTATTAGCAATTTCTAAATCTTCATTAAGACAAAGTTAATTTAGCAGAAAAAAAGTTACTTATAATAATGAATAAATATAATTGAAAGTGAATTTACTTAAAAAAGAAAATTATAGTACATTAAATATGAACGAAAAACTAAAATTATTCAAAATTTTTAATCAATAGGAAAAAAATTACATATGTGACATTCATTGGGTTCAACACAGTCTAATTTCTTAGATAAACAACAAAGGTAATTGTTTACATGGAAACTATATGTTTGGCTCTGACATTAAAAAGAAGTTGATTATTTTTCTTTTCAATGCTGTTTGGGTGTGCATATTTATTTTGTCATTATCCCATAAAATTAAAGTGCTATTTAATTAATGACAGTTTGATGTTTTAATATGAAGAAATTATAATTGAAGTAAAAGGTAATAAATACAATTCGATAAGATATTATTATTAATAATTTATGTCTTATTTAATTTTCATTTAGGTAAATATTTTACCTTAAAATTATGCAAGCAAACAAATGCTTATTAATTTTGCTAGCAATTGTTTTATTACAAGTTTTAACTAATACCTACTAAAAAATAATAAATATCTCAACCACTTGTAATTTTTTTTGATGGTTTTTATTTACTTTTTCTAAACTTGCTATTGTTGTAAACTTTTATATTAAAACATCAAATAGTCTAGTGTTACACATTATTGAATAAAAATCTTACAATTTGTATTCAAGAAGTACAACTTTGTCATTTATCTTATAATCTGAGCGATGTTTGAACAAAAATATTTTGTTTTACAAATAGTATACACGGTGTTTTACTTTTCTATGCGACACTATTACTATCTCCATAAATAATGAAAATACAAGGTTGGTTAAATGTGACAAAAGTTAAGCTATTTAGGAGTGTATTTTAAACTAGATTGTGTTTTGTTTAAAAATTTCATGGCTTGCGTGGTGTAACAAAAAAAAAACAAAATCGACAAGTGCTTAAACTTAAATATCTCTTATTTATAAATTACCGTGCGAGATATTTAATAAAACTTTTTTTTTTTTTGTACTTTTAGTAGGTGATGACTTAGGTATAAAGATTATGTTTTTTCCTTCACAATAATATAATATTTTATATGCTTATGTACAAAAATAAGTAAAATAACTAAAAAATTGCGAAATCTCAAATAAAAATTAACGTTGTCGTGGAAAAAACAATAATCGACTTCCATTATTTTATTTTGACCCTTGCTAGTCTATCCAGTCCTTTTTTAGATGGTGACAATTAAACAAATGTAATGCGAAATTAAAATAATCATATTAATATTAAGGTGCCTCAAAACATCTTAAGTCTGTTTTATGCTAACTATTTTTTCTTTTAAGAAAATCGTATATGATTTTTAATACAAAAATTTCGTTCAAGAATTTAGCATGGAAAATATGAACTATTTACATTGTACTATTTTTTGGTACAAAAACTCAAATATATTTTGGTTACTTTTTAGTAACTTTTATCATATTTTGTTGGCACCTTGAGTAACCATGTCAAATGTTCAATTTGATCACAGAACAGAAAGCGAATCATTTTCAAATTTAACGTATATTTAACGCTTGTTGCATTCTACATAACACGATGTTGTTCACTACACAATCAACAACGAACTGTGGATATTGTTTGATTGTTTCAGTTAATCTAACCCACAAATGACATGCGATCAGATAGTTACAGTAGAATACGCATGCGCCTGTGCTAATATTGGACGGATTTAGGGCAGGTAGTAATTTCGTACGAATTTTTCGTTCAAGATTTTTAATTTCTGATTGACACCATACTAGAAAGTCGTATACGATTTTCTTAAACGAAAAAATAGTATAGTATAAAATAGACTTAAGAGCTGCAAGACAATAAAAGGAACAAGAGATGTTACTTTATAGCTTTTGTCAAAATGTAGCAGAGTAATGTTATCTAGAATTAACTTTTTCACTTTTGCTTAATTTTTTATTTGATTTATTTTACTTCGGTATATGTTTGCTGCTATGGGCTAATCACCGAATTGGAGGGGGGGGAGAACAAGGATAAGGTGAGCAAGGGTAGAGGGTAGGTGGAACCACTTTCACAGTATTTGTCTATAGTAGGAAGGGGTAACTAGAAATAATGTAGTCCAACTTATGTCATACATTTAAAGACTTTCTTTGTTATTGTTTTAGTAAGAGGTTTAAAATACATTCATATACCAACAATTATTTCTATGAATATTTTAATATCACTATTTAAAGAGTGACAGGATAGACTAGCAGGGATTGAAATAAAACAATGAAAGTCGATTATGGTTTTTTTCATAGCAGCATTGATCTTATCTTAGATTTCGCAATTTTTTAGTTATTTTGCTTATTTTTGCAAATAAACATTTAAAATTTTATACCAGTGTAAAAAAAGTATAACGTTTTTATCTAAATCATCACATACTAAGACTGCCATTTAATAAAAAGTTGTTTTATTCAATACACTTGCACGGTACTTTATAAATAAAAATTTGACTTTCACCATTTTATAGCAAACAAAATTTAGCAAAATTTCTTTGTTTGGCAATTTTCTGTATTAGCAACGATAGCAGAGTTTTTTTTTGAGTTTTGTATTTGTATTTGAAAAATGTTAGTCCATTTTGGTTTTTTCATTATATCACGCAAGTCATGGATTTTTTAAACAAAACAAGATCTTGTTTAAAACACACTCTTAAACTAAATAGCTAACTTTTGTCCCATTTAACCAACCTTGTATTTTCATTATGTACAGAGATAGCAATAGTCACATTGAAAAGTGAAACACCCTGTATATCAAAAACTTTTTTTAACAAGTTTTAACTACTACAGTAAGGATATTAAAATAAAAAACACTTGCTGATTTTGGTTTTTCAGGAGTATGTTAATGTGTTATGGATTTAAAAAAATAAAAGCATTGCCATGTTGCTTAATAAATTACATAACTTTTGTGTCGCATAAATTAGCTCTCATATCTTGTATAGTTTAGAAGTTGCTATCTAATGATGAGCCTCGAATATCGGATATACATTATTATGATATACTGTATTAATATATAAAAATTATTTAATATTTCAGGTACAGGAAGTGACATGTAAATGTGATTGTAGATTAAGTATAAATGGTTGGTTTCATTCGAAGAAAAAAGTACATATTCAGTCTAACCCTAACACGACAGTGTGTCTGGATAATTACAAGTGTCCTGATGATTATGGCGTTACAGTAGAATCATGGATTAATCACGAATATTTACTTACCAACACAATTGCACAAATAAATCAGCAAATTGAAGAAAATTCTGAAATATCTTTGAATTATTATTTCAAAGATGATGTATTTACAAATGTTTTAAACTGTTTAGAACTTGAAGGTACGTTGCTTGATGTGCTTTATGTGCTTTTAATTTTTTAAAGCAATAAATAAATTAATATGTGTTTTTAGATTTACAATGGAATAAAGTAGGCCCTATTAATCAACGCAACTATGAAGTTCTTGATGAAACGAATGTGCCAGAAATATTGAAAAATTTTCTTGAACTCTTTCAAAGTTTTGAAATCTTTGAATTATTTCATGAGTATTCGCAGTTAGATCTCTCCAGAGTACGGTACGAACTTCAACGCTGGTCTCCAGGTTGCTACTCGGTAAGTGTCTATAAAGTTAATGCTTAATAAGTTTTTCATGTGCCATTTTTTTTCACCACCAATGAATTAGTTTTTGTCGTTCAACTATAGCACTGAAGCAACATGCTACATTTTAATAAAGATGTTTGCTATATATATATAATATAGTCTTTCGGATCTATTTCACACAATAAATATTTTGGTTGTGTTGTGTCTTTTATGTTTTTTATTAAGACGGTGGGTATTTCCTGATTAAGAATTTGCACTCTTTAATAAGAACTTATTTATATACAACTTTTATTATGTCTGACGGTTTTTACACCCCATACCGCTTGGGTATGTTTTGTACCCCGTACATAGTTACAGATTCTCTTATTTTATACTATACAGGGTGATTCATTAGTGCGTCGGGCTTTCATAGCGCCCCGCCCGTAGGAGATAGAAAAAAAACTTAAATACATAAAGTTATTGGTTTGAAAAGATCTACGTCGTAAAATTATTTTCATCTATACAGGGTGTCCCATTTTTGCGCTATAACAAAAACAAAGATTTTTTTAAATGGAACACCCTGTATATTTTTAGGTCATCGGATGTCATTTTATAACCTCTACATGAATGTCTGTTTGTTTTTTGATTTAGTGCCAGTGTTGCCAACTTATTAATTTTTTTCCGAAAAATCTTACACAAGCAGGCTTAACTTTAAAAAATCGTAGCCACCTCGTTTTTTAAAGTTAAGAAATAAGTTTTAGCAATAATGTTGGTCCAGTTGGGGAGCAACATTTTAAAAATAAAAAATTTAAATTTATTGACACAGGGTGTTCACAAAAAAATGCCAAACTTTCCAAATTTCAAAGTGACAACTCATTTTCTTCAAATGTAAACACCCTTATTTTATTTTACTATGAACAAGATTGTGCAGCTAATCCGTAAAATGTAAAATGCATCATAATAATACTGGAAATAATAATAATGCAGTGGCGTAAATATCAAGTCTGCAAGGCCTACGGTACGGACGGGCCCCAAGTAGAGTAGGATCTCCGAGGAAAGATGTCTAAATGATTGTCCAATGTTGTATGTGTTTGACCTTTTATCTAAATTTTTATAGAATCATAGAATAAGGGGTCCCGAATTAACACACCAGTTTCCTAGTTACCTTGCTTATATATTATTATTTACAGTTGTTAAATACCAAATGGCTCGATA
Organism: Elmis aenea; assembly: GCA_947652605.1. NCBI lineage: Eukaryota > Metazoa > Arthropoda > Insecta > Coleoptera > Elmidae > Elmis > Elmis aenea. The sequence continues at coordinate 39,557,935 of OX393579.1, read as the reverse complement.
AACCTGAACTCGATGTTGTGTTGTATTTGGGTTGTTCTGATCCGGCTTCCGTAGTTGGTGGCCGTATAATGTACGTATCCCCAGAGGAACTGATTGAAGATGCTTTAATCACATTAGAACCTGATGAAAATAATCTTAACATCGTGTATAGAGACACTTTACGAACGACTAAATATGTTAGCCAGTATAGTCGTTGTAAAACATTTTATATTTTAGTGTGTAGTTACTCTGAGTAATCAAATGTAAATATTGGTAATAAAATGTCATTTTTTATTTAATTTACTGTTGTAGCTTGTTTTGAAATTTAAAAAAAATTGTTTCAAGATTAGGTTGCTAGACGTGAAAACGGCACTATATTTATAATTTAATCTACAGGCATTCTTGAGCTATATGGTAGCCGAATTCTACATTCAAAAGGACTTCTGAGTAGTTCAGCGTACACATATGTAAAAAAGTTGAAAGCTATTTGTACTCCAAGAAATCAATTTATTCATTTTGTTTTTTTATTTTTTTATGGCTGCTGTTTTTTCCAACTTTTTTTATTATAGCTAACTAATTGTAAATGTAGGTATAAATAAGAAATTAAAAATAAAGTTTGAAAGAAGCAGGCAATTCGAAATTTGCTCCACTGACCTATTAATAAACATAATATACAACAATACTAATTTACTTGTACATTTAATGAATGAACTCAGGGAAGGGGATTGAAAACAAAATGTAAATTAAGCAAGCGTAATATACTATAGGCTGACACATTATGTCCAAGGTAAGTGTGACAAACACATGTTAATGTATGCTAAGTAACTATAATGGGCAAAGGTAAACTTAATACTTTTATTACTTGTTGACTTAATGAGGGTGTCCCAAATTCAAGACTCAACATGGCAATCTCACTTAAGTTAAGATCCATGAATTCAGTTTAATTGGGGCAAAGTTATACAATCTGAAATGAAAATTTAAAAAGCTGTCCTAATTCAAAAGTTATACAGGAAAAAAAAGATTTTTTTTGTTATTTTCATAATCTCTAAAGACATTGAAAAACTAAAAACATTTAGTTCAAGAAACTCTTGATTCTCTGTGCTAATTTAATTAGATTTTATATCAGACTTCTTGGCAGCTTTGGATTGGACCATCATCAAATTTATTTGTTACAGGTGCCATAATACTAAAAATTCTGAGTACAATAATATAACTCAACTTATTCATGTAATCAATATTGCCAGAAAAACAAACAAACAATTTAAAATGTAACAATTTAAGAGTGTTGTGTATCGTAACTATTATTGATAATTTTACAGTAATTATATGGTTTACTTACTGTGAGTAAATACAATAATTTTATGTTGATCATGTTTGTCAGTAGTCTAAAAAAGCAATTTAGTATTAGCTTAAGTATTCAAAATTTGCAATTGGCCATTTAAATTTGCTTTAAAAAGTTTCTTTAAAAGCAACAACCACTTCTAACAATTTTCATTTTAGAACTAAAAATATAGTAACCAGGGATGGAATAACGTTTTAAATCGTTACGTTATTGTATAACGTTATTTATTATTTGTTTTCGTTACATAACGTTATAAATAACATTAAAAAATGAATTGTTATGTTATATAACGTTACATAAATTATGATATACAGGATGTTTCTTAAATAATGCGAAAAAAATTGGAAGGTGATTCCTTATCGAAAATTAAGTGGTGTCTTTATTATAAAACTTTTGTTTTAGACGTCTCCTTTCGGAGTTACACCCCCTAAAGGGGATCCGTAAAATTAGGTTTTTATTTTATTTCTCAAATTTAGATTAATGTAGGAGAATGATACTCAGATGTTTTATACTTATTAAAAGGTTTCCCATAGTTATATTTTTAATAATCTCTCACTTTCACAGGGGGCTGAAAAGTGTGACCCCTGTTGGTTTTTTAATCAGAACTTTTTGGTGAGCTGAAATTTTGCAATTTAAATTTTTTTTTTGTATGTTTGATTTATTTATAACCTTTTTTTATTCTTTAGTTTTTCTCGTAAATCCTACAGTTTTGAGTAAGAAATTAAATGAGTGAGAATGATGTTTATGTTCATATTGGGTAGATTTGACGGGCGTTTTAGCGTTGTCGTCGCGTAAACGTCAAAAAATGAATTACACCCGTCACTTCTACCAAACATGAAAATAAATAAACCATGGTAACCACCAAAATGAATCGTTTTATATTGGAATATTTGATGGTTCATGTTCATTCTTATAATTTACTCAGAAACTGTAGGTTTAACGAGAAAAGTTAAAGAATAAAAAAAAATTCTAAATTAATCAAGTTTAAAAAAAAAAGATTACATTGCTAGATTTCAACCCACAAAAAAGTTCTGATAAAAAAAACAACAGGGGTCGCACTTTTCAGCCCCCTGTTAAGGTGGGAGATGATTAAAAATATTACTATGGCAAACCTTTTAATAAGTATAGAACATCTACCGAATATCATTCTCCTACATTTATCCAAAGAGAAATAAAATAAAAACCCAATTTTACCGATCCCCTTTAGAGGGGTGTAACTCCGAAAGGAGGCCCTTAAGAAAAAAAAATTATATGAAAGACCCCTCTTAATTTTTTTCGCATTATTTAAGAAACATGCTGTATAAAAATAATTTTTATTTGTAACTTTTGGGATCTGTAAATGTAAATTTAAAAAATAGTACAAAATTATGTTGAGATATTTTATTTTAATTTTAATTTCTAAAATACAAACAAAATATTATTTTCTAAAAATAAAAAGATCGCCATATAAAAATTTAATTTATACAGAATAACGATATTAAATAACTTTTAATGAAACGTTATCGGTTATTATAACGTTATAAATATATTGTTACGTTATTGTATAAAAAATTATAGTTGAATCGGTATTATAACGTTATCGGGTATCGTTACGTTACGTTTTCCATCTCTGATAGTAACACATTTGCATAAAAAACACATCTATTTTATATCCATTCTTAACATAATACCTAACCATATTATCTTAAAATCTATCGAATTCAATAGAATTGTTACATAGAGTTTTCACTTTTGTTTATCATAGCAAAGTTAATCCAAAAGTTTTTCAATTGCATCAATGGTGTAAGGTGTTATATATTGTAGTCAGATTTTTTTGTACTAATTTTTACTGCTAAATTCAATATGGCGTCCATTAGATAACAAAGTTGATGCTAGTTTTAAAAAAGGAAAAAGACAAAAACAAAATTTTTTTTTGTTTTTTCTCAATAATTTCTGAACTAAGAATTGTAGCAATTTCAATTCAGATTACCATTTAACACCAAATTATGCAACTTTGCTCAATTTGAGATGATATAATACAGGGCCGGATTTACGGTATAAGCTAGACACGCTTTAACTTAGGGTCCCTTATTAGGAAGGGCCTCACAATTTTTAATTCGACCTGTTGGAAAAGTCGAAAGGACACTTTTTTTTATAAGTCATCACCGTAACCCGGAACGAATTTCTGACAAACCAAATTGTTTGAGTGAGCGAGTTCTTTTTTTTTATTAATCGGTGTGAACCCGGTACTGATTTTTTTAAAAGAAACTGAAAGCCCTTTCTTTACTCCAACAGGGGCCCCAAAAAAGTGTAGATATGGGCAGCACTCGTCTTAAATTTGCCATTGTCTCAAACAGGGCTATGGAGTCGGAGTTTAGAAGGAATTTCTGGTTAGTGGAGTCGGAAAAAATGTACCGACTCTGAGTACAACAAAAAATTGCGAGGTGGCCCTTTGCCGCACAATTTAAACTCAAATTTTAAATCGTTTCTTTATATTTATTTCTCATTTTTATATTACACACACCATAAAATGTCATAGTGTTTAATTTTGTCGGAGTCGAACTACTAAAATTATCAGGAGTCGGAGTCGACTTTTTTTTTACCGACTCCTCAGCCCTGGTTTCAAACACACAGCCCCTCTGTATTTCGTGCAGCCCACTTAATTGGGAGTACATAATTATCTTATATTTTTCGAAAGTGTGTAGCCTGCCTACTATTAGGAAAAATCTTGTGGCCCTCATAAATTTTGAGTTTGAGACCCCTGACCTAATAAAACTATGTTAAGCCTCAAATTTGGGATATCCAGTATTGTACTTTTTTTTTCTTAGAAGTTTTCTGTAACATACATAAAATACATTCGTTAATTCATTATTAAACACAAAAGTTCAATTAAAAATTAATATTAAAACTTTCAGTTGAAAATATGTACCATTTTTCCACTTGACACGCTTCTCCTCTTATAAAACCAATTAATAGCTTCCATGAAACTTAAGGATTAAACGTGAATAAATAATTTAAAAAACAATCGAAAAATACTTTATTGAAAATAATACATTTTATTTTTACACATACCTACAGTAAACTTAGCATAAATATAACTGGAGTACAACAACGTTTAACCATCTAAATTGGTAACCTGTAAGAGCACCAGTTTAATAGTAATTAACAAAAATTATATTACATAACAATGCAAATAAACCATTTAAATGTTCTTATAACTCGCAAGCAATAATTATAACACTAATACACCAAGAGTATATGTCACAAAATGCAGAAAATGGCAAACATTGGGTTGTGATCGATATTGTGAAAATATTATCAGTCTTCACCAGTTCCAACCATCACAGCCTCCTCTACATATTATAATATTTACAAGTTTTTGTAGCAGGTTAGTGCCACGAGTTCATACAATCGGATTTAAATTTAACAGCACTTCCAGCAGGTTGGAAGTTAACATTGATTGTAACAGGATGTAAAACAATACTATGAGTGTTGGGGAACTCTTCCAACAAATTGTAATTTTGTAAAAACGGTGAAAGTGTGTAATAGTCTATTGTTAGAGGTACATAAAATGAACCTTTAGCATGGAGCACGAAAATAGGAACGTTAAAGTTGCCCTTCGAGTGAGCTCCTTTTGTATTATTTCTTACATGATGTTCACCGTTGGGAATATGGGAGTATTCGTAGTCATGACCGTTCGTTGTATTACCTGATTCTGATTTAAAGTATAGTGTTCGATTAACAGATCCTTGTGTAGGAGATGTTTGGTTTTCACTATTGCATAATTCACTGCTTGGAGGCGATCCATGGCTGGAACTAAATAATTTTTATAAACAACGATGATTTAATCCTATAATTTCTTAAATCTTACTTTATAGGATTGTTATAAGACAATAATATAATTTTGAATACAATTTATTATATTAACATTATATTTAAGGAAGTTTCAGTCCAACACATACCATATTTTCTGGCATATAAGTCGCACGGGCTCATAAGACACTCCCCAATTTTGAAATAAACAAAAAACCCTTCTATTACCGCTATATTTTCTGTTAACTTTTTTGAGAAAAAATGTGCCTTATATGCCAGAAAATACGATAATTCGAATCATTAAAAGAATCTCACTTAATATATGATGTACAGATTTGGTTAATTAGCAAAAAAATTTCACGTAACACAGCTCAACTGTGGCAGTTTAGATGTTTTAAAATTGCTTAGCTAACTTGACTGAAGTTGACATGCAATGTTGAGACTTTTTATTATATTAAATGTTTAAATTTAAAAATAAAAATGTGTTGGGATAAACCACATGCTTTTTCATAACATACTTAGTTACTAAGATGTAATAAGTTAACTTAACACGTTCACTGTCCAAGTAGTTTTCTAATCTGATGTCCCAAGTCTTCCCTATACTTTAACGACATATTCAATTGTTTGTGGAATTACATACATAGGACTTTCATGAGTCATATGTGATACAAAATATTTGCTCAATAAGCTTAAGATAACCCTCTTCTCACGTCCTACAAGCATTTTAGAGTAATTAACTACACGTTTATGTGGATACTCACGGTTACATTTAACATTTGTCAAATATGCTTCATGGACGTTAATGAAACGCGTCATGAGTCATATATGATTCATGGACAGCGAACAAGTTAAGGTTTTTTATGGACGCAATTTTAGATATTTAATGGAGTTGATAACAGTTTAATTTAATACATGTACCTATTCCACCATAAATCAATTTTTTAATGAGTTGACAATGAACAATACTTTTTTTTTAATATTGACAAATTTTGGTTGTTTAAAATACATTATAAAAATCGTAATTTGCTCAAAATTTTGTTTCCTAAAGAGCGAAGTTTTTCTTTTTTTTTTAAATTCAAAAGTGAAGAGAAAAACAGAGTTTATCTATTTTAGTAAATATCTAATAATGCATCATCTCTATACTATAAGAATATCAAAAGTTATAACTGTTATATTTTTGTAACCAAGTGTGCCAAAAAAATGCATATCACCAGTTTATTAAGAAAACAAAAAAATGTCATTGCACAAAAATTCAAATTTTTGTTTTATAAAACTACTAATTGTAAGCCTAAGTGTATCTTCCCATTACAAAAAAGCTTTGTTTATGTATAAATCAATTACGGTTTGTACTTCAGATAATAACAATTTGTAAATAGAACCTAAGCTAAATTATTTTCATCATACACTGGATAAAAGAAAGCCAACTGTGGTTGCTATGACAAACAATAAAACTTTATAATATCCCTTAAAATATGTGATGCTTAAACAAATGGTTGTCACCATTTAAAATGCATAAAAATATCTATAACCCTTTCTCTAAACAAAGCAATGTTGCAATTTGCCGCAACAAACTTTTTTGTCAACTGCAGTAACAGATTTATAATTTTAAAATAGTTATATTTTTTTAAATGTAAAAGCATCATTGATTCATTTTGTTCCATTTAACTTACTTTGAATATCTAATAATTTATAAGCTGCCAATGCAGTAAACCTATCACGCTTTTTTTGAGAATAAGTTCAAACTTCAAATATTTTTAATTATTTTTACTGTATCTCAAAAATTTTCATCTTTCTTTAAATTATTACAAATAGTGAAAGATAGCGAAACAAATTAATAATTACCTATGATTTTCTAAACTAGTCAAGGATGGTCTCCTTCCATTTTCCAGTCTTTGTCGTTTTGCTGCACTAGTTAAATCCTGATTAAAACGAAGTTTAATATTTGTTTTGTATTTATACATAACTGATCCATTACTATCGGATTGTTTATCGTATTGTTCGGATTCTGATGAATTTGTTTGTTGTAGTAGTTCCAATTTTGATATAGGATATGTATCATTATTTTCTATATCACATTTTGGTAAAGGATGTTCGATTGCATCTATTTGTTGTGTTTTTTCTGCAAGTGCAGGACTTGGATGGTTAGCGCTAGCATTCTGAACTTCATCGTGATATGAATCTTGAAGTGGTCGCTCTCGGACTGGATGTGGTACACGCGATAAAGCTTCACAGTGTTTCTGAAGGTGGTTTAATAGACGAACACAAATTGCCTCCCGAGGAAAGTGGCCTTCTACTTCTACTAAAAAACGCATCACTTCCGACATGCACTCTTGATATCCTAATCTAAAATTTTAAAGTTGCGATTTTTCAAATCACAAGTGAGAGCTGTATTAATATTTACCGATAATGTTCGGAAGGATTTGTGTGTAAATGTTGAAGATATTTCATATGTTTAATGGCCATTTCAATAATCTCTGTCTTTTCAATTCTTCCACGACCTTTTTTCAAATATTCTGCTGGTATAAGTCGTGAAAGGTCTGCTAAACAGTTATTCATACGATCGCGACGCCTTTTCTCGATAATTCGATGCGACATAGGATCTTGCTGAAACATAAAGGCAACATTTCTTTAAAATTATAACACCATCTGAGATTTGTACAGGGTGGACCAAATTCGAATATTTTACGGGGTATCTCGGTTACCGCAATAGATAGGGAAAATCTGATTTAGGTCTCTTGGGTTATTTTTCCGAGAAAATAATGCCTATGCAATCAAAATTGTTATATCAGATAACATTTTGGCAATACAGACGAAAAACGAAATTTCATCATTTTTGAAAATTTGCTACAACTTCTTTATTTATTAAATTAGAACAAAATGTTATTGAGGTTTTTTATACAACTTTTATGCTTAATTTAAAAATAAAAGCAATTTTTTTTTAGCCTCCTTGACTTTTTTAGCTTTTCAAAAATATTTAGTTTTATATATTTGTTGCAAAAAGCAACCCAATTTTGTAAAAATTCTATCATCAAAGTTTGCCATGATTTCGTAAACAAGTGATGTTTACAATTATTAAACAACTAAACGTCATTGCCAAGTAAATTCTGCAGCAGCCGCTATGTTTTTATCACTTACAAAGTAATATTCTAACATAATAAACTTTTCAAATAATTCAAATTTAGTCATATTCAACATACCACAATAAACAGTTATAAAATACGAAAGAATACACAGATTTGCTTCAAAGTTAAAAAATTTACTTCGAAATGACGTTTAGTTGTTTAATAATAGCAAACATCACTTGTTTACAAAATCATAGCAAATTTTTACAAAATTGGCCATATCTCGGTTATTTTTTGCAACAAATACATAAAACTATATATTTTTGAAAAGCCAAAAAAATACTCTTTCACATAAAGTCATAGTCAACTAGGGTTTCCATTTAAAAAAATTTAAGTTTACTCCATATCTCAAAAGTCAAGGTGGTTAAAAAAAAATTACTTTTGTTTTTAAATTAAGCATAAAAATCTTTATGAAAAACCTACATAACATTTTGTTCTAATTTAATAAATAAAGAAGTTATAGCTAATTTTCAAAAATGATGAAATTTTATTTTTCGTCTATGCTGCCAAAATGGAAAGTGATATAAAAAATCTACTTACACAGGCGTTATTTTCTCAAAAAAATAGCCCAACACACCGAAATCAGATTTTCACTATCTATTGCGGTAAAACATTGGAATTTGGTCCACCCTGTACTATTTTGCTATAAACTAAGGAATAAAACAGTTTCTAAATAAAGCAAGCTTTCAAACAAAATTTTAACCCACCAAAAAGTTCTGATAAAAAAATCAACAGGGGTCGCACTTTTCAGCCCCCTAGTGCTAAAATCCTTTTCTGCCGTTATCTTCATTTTTTCTATTATTTATATACTGTCATGCAAATGACCTATTTTATATGGTTAAAAAACTGTTAGTTTTAAAAACTCAATTAGAATTAATTATTCCAAAAATCAAATCTGACAATTACTTTGTAGTGTAACAAAGCAGATACAATAATTTTTTTTATAATGAATTGAAAAACGAGTTTAAGTTCTCTAAAAATATGTTTCAAAAATGCATACATTAACAACTTACCACACTTTTTAATTAACATTTTCAATATATTTAATCGATTGTGTAGTACTTTAGTGAAGCAAAATCAATTTGAATATTGAATGAATTTGTAACAACCACAATTATAAGTTGTTACTATTCTATATTTTTTTATCAAACTATCATTAATAATAAAATACATTTACATACCCTGGACACTTTTCCTTTTTTGTAGAGGCCATTGCTATATTCCGAATCATCCTCACTGCATGTGGCTGTAGCGAAATTTAAATTGCTATAATAAAAATAATAACGCAATAATTAAATTTCTTCCTACTTCTACATTCTTCCTACATATATAAAATAAAAATCGTTTCTTACCCATCACAGCATGAATAAAGGCCTCTTTCGTCTTTTAATCTAGGATGCTCATCACTCAAATTCACACTGCAATTTAGAAAAAAAAGTTAGTTAATTTTTCAAAATACTTTGGTATCTTTATTTAACTTTTAAATAAAAATTTGAAACGGTAAAAATTTAACTAATTATTTTTAGCGAGTGTCTTATGATTGGTTTCGACAGTAATTTAATAGGAAAATGAAGTTGAAAAACAATACAATTTATTTGGTTTAATGTAGTTTTACTACACATTTTTAAAATCCATTTCAAAAAACTATAAATACAGATTAAATACGCCAATATAAAAGTATTAACAAACTTGAAGTGTCGTCTTAATATTAATTTTTCAGTGTAGAAGTACAGTTGATTAATAACTTTGTTATCTGCAGCAGACAAACTGTTTCAACCTATATTAAGATAATAACTATCAAAATTAATATTCTTTAATAAGAACAATATTAATCAGGCTTTTAATGACAATCAGTTTTTACAACTGATACATTTAATTAAACAAATCTAAAATTTAAAAGTTGACTTACACTACTTTTTGGTTGGCTATTTTAATTTTTATTAATGCTTCGTATACACAACTTCAATTTTACTTTGCTGAACAAATTAAAATTTTAAAAAAAGTGAAAACGTGTAATAGTTGTTCAACTACACCATGACGAAATCTTTTTAAAAATTGCACAGCGCCAAAAATAATTGCTGTTGCTGATTCGCAAGTAGGTTTATTGGAACTTGATAAATTTTTATTTTTGATCTATTTTAATCTGACTTTACAAGTGTAAGCACTTAAGCTGAAAATCTAGGTCAGTGAATTTTATAAAAATGTTAAATAGAACGCCCTGTACAATTCACATACTTAAAAAAGTATTTTAAATATTTAGAATAAAAAAAGTCTAATATTGTGCATAAGATAAAAATTTTATTGATCATATATTTATTAAGAATCTTGTTTAAAAATGTTACGATCGGTATAAGTGTACAAGGGCCTAAAGTAAGCCAGTTTTAACAGAAAAAAAAAAACTTTCAATTCTCACATAAGATTGTCATTTAAACTAGTTTTTGCCTTATAACAAAAAAAATCCATTTAATATGTTTCAGTGTAGCATTTTCTAAAATTCATTTTCTATTGCTGTAGTCAATAAAAAGCTAATCAATATAGGGGAAAGCGGGGCAGAACGGACACTTTAATATATAAATAGTTGTAATTTATTAATTTAAGGTAGGAAAAATCTGAAACTTTGTATTTGTATTCTCTGTTTATTAGTTTTTTAAAATTTAATTACAAAATAAAAAGTAATCCCAAACTATAAAGTGTAAATTCAGCAAGAAAAAAAATTGCAAACGGTCCATTCTGTCCCAGGGTTGGGGCAGAACGGAACCTTTCTTTGCAAAATTGTTTAATTTGTTTAAAAGAGTCAAAGTAGTCATAGTAGAACGTAAATGAGCTTATTATTCGAACAACGTAATTATAATAATGTAGATCTTTCAAAGATATATGCTTAACAAACTTAAAATTAATTAAATAGAACATAAAAAATTTAAAAAAATATTTTCGTTATTCAGTGTCTGTTAAATCATAGATAGTTTCAACAGAAGGTTACAGTAGAAGAAACATATTTAGAAAAGAAATAAGAAAGAAAAATCGGGCATGGGGCGGAATGGAACCTCGGTCCGTTGTGCCCCAATCCGTCCTGCCCCATCCGTTGAAGTTAGGTACAGTTCAAATTCCTCTAGAATGGTCTATGAAATATACAACAGTAAATATACAGGAGCGTAGTCCAAGACTCGTAGTTTAAGGATATACCAAGAAAAAATGTAATAAAATTAAAGTTTTTGCTTAATTTGCATATGATGATGACAACCAATTACAACACAGAACGATAACACAAGCAAATAGCAAATACGGGACACGTGCGAATACGCTTATCCAGAATTGTCCAGAATGACAAAAATATCGTCAGTCTGTTTGTTATGCTTTACTAATAGTTCCTAAAAGTTTTCTTAGATATTGCCACGGTACAATTCAAAAAATAAGCGGTGTTCCGTTCTGCCCCGCTTTCCCCTAGAGCAGTGGTTCTTAACCTTTTAGTAGTCGCGGCCCCCTTAATATCCTAAAATATTTTCGCGGCCCCCTAGTTTGTAGTAACAAAAATATGACGATTTATTTAAGAAGATATCTCTCCGATGGTTCGAGTAAAATAAGGAGCAAAAAATATTTTTTTAAAGATTTCAATAGTTTAAAAAGTAAAAACGTTTAATAGATTTTTCGCGGGCCCCCTTAAAATCTTTCACGGCCCCCCAGGGGGCCGCGGCCCCCCGGTTAAGAATCGCTGCCCTAGAGTATACACACGAATGTATTTCTTAATGCAAAAACATGCTCAAAAATTATTGAAATTACTTAAAATTACCAATCCTTTTAAACAAAACGAAAGTCAGAAAATAATCTTTTACTGACAGTTTTAATACATACAGCGCTACGCAAAAGTATGGAAACAGACAAATATCTAAAATACTATAATGGAATTCGGTAGCGGACCGTTATCGTATTTTTCGAATTCAATGATAAATTGAGGTTGCAGTACGACTTCCGGTTCAACTGGAAACGGACTCAAACTTTGAAATACCCTAAATATTTTCATATTTTTTGATTTCCCTTTAAAATTACTTTCAAAATGTACTAGGTTATATGGGTCTAAAGTCGACCGTTTTCGTGAAATTAACTTTTTTATGAAAATTTTAAGCGATACAGCCCTCTCAAAAATTTTCAACATTTAAGTACTTTCAAAAGGTAGAATTTTGTTTGAAATTTACATTGACAATAAATTCATTAACACTTTCCACTAGCTGAATATAGAAATGATCTAGCTAGTTATATAAGAAATCGCAAACTGCAATTATAAAGGAAGCTTTACACTAAAATTCTTAGCAAAAATATTCATGTAAATAAAAATTACTAAGTTTCACCTTTAATTAGCAATGAATGCGCGGCATTTTGAAGAAAATAGTAAAGCACACCTGTAAATAATGGTGCTTCAAGTTAGGTTAAAACGGCTAAAGGTCTATAAAACAAATCTAACCGAAAAATAAAATTTTATCAGAAGCTTTAATTGAAGTTTGACTTCCAGGTAAAAATTAAAATTTATATAAATATGTACGTTGATTCTCGTACGATTATATTATAATTTATAATATTTTCGCGCCATTTTTTCGGTGTTTTTACATTTTATGGGGTAATTACTCCCGTTGTTAAATATGAAGCCGACCTTGTAGAAAATAAAAATCGCTGAACTAGTTTTTAAGTTTCAAGTTGTTCAATACATTATACATTTTTTATGCAAAACGTATAACGTGTCTGCCTAATACTCGTCTAGTCTGACTACTTTTATATGCAGATATACAGGCTGTCTCGTAAACGGTATAATATAAACATTTGTTTAAACAAGAGAAAATATGCAGTACCTTGAGAACTGCCATTAAGTGCGGCAAAACTTTCCACATTTTGCTTAATTTATACAATTGAAAAATTATTTAAAAAATATACATATGCACAGCATTCACATTATCAAATAAATATATCATATTTTCATTCCCATTTACAGTTTTTGAGATATTTGTATCAATTGTTTTTTTAATGCGCGTCGTAGGCGGCCATGCCATAATTTAAAGAACTTGTTTTTTTCGTTTACCAAATAAGTTACAAAAAATAACAGCGTTTTGGAGATCCAATTTTTAAATTTATTACTGTGAATATTTTATTTTTTACTTTTCCTGTGGCGGTAGATGGGTATTAAAAAGTTATGCAGTAAATTTTGAATTATAAAAAAAAAAGTTAATTACGTAACAAGACCAAGACTAGAAAGTGGTACTTTACTGGACGAGTAAACAGTTTTTGGACGAACCGTAAGCGCTAAGCGGTCCTAAAGCATACGCGTCCAGTAAAGACACTTCACGGGTACTGTGACCATTATTTCTAGACAAAAATACAGTACAAAAGGTGGATTACGTTTTTTTTAAGAAGACCGGAACAAAACATGTGTTTTGGAAGAACGGAACAAAAAATGTGGATGAAGTTTGTTTATTTTTTTGCTCTCACGAATTTTGAAGATGGAAATTATATTGAATTATGTTTGTGGCTCGCGCTATGTAAAAAGTTGGGTTATATTTAGCACAATTTTCATTACATTAAAAATACAGTACATACAGTACAAAAAAAATAAAATACAGTACATTTACTTCTGTTTAAATTATACAGTACAGGGTGGTCCAAATTCGATGGGATTGCATGGGTATCTCGCTTAATAGGCAAGATAGAGAAACGGTTAAATTACCAAAAATGGGCAGTTTTTTGGGGCATACCCAGAACCGTTTTCAAAAATATTGTATCATTTCCGGTTTTTGAGATATTAGAGAAAAACTGTTTTTTTGTCATATGAATAATGTGTCATATCTCCGTTATTGTTGTAAATGTCGAAAAAGTTTATTAACAATATTTTTAGATGTTTTTATGTAGAATTCGATGATACTAAAAAAAAAATTTTTGCGCTTGCCGTTAATAAGTTATGACACAAACTTACCTTTTTTTAAATAGAAGCTATAGTTGGCTATGGCCTATTTAAATTCCTAATTTTTTTCTCATTTCAAATATATAAGGGTTTATGTATTTATTTTCAATAATACGCAAGTTACAAAGGTTTTTCAATTTTTTTAAAGATGAAAAGCAAAAAGTAGGCTGTGAAAACAAAAAATAATCAAGAAAAACAGAAAATGATAGAATATATTTGACAATTGTTTTGAGTTTTTCCCAAAAAACTGCACATTTTTGGTAATTTAACCGTTTCTCTATCTTGCTTATTAAGCGAGATACCCATGCAATCCCATCGAATTTGGACCACCCTGTACAGCGCCTTAAAATACAGTACTGTACTGTATAATACAGAATACAGTACGGATGGTCACCGTATTTACGGGTCTGTTACGTACAATATTTTTTCTGCGTCCGCCACTAACACCAAAATCACTATCGTCACCATCCATAATTAAACAATAACTTAACAAACTACAGGTGACAACTCGCTTGGTGGTATAATGACGCTTGTTTGACAGCGCAAATCAACAAAATCACCATGGTAACCAGTTACTTTCTGGCCTAGGCCAGTAAAGATGTATTTTCAGCTTAAAAATTGATCGAAAACAACTGATTTTCTGGACGGACGCAAAAAAACACACTCTTGTTGAACATCAACAAGCTTCTAAAATAAATGTAATAGATTTGAGTATTGATTTTGCAAAAGTAAAAACCACAGAAGAAAGTTTTAAATCCATTCAATATCGTGTATGTTGCCATTTTTGTTTTATAAATTAAAGTTAAAATTATGAAAGAGAACTACAAAAATATATACATAAAAATAATTGCTTTTATTCGTGGTTTGCCTCCGAATTCTAAACCAAATTTTGAGTTGGGATAGCAACTTTTTTATTTCTTATGAACGCCATATGAATTTTTGCGGCTATTAATAGTAAATACGATCATCAGATTTAAAAAATATTGACATGGTGCTCCATTTTGAGCACATTTATGGAGGAAGGTTATTATAATTTATTTATTTATTTATTATTATCACGTCAACTTTAGAACATCTAACAGTGGAAACAAAACTCAAATACATATCTATATCCGTTTCCGAGACACAGCAATTAAATCCTGTGCTTTGAATATGTTCACGTAACTCATTTGTTTTTTTAATACATACATTAGAACCATCACTAGTTGTTACGTTTAAAAAAAAAGGGTGTTGTTCGATTGTATTTAAGATTTAAAAAAAAACGTAGAAATGAATCATTACATGGGTTCTGATATTTTATAAAAACAAATGAGTTACGAAAACATGTTTAACAAAACCTAGATTTTATTTCTTGGCTTTATGTACGAAACGGATTTAAATATGGGATTCCGTTTTCAGTGTTACACTCCTTGAATAAATATGTATCGATAATGTGCTATTAGTTATTTTGTAACTTCACATTTTAACGAAATCTGTCCGTGAATTGCACGTTTACATTGGACACCCTGTACATATCGGATGAACGTGCTAATGTGCCTGCCTGCCAATAGCACGCGCAAGGTCGTTCGGAGCGTTCACGGCCCACGACACGAGACTCCTTTGGCTCACGTTTCCGTACACACACGACACCAACTCTGTTATCTGCAAATGCTACTCGTCCATTTAGATGCAGTTCATTTATTTTTGGAGTAAAAGTAATATTGCTCAAAGCCATCAAGCCCAAAACTAATTCCAACATTCAACAAGAACGTTTACCGATCTACATTTATAAATTAGTCGATCAAAATCAAATATCTCGTGACGCACACGTCATAATTTTACATTTTGAACTTACTTATGTACCCAGTTTTTAATTAAGTCTAAATTTTAAACTTGAGCGACCTTTACCGTCTGCTGTTTTAATTCAAGTACGTTAAGTTTTTTGTTCTTGCCTACCCAAGCCCTTAAATAAGGCGTTTTTATATTTAAACGTAAGCAAAAATCATAAACTATTTACACATTACGTACAATATTAAATAAAACGCGCCAATCTTGGTCCAAACTATGCACAAATACATTGGAGCATTGTCAATTGTCATTGTCTTAAAAAGCGAAGAACTCCGTTCAAAAAAAGCATTTTCTGAAAATTATGTTTCGTTGTCACAAAAAATTGAAATAACATTTTTTAAAGCTCTTTTTTATCAACCATTTTGACTTGGACCCTATAAAACTATACAGTACTGTACAGGGTGGATCAAATTGGAATGTTTTACGGGGTATCTCTGTTACCGTAATAGTTAGCAAAAATCTGGTATCGGTCTCTTGTGCTATTTTATTGAAAAATTAACGTCTGTTTAATCAGATTTTTTATATCGCTTTCCATTTTGGCACTATAGACGAAAATGAAATTTCAATGTTTTTATGTATTAAAAGAGAACTAAAAATTATGCAGGTTTTTTATACAAATTTTTATGCTTAATTTAAACACATTTTTTTTAGCGACCTACACTTTTAAGATATGCAGATATGTAGTTAACTCGTATTTTTTTAAATAGAAACCCTAGTTGGCAATGACTTTATACGAAAGAGAATTGTTATAGCTTTTCAAAATCATATAGTTTTATATATTTGTTACGAAAAATAACCGAGATATGGCTAATTTTGTGACAATTTTATCATCGCAGTTTGCCATGATTTCGTAAACAAGTGATGTTTGCAATTATTTAATAACTAAATGCCATATACAAGTAAATTTTTCAACTTTGAAGCAAATTCGTGTATTTTTTTGTATTTTATAACTGTTTATTAAAATATTGTGAAAATGGCTAAATTTGAACACTTTGATAAGTCTACTTTGTAAGTTGTAAAAACGTGGATGCTGCTGCAAAAATTACTTGGACATGAAGTTTAGTTGTTTATTTATTGCAAACATCACTTGTTCACGAAATCATGGCAAACTTTGATGATAAAGTTTTCACAAAAGCCATATCTCGGTTATTTTATGCAAACACGTTTAAAATTGGGGTTTACATTTAAAAAAATATATGAGTTTACTTTATATCTCAAAAGTCAAAGTCGCAACAAAAAAATCAATGTTGTTTTTAAATTAAGCATTAAAATCTGTATAAAAAAAACCTGCATTAGTTCTATTTTAATAAATAAAGAAGTTATAATGAATTTTTAAAAACGATGAGCTTTTTTTTGTCTGTAGTGCCGAAATGGAAAGCGATATAAAAAATCAGATTACACAGGCGTTATTTTCTCAAAAAAATAGCGCAAGAGACCGATATCAGATTTTCGCTAACTTTTACGCTAACCAAGATACCCCGTAAAACATTCGAATTTGGTCCACCCTGTACAAATGATTTAATTTAACATAAAATATCAACCTGTCGCTACTTGTGCGATGCATTTTTCATAATCTAATTTGATTCACAAATTTCGTGTGCTTCGCGTCTATACATATCTATGTGCATGTGCTAGCGATTATGTTTGAATATTTGGCTTACAAAATTTGTTTACGTCTACAAAAATAACTTTCAGTTTATCGGTCCATTGTCACGTGTTATTTGCATATATTTAACAACGTGCTAGAAAATGCAAATATCGCTTAAAAATCACTGTTTACATTCTATCGTCACGATATCCTAATGTCGTGAATTCGTGACAACATATAGGTTTTTGATTATGATAATAAGTTAAAAAAATAAGACGTCAGTTCTGATACTTAATCTAAAAAACGGGGCCATTTCACTGGCCTTGTAGGAAGCTTTACATGGAAAGTTGAAATATATTTGATAAACACTTTTTTTTTACAAATACAATGACCATTTATTCGTTTTTTGTGTGTATTTATTAACGAACGATCAAACAGACTGTCAAGCCGATTTGACTTAAAAAAAAAAACAATTGCTACTAAATGTTGCTTAACTGTCGATTAGATTACTTACAATTTTTAATTGAAATTACCAAGTGTTGTTAAAAAATACGAGCGATTGACAATCGCAATGAATTTGTACACTGAATTCAAGAAAAAAAAACGATTACCAAAAAATTGCTGCAAGTTACTAAAAACACAACAAAAAAAAATTTAAACTGGTCAACCAAAATTACAAGATGATTAAACTCTCGTTAATTTATCAACTACAAAATACTTAAGACATTATAAGAGCATCAAACACTTTTTTGTTAATAATTATATTTCTCTGATAGATAATACTATATGAAAGTAAATTAAGGTAGAAAAATCTTTGATTCGAATATTTAATTGAAATATTCCGGTTGCAATTCTGTTTCTTTTTATATAAATTCGTTGTTAAGCAACTTTATTTCATTTTAAAGATTAAAGATGTATTTATGCCAAGCATACAGGGGTCACATTTTAGCCCTGTAAATAGTTGCCATAAAAGTAAGACGGAAATTTAATGTATTTATTTATGTTAATAAAATGCGTTACAAAAATGATGATATCATTGGCGAAATTAAAAATAATAGTTTCGTTATTAATTTAAAAGCAGGCACTATTGTAGTCGAATGCAAAATTTAAAAGCCTTCACTACAAACATTGCGAGTAGAAACAAAACACGGTAGTTATTTACTTTAGAACATTAATTTATAACGTAATACGTTGTCAACGCTTTAATAAACATTGAATATATGCCGCCAAAAATTTACTTTGCGAAATGTATGTGATCAGAGATGTTTAAAACGATTATAAAATTGTGTGTGCATCAGATATATATGGCCAAACTTTTTAAGCTCTATCGTTTTTTAATTTTAGAAGGCGTATGAAGAAATATCACTGTCGATATTAAATATAGCTTTTGGGCACTCACTCAAGTTCAAAATCTGCTAGGAACATTCAAAACTTATTGTTTATTTAAGTCATTATTGTTTAGTTAGCTGTAGTTCGGAATATTCCAACGATCTAGTTACTTCGGCTATTGCTGAATAAACGACTGGCATTTGTTTTTTGCGAGTCATTTAAAATCCGCGCGAATAAAACGCAAAATATTTGATATTAAAGTTTTACTTCATCATACAAAAGCGTAAGTGCAATTCATCGATGGCTAAAATAACTTTTGTTTGTTGCTCACCTTTCATATTTAACGTGTTGAATATTGGAATTTTCCTCCCAAAACTTGGGCGATTGCGACATGTCCATTCTTGCAAAACCTGTATATACGTAAGTGGCTGACGAATCTCTTTTAAATTAACGTCAGATCGACCCACTCTTTTCAAAAATCGCACATGCAAATTGTTTGTATATTTATAAATCTTTGACCGAATATTTAAAAGATGTCACAAATATTTGGTATTTTTTATTAAAAATATTAGTTTTCGCGGATATGAGCCACGAACACCGGTATAAACCCATATAAGTTGAAAGTCTAATATTAAACTGTTGGCTATGAAGCAGTGATAAAGTTTATACGTTTCGTTAAAAGAATATCGTAGTAACTGCGGCACGTTTACCACTGGCTACCATCCTGCTGTCTGTCAGCAAAATACTGTCACTGATTGCCACCGCCGCGGGCATACACGCTAGCACACACGTGAGCAATTTGCGAAATTCCCGACAATGCCGTATAGCGCTATCTCTCTTTAGCACACGTTGCCTATAGCCCACCAGCGAACGTGACAAAACACATGTTCTTATCAAAAGTATGAATGGGCACACGTACAAATAGCAGTGCGGCAAAGTAAAGCAAAAATATAAATACGGTCGCTGTCTTTAACAAATTAACAGTCCTAGCCTCCAAAAAATTACTTCTGTAACGTTAAATTATTGTACTAATTTTACTAAAAATAATAAATAGTGCCAAGTAGCTGCCGTAAGTCGATGATGTTATGACGCGCTCGGCACATGATCCTATGTGGGCGATCACGTTTAAAGTAACGTGGAGCCCCACGTGATAACGATCTCTACATAAACACGAAATGAATCTACATCGCCGTGTTGGTCAGAATTAGCGACTTACATACACGATCAAGGGCGTACTTGTTTGTGTGCATATAGTCGGGCACAATGGGTTGCCATTTACCGATTACTATAAGCAACACAAAAATATTTACTCCCATTTAAAATTATGCTGTATTCAGGATTTAAATATACAGGGTGTGTATAAATTGGCGGAAGCGCTACACGTGACGATGTTCTTCGTAAAATATTAAGTCGAAAATCTTGATACAAAAATGTTGTACCATGCTTTTCCTATGGCCTCAGGAACCATTTAAAGAAAAAAAAAATTGGCAACATTGCATACATTGATTTGCGTTTGGACATTTTGTTATCAGCAATTTTTACTTAGGTATTTACAATTTTTGTTCGAACTGAAAGCCTTCGGTTCGTAAACATAGCTGCAAACTTTTGGGTGTCGTAAAACACAAACTAGAAATAATTACGAGAAAAACAGAGATGACAGCTAATGACAATGTTGCCATATGTATTATTTTCATTTAAATCAGTGATTTACATATTTTCAACACCAATTTTTGAAAGGAAGAACACAATATCTAGGAAAAAATACTATTCGAAATTTATTTTTATTCCAAATTGCAGCTTTTTCATTTGCAAGTATTAAATAATAACGCTTATTAAAGGACTAAATGTCAAAACTTTGAGGACCTCTTGCAGACACAGCAAGCATGGTACAACATTTTCGTATTAAGATTTTCGACTTAGAATTTTACGAAGAACATCGCCACGTGTAGCGCTTCCACCAATTTTTACACACCCTGTATAGGGTGTTTCATAATTGAATGCTGATCCTTAGGAGTATTGTTCCTTGGATGATTTTAAGAAAAAAAGTTCATCGCCACGTGTAGCGCTTCCGCCAATTTTTACACACCCTGTATAGGGTGTTTCATAATTGAATGCTGATCCTTAGGAGTATTATTCCTTGGATGATTTTAAGAAAAAAAATTCATATCAATGTAGGTCCGCAACCGCCGTATTTTTGAGATAGAGGGTGTTAAAAGTTGAAAAAAATATCGGTTTTTTCGTAATATCTTTGATACCGCTTTGGATATTTTTTTGAATTTTAGTAGGTACTAACTAGGCATAAAAACACATTTTTTTCAGATATTTTTTTTTTCTATTTCTACCAATGGCGTCCGTACTAACATGTCCTTGAATATTTTTAATGAAAAAAATGATGTCACTGTTTTTTTTTCAAAATAAATGTCATTTTTATAATTTTACTTTATCTCTTAGTAAAAATGGCTTCTTGACTTTTTTTGTCCGATGAACGGTTTTCGAGTAAACTTTTAACACCCTGTATCTCAAAAATACGGCGGTTGCGGACCTACATTGATATGAACATTTTTTCTTAAAATCACTTAATACCCCTAAGGATCAGCATTCAATTATGAAACACCCTGTATATCGCCTGCTAGTGCTGTATCAAGCTTTATCTGAATACTATACGTTCACTTCCGGTTTATGCGGAAGGAAAATATCTTTTTTTTTTGGTTGCAAAAGGAAGTAACACACAGGTCCGGCTTCATAGATTCATCCATCATTAGGCAACCGCCATGTAATGATATTTCAACATTTTTTAAATTAACATACTTACCCTTAGGGCCGGTTTTACCATTAGGCAAGTCTAGGCAATTGCCTAGGGGTGCCAGGTTATGAAGGCGCCAGATTTCTTCATAAAAAAAGGGTAAAATTTATGTGATATATGTATAATGTACTAACGTTATTTAATTTTTAAAAAATTTAAATGTTTATAATGCTGTAATATTTTTATAAATATGCCCGTGATTCATAAATATTGCGAAAAACTTCGGGAGGTAATTCCTATCATATCGAATATTAGCTTTTTCGTAAAATGTTTTTCAAAAACGTCTTCTTTCGGAGTTACATCCTTCTAAAGGGAACGATAAAAGTAAATTTTCATTTTATTTCTTAAATTTGAAGAAATTTAGGAGGAGAATGACATTTGGTAAATGTTTTTTACTTATTAAAAGATTTCCCATAGTAATAATTTCAATCATCTCCTACCTTTACAAGGGGCCCAAAAGTGCAAATCAGAATTTTTTGCAATTTAAAATTTTTGTCGAAACCTTTATTTATTTAGAAACTTTTTTTATTCCTTAATTATTCCCGCAAAACCTACAGTTTTTGAGTAAAAAATAAAATAAGTGAACATGCACCACCAAATAAACACTAAAATATCTGTCACTTTTACTCAGTATGTACAAACCATGCTAACCACCAAAATAAATCATTTTATTTTAGAATATTTGATGGTGCATGTTATTTTATTTTTTACTCACAAATGGTAGGTTTTGCGAGAAAAATTAAAGAATTAAGAAAAATTCTAAATAACTTAAGCTTAAAAAAAAAAAATTGCAAAATTTCCACCATTCAAAAAATTCTGATAAAAAAACCAACAGGGATCAAACTTGTTACCTCCCTGTAAAGGTGGGAGATCACTGAAAATGTTACTGTGGAAAACCTTTAAATAAGTAAATAACATCTACCAAAAGTCATTTTTCTACATTTCTCCAAAGAGAAATAAAATGAAAACCTACTTTCACCGTTTATGGGGGTATAACTCCGAAAGAAGACGTTTTAGAAAAAAAAATTATATTAAAGGCTTCTCTTGATTTTTGATAATAATTACCTCCAGAAGTTTTTCGCAATATTTATGAATCACCCTGTATATAGATAGACACATACGCACATTTAGACAACATGTATATAAGGGCGGCCAAATTTTCTTTGCCTGGGGGTGCCAGATACCCTTGCGTCGGCCCTGCTTACCCCATGGCAAATATTTTAAACAATTTTCTCAAAAAACAAAATGAAAACACAGTTTTGTTTTTAAATCATATATTGTCGTTTGTTCAGCAACTCTCAAAAGTATTTTATACAAAAAACAGTAGCAAAAAATATTTGATTATGTCATTGTGTGAGAATGTCAATTGTTTTTGTTACGTGTGGAATATTTTTTTTAAATACATTATTTACACTTTTCAGTCCCTATAATCCGTTACACCGTCTAAATGCGGATATCTTTTTTGAAAAAAATCTCAATAAGTACATTTTACTTATTTAAAGCCTGAAAAAACTGTTAATAAGAAATTGTTTCATATTAATATTGTTTTAGCTTTTCGGCTATTTCCACATCAAGAGGAAATGTTAAAAAGCCTGTTATTTTAAAAGGCACTGTATAATTTGAAAAACGCATTATTCTGGATTCAATCATAATTCGACTTTCAGTGTTTAAATGGTATGAATTACCTGTTATTAAGGTCTATTATGATCAGTATGCTATTATAGGAATAGATATAAAATAAAAAACTGCCAAGAAACTGAAAAAATAATTTTGATTGTCAAAATTGGTGCATTTAAATTTGCATGTTTTTAGATTTAAGTTTTTTTTTTTGTAGTTTAGGGTGTAAGTATGTTCTTTATAAATGCAATTTTGAAAAATGATCTTGCACTTCAAAGCACAACGGCAACCACAGAAAACTGATCATGTTGTACCTCCTTCATATACAGGGTGTCCCAAATTCGAGTAAATGCATGGGTATCTCGCTTTTTCTAAGAGCTACGAAGTCGGTTAAATTAGAGCAAAGTTGCGAAATTAGATGCTCATCAAATATCAGCAAAGAAAATTTTCTTAGCTGTCTTAGTTCAAAAGTTATCCAAGAAAAACTGAAAAAATTGATTTTCGTTTTTTTGCCCCATTTCCTACATTTTTTAAGATATCGACAATCTGGAAGCACTTCTCCTGGGCAAATTCTTACGCTTTATATTTTGGGATAACACAAAATTTCCAACAACGTTTCGTTTCTTCAGAACCATCAACTTCATTTTCTTAAATACGCCGAAAAAAATTTAATCTCATAGTCGGATAGCATTTTGTCTTCTGATTTCAATGATATATGACAAAATAATTTTGTTGTTGTTCTGTTAAAACCGTCACTTTGACATTAATATGATCGTAATTAATTTTTTATTTTCACTATGTTCTGGTAGTACATTTTTAATTAATTTATATATTCGCTATCCCTTCGTGTATTGCGGAGTATTGTTAAAATAATTTTCGTCAATTATAGAAAATAAAAGGTGTTACAAATATGATATTGTAATTGATTTTAATGAAGTATTAAATAAACTGTTGAAAATTAAAAAGCATGTCATGACAAATCAAAATTTTGTGTATATTATGACATTTCTCGAATTCCTTAAAAAGTATTGATTGTCATATTTAATAAAATGGTTATCACAAACAAAGAAAAACAGGTCATATCAAAGAATTTCTAGCTGGTTGCAAATTATACAATTAATCACGATCATATTAATGTCAAAGTGACAGTTTTAACAGAACAAAAAAAGTTTTTTTTTTTTTTTTTGTATAAGATCATTTGATTCAAAAATTGGACAAAATGAGTTTTTCTCAAATTTTTGTGGTAAAATATCCTTTTAGATATTAAGTGTCATATATCATTGAAATCAGAAGACAAAATGCTATCCGACTATGAGATTAAATTTTTTTCGCCGTAATTAAAAAAATGAAGATGATGGTTCTGAAGAGACGAAACGTTGTTGGAAATTTTATGTTACCTCAAAATACAAAGTGTAAGAAGTTGCCGTGGAGAAGTGCTTCCAGATTGTCGATATCTTAAAAAATGTAGGAAATGGGGCAAAAAAACGAAAATCAATTTTTTCAGTTTTTCTTGGATAACTTTTGAACTAAGACAGCTATGAAAATTTTCTTTGCAGATATTTGATGAGCATCTAATTTCACAACTTTGTCCTAATTTTACCGACCTCGTAGCTCTTAAGATAAGCGAGATACCCATGCATTTACTCGAATTTGGGACATCCTGTATAGGGTGTTTATATTTGACAAACAATAAAACAACGAACATAAAAATTAACTATCAATAAATAGATAAGCTCTTTATTGTTTTCACTTTAAAGAAAGTATTGTTTATATTATCGCTAAATATATTGCAATTTAAATGACGTAAATAAAAAACAAAAATACTTATTGCATTTATTGTTCCAATTTCCAAACGTTTCCGTTCATCAGTTCCCTACATTTCCATAAAAAAAAAACTTATTAATAGCTTACATTATATCTTGGTATTGATTATAAATTTCGACAGTTACATTTGTCTGTTCAAGAAGTTTAATTTTAATTGTGATATACTTTCCAACCCAAGTCATCGAATTCCAGGTTTTATTTTTTTTTTTACTTTGTGGTTTACAATTCTTTGACAATTATCAATTATCGAAAAAAAAAATTGGTATATTATAATTATTTTAAAGTACACTAAACTTAAGGAATAAGTGAGGATATTGTTAAGCCCAAAAAATACTTACTTACTCAAATAAGAAAAAATATGGTACAATTTAAAAAAATACTACTAGCCATTTTACCTTAAACCATGACACAGTAGCGTAGTTTTTATACAACAATTTTTTCTTGAAACATAAAGTATGTAATTGAGGTGCTCGTTTTGAAACAAGCAGTATAGCATATTTCAAATAGTAATAAATAAATTTAATTGAAAAATTAGACATAACACGAAATTCTTTATTTATTGACCGCATAACACAATTAATATATACAATGAAAAATTCTACTACTTTAAATTCAACACAGCGTTCTTAATCATACGCTTTACCTACAACAAAAATGAACAAATTTAATTGATCTATGAATATTTATATGTAAGCAAGTTATCGAAGTATCCCTCATCATGTGTATGCTGTTTACATTAAGTTAAGAAGCGCTTGATAAATTTTAATTTTGTCGAACCCTTACATCTAAATCAAAATTTTAAAATCTTTCATAATACAGAAAAGGGCAACTATGTTACGTAACATGAGAAGGTTACATCGACATATACAGTCTAGATTTTACTTATTTATATTATTAAAAACTCACTCTCGTTTGCTCGTTCTTCTGCACGAGCTTTCATACGAGTGATAAATGCAGCTCCTTTATTCTTTCGAAAGTTTTCATAAGGATCGTTTAAATCGCACCCGATTCCTTTGAACTGATCCTGTCGATCACGCACATCACCACCGGATATAGGAGTATCTATACCTTGTTCATTTGCACCTAAACCACTACCGCCCCATCCCATTCTTCGTAGCATTTGATGACCTTTATTACTAGAATCCAGTTCTTGAGCAGTTTCTGGTCTCACGAAAGCAGCAGAACTGAAAAGAAAATGTAATTAATAATAGCCAAAACTTTACTTTTTTACTTTTATTAAGTTACCAAGGTATTTTTCAAAATATTTGACTTGCTAAAAACTAAGCGCTGTATGCAACTGTTTGCTAACTCAACCGAATTTCTATCTCTTATATCATGCAAGATATCTATAGCAGCCAAAATTATGTGGTACAAAATTTTGAGTAATTTAAAAAGGTAAGGTTTTTAGTCTTCTATCAACAAAAAAGTTATAAAGGCGTTATACCCAAATTTAACCCAACTTTACACCTTTTTTTTAAATTGGTAACTGGTTTTGTTGGCGTTAAAATCGGATATAGCGTCCATAAGAAAAAATTGACTTGATGATGGTTTTAAAAAAACGAAACGTTGCACGGAAAATTTAATTGGGGATTCTGATTCCTTGCAAAAAGTGGCCTTGAAAAAGTTGTTACAGAAATGAAATTCGACATCAAATGAAAAAGTTACGAGTGAAAAACAAAAATCCACTTTTTTACTTTTTTCCCTATATCTCAAAAACTAAAAGAGCTAGATAAGTTCTGTTTGCGTCAAATTATTAAGCATCTGAATATACAACTTTGCCCTAATTTAACCGAAGTCGTAACTCTTACCGCTTACGAGATCTCCAAAGTGGCCCTTGAAAAACGAGAACCCTGTATACAATTTTTTCTCCTTTAAATTTTCACTGAAAACTTAATTCTACTCTTGCCCTCTTTGACAGACTGTACAGAGTGGACCAAATTCAAATGTTTTATGAGGTATCTCCGTTACCATAATAGTTAGCAAAAATCTGATATCGGTCTCTCGAGTTATATTTGTGATATAAAAAACACACCTGTGTTATCAGATTTTTTAAATTACTGTCCCTATTGGTACTACAGACGAAAAATTAAATTACATAGTTTTTGAAAATTTACGATAACTTCTTTATTTATAAAAATAGAATTAAAAGTTATGCACGTTTTCAATAAACATTTTTATGCTTAATTTAAGATCATTTTTGAATTTTTTAATGATCTTGACGTTTAAGATGTGGTAAATCAAATTTTTTTAAAATGAAAACTATAGTTCTAGTAGGTCATGACTTTATATAAGAGAGCATTATTAAGCCTTTCAGAAATATATACTTTTATATAAGTGTTGCAAAAAATAATCAAGATATGGCTAATTTTGTGAAAATTTTATTACCACACTTTGCCGTGATTTTGTAAACAAAGATGTTTGCAATTAAAAGACAACTAAACATTACTTCCAAGTAAATTCTGCAGCAGCATCCACGTTTTTACGATTAACAATGTAAACCTTTAACATTAAACTTTTCAAAGTATTCAAATTTAGCCATGTTCACTAGGGGTGGGCAATTTCGAAATTATACCGACATACCGATATATCGATATAAAAGGGGCGGGGACCAAAACAACTGAAAAAAGAGTCTGCTGACCTAAAAAAAAGCTTCTCATCCTTATTTTTGTTGTCCATACCACGAAATATCGATATCAAAATTATATTGATATATCGCCCACCCCTAATGTTCACAATACCACAATAAACAGATATAAAATACAAAAAAAGTATAGTTTAAAGTTTGAAAATTTACTTGGATATGACGTTTAGCTGTTTATTAATTGTAAACATCAGTTGTTTATGAAATTATGAAATGTTTTTGTGATAAATTTTTTACAAAAGTGGCCATATCTCAGTATTTTTTACAACAAATATATAAAACTATGTATTTTTAAAAAGCTAAACAAATGGTTTTTTTAAAGTCATGGCTTCCTAGAGCTTTCATTTAAAAAATATATGTTTACATCATATCTTAAAAGTCCAGGTAGTTAAAAAAAATATTTTAAAATTGTTTTTAAATTAAGCATAAAAATGTTTTTAAAATTTATAAATAAAGAAGTTACAGTAAATTTTCGAAAACGATGAAATTTAATTTTTGTCTGTGGTACCAAACTATGTAAAAAATCTAATAACACAGGCGTGTTTATCTCAAAAAAAAAACAATTGACCAGTATCAAATTTTCGCTAACTATCATTGTAAGAGGTAACCCGTAAAACATTCGAATTTGGTCCACCTCTTCTTTAAAAGCTTATGACGGTCACAGAAACTTTTGTTTTTAAGATTGTTTGTTGATATAATTTTGAAATGCCCTGTACATCATCTATTACTAACCTAAAGCTAGCTGGAGGAGGAGATGGCGAATGCGCAACTACTGGAGGTGGAGACCTGGAACGAGACCGTGAAGAACTCTTCCTGCTGCCACGTTTGCTTCGACTACGTCTGCGTGAACGACGGGGACTTTTCGATCTAGATCTTCTGTGCTGCTGAGGTGGAGGTGAGGGCGATAAACTCGCATAGCGTCGTCGAGGTGGCGATGGCTCTTTTTCCAGAGGTATGAATACAGGACTTGGCGTACGCGACCTCTCGCGAAGTCCAGCCTTTATTGCGTCGTCCTTTTCGCGCTTTGCAATGTTCTTAGCCTTGAAGTACTCGTACAAACCTAACTTTTCCCAACCTTCACTGGAGTTGCAAGGGTTAATTATGAGTAAATTATAATACAGGTAGAACATATAATAAATATTAGAATATTTATAATAAACAAAATATTTGAACATATTTACATCACATATTTAACAAGAATTTGTTAAAAAGAGAAGACCAGGTACAGTTTTTTATTGTATCGCAAACACAAGCAAAGCAGGAAACAAGGAAAATCTTGATATCCAGGAACATTACATGTATTTAAGTTTGTCTACTATTTGACTACATTTTCTGTGTATTTCTATTTAATTTGATTACTCGGATTGAATTAGATGTCTTTGAAAACTAGTATGTTAGTTTAATCAACCTAACAAACTCTACATGATTTTCAAGTGTCAAAAAGTTTGTTACCAGCTAAGGGGAGTGAGAAGCAAAGAATTTGGAATTCTGTATTATGCGGAACTTAAATGCACATGAAATAGCCTCGCCCAGGTGCAGGAGTCAAACCTGAAGAACGATAATCAACCCAGAAAAAGACCCATTTCAAATATAAAGAACTGTGAATATGTATTTTTTAACAGTTTCAAACTGTTGAAATAGCAGTTATAGATGTAAAATACATACATTAAGAAGATGTTGGGTATTTTACTTTAACTGTATGCACATTCTAAGACCTAACTTTATTTTGGAGAACAGTGTAGCTTAACATTTCACACACTGATGTACTAGATAACCAAGAAAATCTAATGTAACATTAGGTTTTTAATAGAAGACATGTCATTTCCAGATGTGGTGAATCAATTTCCTATCTACTGCTGCACTTACGAATTTGCAGACATTCATTTAAATTTTAAAAAATAATTAAAGTAATTCGAAATGTTAAAGATATAAAAAATAAAAAAACAATTATAAATTAAATAAAAATATTATTGTGTTGGTGGGATGCTATAATTTTTTAATAGTTAATTTTTATTTAAAGCAAAGTAGTTTGTGAAAAAATAATAAACAAGTAGTAGTAGAATTAATCAGAACTTTTAGTATAAGTGTTAAATATGAATTAATAATATAAACAGAAATAAAATCAAATCAAAATATAAGTAACACTTGTTACAATTTTTTTAATAAAAACGATTTGATTTTTATATTTGTCCTTCATAATTCAGGTTATTATTTATTATCTGTCCATTATTTTGATCATCAAAAATTTACCAAAAACATCTTGTTACTTTTTACTATTTTTTTGTTGTTTTATAATTTTTGCAGAGGCTATTTTAATTGAACTAATTTTTGCAAACGAAATCAAATTTATACCATGTGACTGGAAAATTCAAGAACTTTTAAATAACGATTCACAAAAACTTGAACAAAATTTTCAAAATCTTGTACCTCAAAACCTTGTATATAACTTCTTTAAAAAAACTGAAGTACATACAATCTAATGGGGTATTTAATACAGAGTTGCGATAACTTTTGTGAAAAACACCAAAGCTCTGTCTTCTAAAATAATGCAGATACCAGGTTAGGCAGCTCTTCTTAGCACACCCTGCACAAAACCAATAATTTCTCCTTTATGTTCACATAAATTAAAAAGGGGATGGAGGGGAAGTGAGAAAGGAATATTAAGTGGGAAAGAGACTTGGCTTTGAAAATTACACCAAGTCACAGACTAAATTAAGTGAAACAATTACATAGCTCCAAGCACTTTGTTTCTGCTTTATTGTTCTATAGGTGGTAATGTAACTAATGTAGACGTTCCACTTGTTGATTTAAAAAAATTAAGCGCTGTTCAATAAATTTAACAATAAAAAAACACAACTGCAACGTGCTACAGAACGATAACAGTGTTTCAAATTCCAGCTGAACACTTTGTATGGGATTACAGCACTGCAACTTTGTATGATAAAATCTTCTTAATGAAACGTGTTGATAATAAGATGAAAACCTTTTTACATTATATACTTTCATGCTTTCGAAGTCCTAACCTTTTCTTTACAAAAAAAGAATCCAGTTGTTAATTACAACTATCTACGAAATGTATTGGTTAAGCAAGTGTTATGTTTATATAAATAAGACAAGAAAGTTTCAGTATCACCTTTGTTGTTAATACAAAATCTTGTTTTATGTAGAATGTGCTCAAAATGCTTCGTAGAGCCTGTGCTCTTGCATCTTATGCAAGAACAAGAATCGACACTTTTATACAATCAAATCGCTGTTATGTAATCAAGATTAGGAATTGAAAACGGAACAAAAACGATAAACGAAATTACACGAAATTTTTATAAGAACCAAAACAGAAACGAAAACGAAATTATTGTTTTTCGTTCAGTATTGAAATGAAATAAATAATTTCTTACTGCTTTCAACCGGTTTTATCACTATTTAAATTTTAATCATTACACACTAACAGTGATTTAACGTCTGTGCTTAGGGGATTCCCCGAGGCAGTAAAATATTTCACTTAAAACAAGTGAGCTTCACTTTTCTCAGTGTATATTATTAGATATAGATCGTGTGTATATTTTCATTAAAAAAATTAAGTTGTGCTTTTACACCTGACGAACGTGAAGTTATTTTAAATAAAATGCACATGATTTATTTGAATAAATGTTAATTATGTTTAACAATTTGGTAAATCTAATATAGTAGTTAGCCAATTTAAAATATGTCGTCCATAAGGATCAAAACCCCAACATATCACTGTTTATAATTTAGCTGAGGCCCAATGATTGCTAAGAAACTGAAGAATGTAAATGGACTTTAAAACTCATCACAAACACTTTACTTTTATCACTGGATTACCAAAATTACAAAATACCATGCCAAATTTGTTCTTATTTAAAGGCGCACAAAATTAATTTTTTTTCCCCGTTCCGATCAGAAACAAATGAAATATTTTTCGTTTTTAGTCCGTTTAATAAACTAGTCTTAAAACTGGAAGAAATATAAATTCTATAATTGAATGAAATTTAGCAATGTGTTTGTTTCAACTAGATATGTTTAAAAGCACTCCAGTAATTGCTCTTTGTATAAAATAACTCACCTAGTATACATTTATGAGCATTATTTCATTATTTGTGTTTGAAATATTTGGTGAAAATTATGAAACTAATTTACCAATGTTACGACGGCACATAAGTTTTAACAGTAAGGTACACATTCCACTGATATGGGCAAACACATTTTACCTGTCTCTTGGTCGTTCATGACTAGGAGGTGCATAGAAGGCATCCACTGCAGCAATTAACCGATCGCTGGGTGGTTGTGGCGGGGGCAACCTAATATCTTTAGGATCTAACGGTTTAAAAGAGGCATCTTCCAACTAGAACCAGTACATGTTACGACAATTTAATAATACTGCAACAGCATTTGATAGCAAAAATATGGGATGCATTTGTAGAAATAATTTAGACACACAATTAGCATACCTTAATTAATGGAACGATAAGTCCAGCAGGTAATTCGTAATATGGAACTGTAGGCATGAAATCTTCCTCAGGGAGTAGTGCTGGTTGAGGGGCAGGTATAAAACCGGGCGGTGGTTTTGAAAAGTCAGGAAACACACCTGGTGGCGGGAAAAAACCTGGAGGAGGTTGAGAAAAGGTCGGGATGCCGTTATCTATTTGGCCCAATATAGGAGGTGGTACAGAGGGATTCATAGGTGGAAGAAAGTTTTCTGCTGGTTGAGGAAGGGCCATATTAGGATTTGGAGGATTCATGCCTGGTTGAGTTGTTATGTTCTGTTGCTGATTCTGTTGAAGCATTGGTCCTGGTGTACTCACGCTTTGCTGGGCCATACTTTGTTGTAAATTGGCTTGTAAAGCATCCAGCGAAATTATATTGTTAGACGGTGCAGGTGCTGGAGCCGGTGGAGGTTCGATAATAGTTTGAACTTCCAGTGTTTGCTTCTGTTGTTGCAGTTCCATAATCTGTTGCATTGCGTGACAAACAAATGCCTGATGCTGCGCCTGATAACCATCAAAAGTTGCTTTAGTTTGTTGGGCTAACGGTGCCACATCAGCAGTAAATTTTGCCATTTGGTCGGCTTTAAACTGCTGATAACTAGTAGATGGTACTCGCATTTTATCAACAGTTTGAGGAGCCAAATAGTTGGCTTTGGACTCCCAAAGTTTTAATAGTTTTTCCAATTTATGTTTTTGTTCATCTGTAGCACTAATACTGGCACTGCAAAACATTGGTACCACGACTGACTCTAAAGCGTCCTTCAACTCAGTCGCATTTTTCCGTGCACTAATAAAAACAATTTCATTTATTACTTACACTTTTTGTGTACTGTACTTATTTTATTTAAATTATCATAAATAGATAATCAAAATTTAACACCTTGAAATGTTTACAACATTAAGTCTTATTTTAATACAAAGGGTATCCTAAACTCAAGGTTTCTTAATTTCTATGTATCTATAGGTTCATTCCAGCAGGAGATTTTGTACTAATACATGAACTGTTTTATGCAGATGCATCAACTATGGATGAATAAATGTATTAGTCACCGCCGGATTGTTTTAACAATCTGGGTAACGTAAATGACATTTGTGCCAATTGGGTTCCAAGAAATTTACGCATTGCAAGTGTAAAGATCTTAAGAAACCAGTAATAATATGGAATTGGGAGGGAGATGCATAGCTATCAGAGACCACGTTAGTTGTGCATGTAAAACTCCAGCGATAGTTCTTGCCTTCGTTGTACTACTTTTACCGTCAACAACTAACTGTCCGATGAACTATCAGAGACTATGCTGGAACGCGATATTGATACTGTGCAGAATCTGATCGCTCATCGGATAGTACATAGCCTTGCTGAAACAAAGCTTATGTGTAAAAAAAATTTATAAATGATTTTTATGTTTTTATTAATAACTTTACAACTTAGAAAGCTGTTATTTTTCTTTAAAATTATTATTCAGCACCAAATCACACAACTGTGCCTCAATGCATTTTGCATGTCTTAAGTCAAGAAATTCATATTTTGCCTCATATTTGGGACACCCTGTGTAGTAAATACAAAGTACAGTAGACTCCCGTATAACGCGGTTAATACGTTACGCGTTGTATGAAATCACGTATGGGCAGGCGAGCGTCCCCTAGGGGAGATGAGTGGTAGAATAATGTTTGAGAGACTCCATAGAAGAATCATCCTCCGGATCCGAATTTTAAATGCTCACAGTAGTGCAGTGTTGCCAAAATAAAGAAAAACGTAATTTAATGAAATTTGAAAAATATGCGTTTTTTTTTTTTATGCGTAAAACTTAATAACTTTCTTATTTATTATCGTATCTCGGCGATTTTTTCATTAAATTATTCTCTTTGATTGGTTAAATCGCACTGTGTGAAACAATTATTCTTCACGAGATTTTATAACTCTGTAAAATAAGTTTAAAGCGTGACCTCGTACATTTTGGAAAGCACGTGCAGCGTAAAATGACACATGCAAAAACTTTTTTTATTTTTATAATTAGGTCACTACTATATCGAGACGAAATTGTAACTAAATATTAACCAAGTTTTTGCAACAAACAGAACTTAGATATCCCTAACGGTTTAAAAGAGACGCCCTTTTAAATAAATGTAATTTTTTAATGAAAACTATGATAAATTAATTTGCCAGTTAAAGGGTTAACAAAAAATTTGTATTTAAAGAAATTCTTAACCTTTTCTGCGGAAATTAAAGAGCAGTGAAAAAAGCATTTAACGAAGAAAAAAAAACTATAATATAGTAAAATTTAAAAAAAAAAATGTTAGCCATTCACGGAAAAAGGTTCTAAAATTTTTAATTTTTAAAATAATTTCGTAATTTTAAGAGGTAAAAAAAATATTTTTTTTTGGATCTCGACGTAAGCCTACAATCCTACATAAACAGAATATTTTTATGAATTAACGTTTTCGTGTAATTTTGCATTAACATTACAACTTAAACCACTGTATATTAGTTATTACCTATTTGAAAAATCAACAAAATGCACGCATTTTGTAATATATTTTTTATGGCTTTACAGATAACTAATGTCAAAAAAAAATTAAAGTCTGGCACATACACACCTGCACACTTAATACACGGGCGTCAACACGAAAATAGCCAAAACGGGTACAGGGGACCTTTAAACATGTAAATGCGTCGAAAAATGGAATTCGAAAATTTTTGCGATCGTAATACATACTTTGATCACACGTATGGCGAAAGTAAAAGTAAAACGAAATAAATCCTTAGCGGTGGACATAACAAGCTATGCATGTAAAAAATATATAGCGCGTTGTATGAAAAAGCCGTCGCAATATCTTTAGCGCGTTGTAGGAACTCGCATTATACGGAAGTCTACTGTAATTGTTTTTTCTACATTAAACACAAGGGGAAAACAAAAAATACCTTCAAATGTTGCCAACTGGCTTTTAATAATCAAACATTACTTACAATGTTTTTTAAAATATGTAAATATTAATAAAACAATTAGAGCAATGTTTGTAGAACACAATTTTTTATTAAATATTTGATCTAGAAGGCATTCTAGTGGCTTATATTTTTAAATTTCTTATGTCGGCCAACACTTCTAACTCCATCAACGGCAATAAATCATAAACTTCTATTCTTTGAATATTTTTTCAAGACCAGAGACGCACACAGACATTTTTTATGGGAGTATCAGAGAATTAATTTAATTTTAAAATTAAATATTTTAAAGCTGCCACATCTATTTTATTCATTAACTACTGGTGGTTGAACATGCACTTATGAAGATTTCATTGTGCACACTTCATTACTAAACATTCTCATAAAAATACTTATTTTTATCAAATTTTGGGAGTGGTTTGAAGCTTTCGACCGTTCCCATATGTGCGCCTCTGATCACAACACATAATATGATATACTTACCAATGGTGTAACACATCGTTAACCAAGTATATTATATGAAGCTTTTGAGCGAAAGGTACAGATCCTTGTACAACCTTATACAAAAGACAATGAGCTACACAAAGGGACTGCGATCTTGCAGCAGCGTGTTGCAAAATCCACGATTTACCATTACTTATACTATCTTTTGTGCAAGTATCAATTATTGGCTGCAAAATAGTATATAACTCTTTAAGATTTATATCGCATGCTTCCGCCTCTTGCTGAAGCTCCAATGTTTCACATTTTGCTACAGTTGCTTCTACTTGCGCTTGCTGTTGCTGAAGAAGCACCTACAACAGAAATTGCACTAAACGAAAAAACATAGTTAATTAACGTAACATACTGTATGTTGTGCCGATAAATTTTGTTCACTTTGTTTAATCTGTTCCCGTAAAGCTTCTTGCTGTTGGATAATATGTTCTATTTCAGGATTATTTTGACTAGAAACTGGGGTGTTGTTCCAATTATTTTGCGACATTCCGTTCATCTCTTGTTGCTTTAAAACTAAATTAATTGATAAATAAACTAGTGTATAAATTTACTAATGTACTCACTTGCTTGCTCGGTTGTAACTTTATATTGATAATAGTTAAAATGTTCTCCACCAAAGAGAAATTGAAACTTTGGATTTCCCTTCTGTTTATTTTTTGTCATCTGTTCAAATTCGGGGCCATTTCTAGCTACAAACTGTGCTAATTTGTCAATTATATTTCTTAGTTCTGTATCTATAACAAAATGTATAAAAAATTATGTTATTGCCATGATGTATTAACAATCCTATTATAAATGTTTGATTTACCTTGTGGAGGCTGAGGCAAATCCATTTTTCATATCTTTATTGGTTATAAGCCAAAATCCGTAGAAATAACAAAAACCATTATTCTTCTACACAAGCACAAAAATCTGTATGTAATTAAACGGGTATAATTTGCCCGTCTTTCTAATTTCGATACTTAGCTAGCCGCTTTTTAACACATAAATAAAAAGTGGAACTGTAGGAATATTTTCTTAAATTTTGTAAAGTGTGGTACGTGTGGTAGAACCGTATGTCAAATAGCAGACTCTATTGAACTATGACTGAAAACCAAGTCATTAATGGTTGCTACCACGTTGCTACTACCTTAACGTAAAGATAGCATCAAACACAATTTTATTCGCATAAAGTATTTAATATATCATTACAATCATAACACACCGATTTATGTCGGTAATTTACACAAGAATTCTTTAATATAATTTATTTATGGTATTTACGTTTTCCTGGATTAACTTAAATTTTGGAAGTATCATCAATAAAAATTGCTATTGGAAGTTCTAACTGCACGCAGTAGTTTACACAAATAAGTAGTTCGTTCATAAGTAGTTTATTGCAACCTGTGTATGCTTTCATGTGGTAATATTGAGGTTATCTGTAAACGTAAATTACTGCTATATAAGAAACGTTTTAAAAGTCATTGGACATTTTAAAAGTAATATTTTTATAAAAATAATGTTTAACCATCTGTTGTTACAAGCTGCTAACTGTAGTACCAGAAGTGATTTGCTACAAAAAGTTTTAGATCCACAATCAAAAACTAAGGATTGTGCTGCAAGACATGATTTAAAAGGGTCAAAACAAGGCTCATGGCAAAGTCCACTAAAAGGTATTATGAAA
The DNA here is from genome assembly GCA_947652605.1 of Elmis aenea. Taxonomy (NCBI): domain Eukaryota; kingdom Metazoa; phylum Arthropoda; class Insecta; order Coleoptera; family Elmidae; genus Elmis; species Elmis aenea. Next base: position 39,520,529 of record OX393579.1, on the reverse strand, counting down.
ACTCCTAAACGACAAATAATAAACCAAAACTCTAGTTCTGAAGATGATAATGGCTCTGAAGATCTAAGTTATATTAAAGGTCAAAATATAAACACCTTTGATTTAACACCATTGGCATCATCCACACAAATAGAAGAAACTCCTAAATTAAAACATCACAAGCATAATAGCAGTAAAAATAAAAAACATGAATATGATGATCAAAACAACACAAGTAAAAAAAGTAAAAATGGGTCAATAGCAGAGAGATATCGGACCATTTCAGCAAGCGATAATGACTATTCTGACTCTGAAGCTGTTATGCAATCAGGTAAATCAAAGAAAAGTAAGCATAGAAAAAAAAGTCGTCCAAATTTGAGTGAAGATTCAACAAGTAATCTAACATTAAACAAACATAAAACTGATTCAAGTTCAGATGCAAATTCGCAATCAGATTCATACCAAAAACTTAAACAATCAAAAAAGATTAAGACTGATGTTAGTGAAAGAGAAGAGAATTTTATTAATGACAAACCACTATTGAAGAATAAGAAATTAAAAGAGATGAACCTTAAACAAAAGCACGCCGTTACTTTAAGTTCGAAGTCAATAATACAAAAAACCAAGCATGAAAAAAATTCTTCGAACTCCGATTCAAGTACATCATCATCAAATTACAAAAAAAAATCAAAACTTATGACAAAAATGTCGAAAGTTTCAAACGATTCTGATTCTGAATCATCATCAAATTACAAGAATAAATCGAAACTGAAGACAAAAATGTCAGAAGTTTCAAACGATTCTGATTCTGAATCATCAAATTCAAGCACTAACAATTTTCAGCAGACTTTTAAGCAGAAGAAAGTGACACATAGCCAAAGTAATTCTGAAATGATAAAATTTGAAGATCGTAATGAACAACTTATCAAACAGAAACCAGTTAACAACATTGTTATTCCAGATGACTCAAATTATGAAATTTTTTTAATGCAAATACCGAAAAGATTACATCCACAACTTTTAACAGACCTTCATTTATCTTTGGTGAAAAACACTAAAATAATTGGAGATGATTGCAAATATGTTTGTAGTGTAGACAGTGAAAAACAAAATGCTTTAAACATATTAACAGCTGTGGATAAAAAATATAGAATTAAAACTATTAATTCAGTTGGAACTATTACCTTACGTAAACGCATTAAATCCAACAAGAAAACAAACCTTCCAATGTATGCCTCAGATTATGTTGAATTTCCGAACGACTTGAAAATACGGCATCCATTATTTGGTGTGAACTATAATTCTAAAATTAATTTAGATATAAAAACTCTCACAAAATTACACAACACGGAGATTTCAATAAAGAAACGAACGAAAAAGGCAAAATTACAGAGAAGTAAAGATTTTAAAGAAGAATCACACAAAGATGAAGAAATTTTCAAATATCTCAACCTAGGAGATAATAATAAAGAAGGGCCTTCTACCAAGAAATTTGAAGATCAAGATCATACTACTCTGCCGAAGAAAGCAAAGAAAATGAAGCATCTCAAAACGGAGGAACAGATTAAGGATGAATTTAAGTATCCAGAAAGTAACTACCTTCTAGAAGAACATGAGTCCAAAAAGAAGAAGTTGAAAATTAAGGAAGAAAATATTGAATGGACTGATTTTGAACATGAAAAGGTTCATAAACATAAAAAACGGGACAAACACAAGAACATCTCAAATGAGGACGATGTTGATGGTATTTTACCTTTAACAAAGGAATTTGAAGATTATGAACATTCTACACCACCGAAAAAACTAAAGAAAAGGAAGCACTTTAAAACGGAGGAACATATTGAAGATGAATTCAAGTATCCAGAAAGCAACTATCTTCCAGAAGAACATGAGCCTAAAAACAAGAAGTTGAAAATTAAGGAAGAAGATATTGAATGGACTGATCTAGAACACGAAAAGGTTCATAAACATAAAAAACGGGACAAACACAAGAACAACTCAAATGAGGATGATTCTGATAGTGTTATACCTTCAACCAAGATATTTAAAGATCAGCAACATTTTTCTCCACCAAAGAAAGTAAAGAAAAGGAAGCTTTTTAAAACGGAGGAACAGATTGAAGATGAATTTAAGTGTCCAGAAAGTAACTATCTTCCAGAAGAACATACGCCCAAAAAGAAGTCAAAAATTAAGGAAGAAAATATTGAATCGACTGATCTTAAACACGAAAAGGTTCATAAACATAAAAAACGGGACAAACACAAGAAAAATTTAAATAAAGATGATTCTGATAGTGTTATACATGAAATGTTGCAACTTATGTCTTCAAAAATATTTGATACTTCACCTAAAGTACATAGTAAAAGTAAGAAATCACAAAAACATTTAAATTAACAGTGACAAAGACATTTTATTTAGTTGAGTTGTACAATGTTTTATACATTTTGAAATGTAATTTTATTTTTTGCATTTTATGTTCGAAAGTAGTTATTTATGTATCAAGGCCAAAAAGTACGTTTTGGCCGAGGTGCATATTACATTTTTTGTGCGATAGAATTAAAAACAATTTAAATTTTTAGTATTTTTCAAAAATATAGGTTAGAAACTACGCGACACTCTGTCACTGACAGACGTATGTACAGCATTACCGGCCCTCTCCTTAGCAACGGCCGAAAAAGTAACTTTTACGGCCGTTGCTAAGGATAGGGCCGGTAATTTAGTACTTTATGGTTGCTAACGCGTCCGTCAAACAGCTGTTTCTAGTACGATCGCACAAAAAATGATTTAAATGTATTTTATATTTTGTAGTTTGTGTGACTGACAAAAATGATTGTGGAAAATAAGTAGGTATATTTTATGGAAATAAAATTGTTTGTTATAAAAACCTTTATTTCATTGTTAACTAATTTTAAGTGTGGGGCAATTATGTAGTAGCGTAGTACGATGGTTATTTATAATTGTTTAATGGCACTTGCGGTTCTACTTGTTAACATCGAAATATCGTTCCATTGCGTCGGCGCAGTTTGTAGTGGGCAAGATGGCGGGGTTGAGCGAGTTGTCTGTGTCGGTAAGCAAGAAACAATTTTTGTACTTAAATTTAGCAAAAGTTTTGTGATGCCATCGTTTGATAACATAGAGCTGACGCTGCCGAACTTAGATATCATCAATTCTTACCCAAATTATGTGTATGTTACGCTTAAACACTGACCTATTTCGTCGATGAAAGCAAAAGTAGATGAGTTACAAACCCTTTATTCTTTTATTATTACCTTAACAATGCAGTTTAAACAATAACGTTGTAGTGGTAGTATGATTGCAGCTGTATATTTACAGACATTGTTAAATAAGCGAGTATTTGACAAATTACTCGTAGGTATTTTAATTTCGGCACTTTTAAACAAATACATTTTTCGATGAAATTAGGCATCCCGTTGTGCATGTTTATCTCGATTATATCCATATTTACCTATTGTATCACAATGTTGTTTAACAATCGGTTTAAAATTTGCAATAAAGAAACAGTAAAATATTAAGACACGTTGTCATGAACAAAGACCGTAGTGACTCGCTAAATCCAAAAATAACAAATTCTTGTTAACAGAATCGTGCTAAGAAAAGTATTAAGGCCATATGCCGGTATTTAAATTTGTTTAGTCGTATTCCGTTGACCTCCGATTTTATTTTAGTACCTATTGAGTTGGTGCCAATTCCGCAAAAACGTAGTTTTTCCAACTACGTTGTATTGTTGGAGTGTCTGAAACACGTCGACATAAGTAAAAAGTCAAGGAAAAACGTGTTCGGAGTACACTTGGCTGCTTTTAGAATGAATTATGCTAATAAAATATTTCTAGCGATGTGTGAAAAAAAGTCTAAGAAGTTTATTTTGGGTTAATTATTCAGGAAGTTATCCCACTCAAACTCGAAACTAAAATTTGGTTTTGAATTTTGAATTTGAGATAATATGCAATTTGAAAAGTAATTCGGCTTAATAATTATTTTTTTTTTAGTAATGTATAGATTTTGTTAACGTTTTATTTATAAATTAGCAACAAAGCGTTATTGTTTTTTGACTACTGACCACAAAAAAAAAACTTTACATATAAAAGCATAATTTTCGCCTATTTAAGCCAATGGAAAAACATTGTGTTTCTAGACTTTGAGACGGCATTATTCTCCTCTATCCTAAAAGGCACAAGTAAGAATTTTAGACTAACTCTCGTTAAATACAGTCCAAAATAAACCAAACATTTTTGTAGATTGTAAAATAGAAGATAAGCAGTAACCAATGTATAATATGGAAGTCCCGAAAGACTAAATTAGTTTATAAATCACGAAGTGACTTTTTTTGCTTTTTTGAATAGTAGTTTTGTGAAACAAAAAAAAAAACCTTTTTGTGCGATCGTACTAGAAACAGTTGTTTGACGGACGCGTTAGCAATCATAAAGTACTGCATTTCCGGCCCTATCCTTGACAACGGCCGAAAAACTTTTCGGGTTTTTCGGCCGCTACAGCGTACGAAAAAGATCACTTGCATTAAGCAGAATCGAAAGTGCATGTGCGTGTCTGAATATTAGTTCTCTGAGATTATGGCTTCCCCGATAAGGGTAGTGACGTAGAGGTCTTTAGGTTGTTAACTGTCAGGTAGTTTATAACCTAATATTTTCGTGTTGAAACTAATACTGAATACTGAATAAGTGTTGATTTACGTATGTTCTACGTTAAAGTAATTTATATATTTATATAATATTTAATTTATGAATAAAACATTACAATCGCACAAAAAAGGTTATTTAAATTATGTACAGAATTATGCAAGTACGATTCCACCGCTAACAGCATACGCCGTCATCTGTCAATGACGGAATGTCACGTAGTTTCTAACCTATATTTTTGAAAAACACTAAAAATTTAAATTGTTTTTAATTCGATCGCACAAAAAATGTAATATGCACCTCGGCCAAAACGTACTTTTTCGTACATGTCTTGGCCTTGATACATAAATAACTATTTTAATTCACATTTTTTCACAACAAAAAAAGCGAAAAGTGAAGATTCGATTTGTATAATCAATACACTTTTTCAAGTACAAATGGTTGATAAATAAGTCCATAAGCTTAAAAAATTCTGTTCAGGGTTTTTATCCTTCGATAATTAGTTTACTCGGATATAAAATAACAAATAAGAATTATCTAAAATGTGACCGTGCAATATTTGTGTGCATATTTTTACATTTAATTAAATTCCCAATGAAGATTATAAATATATCTTTGAACGTCTACAAATGGAAATTCAGCGTAGATATCGAATAAAACTATTATGCTTACAACTATTTGTTTTTAATTTACAAGCGCCTAATAACATGCATAGTTCCAAAAAATTTGTCTGTAGATTCGTGAACACGTGTACAGCATAGTGAATAAAAACGCTATGCAGATTAAAGTAGATTAGCAAGTGCGTTTTTTTTTTTTTGTAAAATGAAGTGACTGAATGTGGGGCAGCTATTTAAAAACGAAACGCTTTAGTGTACATCATTAAAATATTTAAAAACAAGTCTAATTGGTTAATATTTCATAAAACACGCCCCTTGAAACATATTCTTTACGGTCTGCTAAATGTTACCTTTTAATCAACAATTCTAAAACGCAGTAATACGAATTTTTTCAAATTAATCTTAATCGATGTATCAATAAGGTCCCCGAGAAGGTGTGACTAACGAGCCTTTTTGTCACGGGCTTGTACGTCACAGAGGCCCGTCGAAATTTAATTGATAATACCAAAATAAATGTCAACTTTAAAATATGTTAAATTAAAACACACAATTATGGGCGTGTCTTATAGTTTTATAGTTGTATATTTTAACGCAAATATTGCTTCTAAGGTAAAACACCGATTTTCCGGCTATCTTGGTTCCAAAGCCTTACCGATTTAACCGTTTTTCCGAACCAACCGTAAAGGATTAAATTTAAGCAAAATAAGTTGAGAATTTAACAAAATGCGGTATCAGGGTATCACCATCAACAATTGCAGTAAATAATGTAAGTAAGTTAGTAAGCGCGCTTACGTTATCTGTGGCACTGTGGCCAGTGGCCACCCAGTAAACCAATCTGGTGGCCACGTGATTTTCAATTATCCTCTCGGAATTTTGTCCGGAATCATCAGTGGCCGAAAAATCTCTCTCTTCAAAGCCTGAATTGGACAACGCAGAAAACGCGTCATGTGACTATTGACGGTTTAAAAAATATGTGTGATGACATTATGTAAATAACCACAAAACTTGTTTTGCGAATTATATGTACAGGGTGGTCCAAATTCGATGGGATTACTAACATGGGTATAGTATATCCCATATAAGACTTCTCATATCGGCTTAAGCATTTGGAACAACCCACGTACATACACAATCTTGGATTATAAACCTTAAATGATTTGTATGGCACAACACCTAAAATCATAATCGCATACCACATCTTCCTAATTGCTTTTCTTTGAGCATAATGACCATAATGCTGCAGTTCTAAACAAGTTCTTGCTAAAAGCTTATTACCTTATATACGCTATAATAGATTTTAAATTATAATTGTTTACAAGCAAAAACTTTTGGGAAACACTGATACAGATATTAATTTTCTTTTACCTAAGAACCCAAATTAAACCTTATTGAACCTTTCGACTGCTTGCGATAATATTCATTCAATTAAATTACAACTTTCATTGGCGTAGACTGAATTGTAAACACAAATAATATTTAAAGAAAGAGACGGAGATTGTGCATTTGTTTCGTTTAGTTCTGCCTCTTCTTAATCCGCTGTGAGCAATTTTAAATGGGATATACTATATCTCGCTTAATAGCCAAGACAGCGAAACGGTTCAATTACCAAAAATGTGCAGTTTTTTGGGACAAACTCAGAACCGTTTTTAAAAATATCATTTCCGGTTTTTGAGTTATTAAAGAAAAAATGTTTTTTTGTTATATTTATAATGTCATATCTCCCTTATTGTTTTAAATATCGAAAAAGTTTATGACAATTATTTTTAGATATTTTTATGTAGAGTATGACAAATTTTTTTTTAAAATTTACGCTCGCCGTTAAAAAGTTATGACACAAAATCACCTTTTTTTTTTTAAATGGATGCCATGGTTGGCTATGACCTATTTAACTTCCTATTTTTTTCCCTTTCCAAATATATAAGGGTTCATGTATTTATTTTCATTAATACGCAAGTTACAAAGGTTTTTTAATTTTATTAAAGATGAGAAACAAAAAGTAGGCTGTGAAAACAAAAAAAAACAAGAAAAACCGGAAATGATAGAGTATATTTGAGAACTGTTCTGAGTTTGTCTCAAAAAACTGCACATTTTTGGTAATTTAACCGTTTCTCTAGACTATTAAGCGAGATACCCATGTAATCCCATCGAATTTGGACCACCCTGTACAATCCTAATTTCATTTGATTTTTATTAACATTAAATACTGAGATAGTAATACATTTCCCCTTCGCTTTGGTCACTAGGCTGGCTACTCATTGTGTAAATTAAAAAGAGCAAACGTAAGATACAACTACAACACCGATTTTCCGGCACTCTCGGTTCCGAAGCCTTACCGGATTAACCATTTTGCCGGACCAACCGTAAATTCATAGCTAGGGTTAAAGGTATGATATGCAACCTCGATTTAAACGTCAAAATGGCAAACTTTTATCTACAATATAAAGAAATGTCGAAAATAAGTGAGGAAAAGATAATATAGCTTTCTTGTTTTTATCTTTCAATTGTTTTAAAATTACCGCTGTCTACCTTCATAGCCTACTCGAAAAAATAACGTTGCCCTAATAATTTATAATAAAATCGCGATATCTCGAAAAATATTAGTTTCAGGTATGAAACATGGTTGATGTTTTTAAAAGGCAATGAAATTTTCTTCAATACTATGTAAAAACAAATTTAATAGCGTGTTGTATTTAAGAAAATTAAGTTATCGATGTTTAAAGTTTCACAAGTTTGACCAAGCGTAAAAAACACCTTGTATAATATTTTTTAAATGTAACTCGCGCAAAGTGTTCATTAATCTATTGTCAATCTAGTTTTTAAACGAAATTCTACTGCTTGTTTAAATAACTTAAATGTTAAAAAAAATTGAAAGTGCCGTGTCGATCAAATTTTTTATAAAAATGTAAATTAAACGGAAACGGTTGACTTAAGACCCATATAACCTTACACATTTTTTAAAGTAAATTTTAAAAGGAATCCAAAAATGTAGAAATATACTGGGTGTTCTATTTAAAATTTTAAAGTTTGAGTCCGTTTCCGATTGAACCGGAAGTCGTATTGTAACCTTAATATTTTCATCGAATCCGAAAAATACCATACGCTCAGATACAAAACTTCATTGCTATATCTGCAATAGTACTCTTGATCAGCGTTTTTCAAACACTTCTGAAACACGCGACCCAAATAATTTTCTAGAAATGAGAGTACGACCCATTGGACTCTGGTCGAGAGGTCCGGCAAATTTTTGCTCGAAGCGCACGAGGCTGGGGCGCGGGGAGGGTGTCACCATCCCTGCAAGAAAATTTTTGAAAAAATACCTTTAGAAATGTCATTTTAAAACAAAAATTTAAAAAGAAATAATGGCATTTTGTATATAATTTAACCGGGCTGAAACTGGCAGCGGTTCTAGCAGCAAAACTCATTGAGAGCCAACATAAAGCGCGCATATAATGTTCTATAAAATAACTTATTTCATTAACCACCTACTGTATTTTGTAACTTTTTTTAGTCTGTAATGGGCAATTTGATATGAGGAACTCGAAAAAAATATGCCAATGACGTCAGTGGCGTAGGGGCTTAAGCAGCCCCTTGTTTCATTTTATTTAATTATTGAATTAAATTTCTAACTTTTAAACTAATCACTGTATCAAAATGGTATTTTGGGTTTATATGTAAATTGATTTGGTGAACTCGAAAAAAAAATGCCAATGACGTCACTGGCGTAGGGGCTTTAGCAGCCCCTTGTTTCATTTTATTTAATTATAGAATTAAATTTCTTACTTTTAAACTAATCACTGTATGAAAATGGCATTTTGGGTTTATATGTACATTGATTTGGTGAACTCGAAAAAAAATATGCCAATGACGTCACTGGCGTAGGGGCTTTAGCAGTCCCCTGTTTCATTTTATTTAATTATAGAATTAAATTTCTAACTTTTAAACTAATAACTGTATCAAAATAGCATTTTAGAGGTTTACACGTAAATAATTTGATGAACTCGAAAAAAAAAAATTCAATGGCGTCAGGGGCTTAGGGCCTCTAGCTTCATTTTCTTTAATTATAAAATTTAATTTTTAAAAACACTTGTGTTCGACACATTATTTTCCACAAAACTTTTATCCGAACAGTCCAATTTTGGATTTGAGAACTGGGCGCATCAAGTTGGTGTTTTAAATTATAACTTTTGGATGTTACCAGTACTTATTAACGACAATCACTGGGTACTGTTATTATTTGTATTTAATTTGAAACACATAGTTATTTTGGATTCAATGCACAGTACACCTCCCGAAAATTTAATTAAAAAGATTATGTATTTTGCTGATAGCCAGTTATATAAAAAAACGAGGAGCTATTTTGAATGGAAAAGTTGGATAATTTATAATCCCAGAGATAATCCCAACCAAACTGGACCAGGAGGAAACTGTGGGGTACATGTGTGTGTATGGGGATGGTTAATTTGTGCCAAAATTAAAGCTACATTTTCAGAAAGTGATATGAGCAATATTAGGATGTGGCTTATGTCTCAACTGTTAAATTGTGATACAAAAAAGACCACCGAAAAAAAACACTGACAGATTGTTAAATGATGATAGTTGTTTAAACATAAGTCACGATTTAGTTTTACCAAATGTAATTAGAGTAACACCACCACCCCACCAATCAGTTTATGATTATTGCTACCACTTGTCAAAATAAACATTTTTGGCAACAAAAATTGGTTTCATTATAGTAAATAAATACATACAACTTGAGATTCATATTACTACAAAAAATTGTGATGATATTAGTATTGGTTTCAATATAAAGATTTAATACTGTTAATAAATAAAATGAAACAAAGCGCTGCTGGAGACTACGCTACTGACGTCATTGACATAATTTTTTTAAGTTCACCAAATAAATGTACTAATTATCATTAAAAAAACTGTAGTGACACAGATTAGTTTTAACGTTAGAAGTTTAATTCTATAATTAAATAAAATGAAACAGGGGACTGCTAAAGCCCCTACGCGAGTGACGTCATTGGCATGTTTTTTTTTCGAGTTCACCAAATCAATTTACATATAAACCCAAAATGCCATTTTCATACAGTGATTAGTTTAAAAGTAAGAAATTTAATTTTATAATTAAATAAAATGAAACAAGGGGCTGCTAAAGCCCCTACGCCAGTGACGTCATTGGCATATTTTTTTTCTAGTTTACCAAATCAATTTACATATAATCCCAAAATGCAATTTTGATACAGTGATTAGTTTAAAAGTTAGAAATTTAATTCTATAATTAAATAAAATGAAAAAGGGGACTGCTAAAGCCCCTACGCCAGTGACGTCATTGGCATATTTTTTTTCGAGTTTACCAAATCAATTTACATATAATCCCAAAATGCAATTTTGATACAGTGATTAGTTTAAAAGTTAAAAATTTAATTCTATAATTAAATAAAATGAAACAGGGGACTGCTAAAGCCCCTACGCCAGTGACGTCATTGGCATATTTTTTTTCGAGTTCACCAAATCAATTTACATATAAACCCAAAATACCATTTTGATACAGTGATTAGTTTAAAAGTTAGAAATTTAATTCAATAATTAAATAAAATGAAACAAGGGGCTGCTTAAGCCCCTACGCCAGTGACGTCATTGGCATATTTTTTTTTCGAGTTTACCAAATCAATTTACATATAATCCCAAAATGCAATTTTGATACAGTGATTAGTTTAAAAGTTAGAAATTTAATTCTATAATTAAATAAAATGAAACAGGGGACTGCTAAAGCCCCTACGCCAGTGACGTCATTGGCATATTTTTTTTCGAGTTCACCAAATCAATTTACATATAAACCCAAAATGCAATTTTGATACAGTGATTAGTTTAAAAGTTAGAAATTTAATTCAATAATTAAATAAAATGAAACAAGGGGCTGCTTAAGCCCCTACGCCACTGACGTCATTGGCATTTTTTTTTTCGAGTTCCTCATATCAAATTACCCATTACAGGCCAAAAAAATTGGCAAAATACAGTATGTGGTTAATGAAATAAGTTATTTTATAGAACACTATATGCGCGCTCTATGTTGGCTCTCAATGAGTTTCGCTGCTAGAACCGCTGCCAGTTTCAGCCCGGTTATAATTTAACTTCTTATTTTGATAACGAAATTGCTGTCTATTTTGTATTTTTATCAAAACAGTTCCGTCGCGATTGGGTCGCAACCTAGTTTGAGAAACGCTGCACTAGATATTTATCTGTTTCCATACTTTTGCGTATCCCTGTATATGCAAATTGTGAAACGACAGAATCTTGAAAAAATACTGTTTTTGTTTTATATCCTCGGCTATTAATTAAGTCTGACGGCACTGCGCGTTTTATTCAAAATTAATTTCTAGGGAAATCATTGAACCAAATTATTGTCGTGTTAGGTTTCGTATATTTATATTATACAGTGTGTCCAAAAGGTATAGAATATGCTTTATATCTCAGTAAATATCCACTTTAGGAATAAATGTTTTGAATAAAAGTTGTTTGGTACTTAGTTTTCCACCATAAGACAATTTTTTTTTTCCCGAATAATAAAAGCGCAATGAAAAACAATTGAATTTTTTTAAATGGCAAGGTGCCCCTATATTATACTCATTTGATAGACGGTTTTTTTCTCTTTTAAATGATGGGGTCACCTGAAAAATTAAGTTTATGCTAAGAGGCCGGATAATATCGAAAATTTAAAATCTTAAAAAAAAAATTACATCTGAAATGGTTGGGAATGTTATAAACGGGTTTAAAAACCGAGTTTATCATTGTCAAGCTGTAAATGGTTCACAGTTTGAACACTTATTGTAGATTTCATCAAAAAAATTTAGTTCTTATGATGTTTTTGTTAGAAATAAATACTAAACAATTAAAATAATTTTGCGTTTTTCTTAAAAAGTTGCTTAAGGGTGCTAAAGTTTTGCATCATTGAAAAGAGAAAAAAATTCTCTATTAAATGAGTATAATATAGGGGTAGGTACCTTGCCATTTAAAAAAATTCAATTGTTTTTCATTGCGCTTATTTGAAAAAAAAAATTAATTTTGTCTTATGGTGGAAAACTAAGTACCAAACAACTTTTATTCAAAATATTTTCCCCTAAGTGGATATTTACTGAAATATATAGCATATTCCATACCTTTTGGACACACTGTATACAGTTGCAGAGGCGCATCTGGTTTATTTGGGGGTAGTAGAAAAATGTTTTAAATTCCTTATGTGAGTTCAAACGTTAATGTGAGATTTAAAATTAATAATTTATAATACATGTAAGAAGCGTGTGATTAAAAAATTAAATAACGTCGGTAATTGAAAACGTTTATTATTTATTGTAACATGAATGAATACCATTACTTTAATGCAGCCGAGATAACCTAACAATGTCTTCTTAAATACTAAATGCAGTTTATGTGTTTTTGCATATTTTTTTTCAATATGTCAAACAGATAAGAATGTTCTTACGTATTACGTGTGTGTACTGACGTAAAATATTATGCTGGCCTGTGAGATTTTGCAATAGAGCCACCGTATCAGTATTTTTTTATGTTTATTTACTAAACCTTTATATGTTTTGAACGTTCATCTGCACATACATGAGCGTATTCTTATTAACCCAACTGCGCACTAACTCCTTGTCAGCGTGTTAACTAGGTGCGGCGCGTGTTGTTTTTGCTGATTTCAAGTAGATATTTACAGTACAGAGCGCTAAAGTATTTTTCCTTGCTAATAGATAATCGCACTGTTTCCAAGGCGTGGAATTTAACTTGCATAGTTGTTAAACTATTAAATAATTAATGACCTCTAAGATGATCGGATGTCTTGCAGATAAACTGGTTAAGGTGATACATTTATTTGGATAGTACCCCAAAATATTAAAATAACTGCTACACACCACGACTAGTATCGAAAAAATAACAGCAAAACTGCGCAATTTATTTAAAATAAATTTTGTGGGTCAGACATGATGTCCATAAAGTTTGTAACAATTTGTTTTCAGTAATTGTCTGGGCAACTAGCACCGAATGGTTATTCAAGGTCAAAATTAATAAATTGTTTGAGCCAAGGTCCTGATAGCAATTATATTTGTCACGGGCAGTAAAGTTTACTCCTAGGGTTTTTATAACCTTAAAGGCAATTCCCCATGATATACCAAAGGCTTTTCAACAATGTTTCATAATTATCTTAATATTTACTTCCCAAATTAGTACCTACCTGTGCAGTGTGCACAGAGTTGTAGTTTTGTACAAAAAAATGTTTAGGTATCGTTTTGTATTGGATGACGATTCGAAATAAACGAGGAAGTTATATTTCTCTAAAATATTGGTATAAACGTTGAGCATGAATTTCTGCTTAGGTGTAAATAGAATAGAACAATCCGTGAATGTTTTTAAACAATACTGAAACCTTAAAAGATCGCTGATTGTTCAATAAATTGTTAGAGAACTCCGTGTTGTAAACAAATTGCTAAACAGGTGAACATATTCACGAAGGACGCGCAGTTCCACTTCCGGAACAAATTAATTTATCCTTTCGTACAATCTGGTCTACGATATTTTTAACATGCAAACACTAGTTAACAAATGTAGGAATTTTAACTTTCATTGTTTCAAAAAAAGTATATAAAGTGTACGACTAAATTTTGTCTCTTGAATATATTAAACTAAGACTGGACAAAAACAATCAATTTAAAAGGCTGTTGCCTTAACTCCCCCCATGAAAACATACTGCCTACGTTACTGGTTTTCTGTCGAAATGTTGCAGCTTATAAAACTCAACTGCAAAATATGATAGATTGAACTGACACATTCGTCAGTTATTAAAAAATGGCATACCAATTGATAACCACGATATTGTTGGCAAAGAAAAATTATGGTGTAAAACATTATTGTACGCAGCATTTCTTATTCTATCTATTTGTGCAAAAAGCCAATAAGACGTAGCCGAGAATAAAAGAAGCATTTAAAAACAAATGCTACCAAACATTATTCAAACTCAATCAGTGCCGTAGGTCGGATGCTTTCATGGTAGGGTTAATAAACGCAAAAAGAGCCGAGACCATTTTTTGTTTTAGGTCGCTAGTCTCTTATTTTAGTTTTTTATTAGCAGGGTGCTTTCTGGGGAGGGGAGTTAATAAACGGAAAAAAGGCAAGGACCTTTTATTTAAGGTTACCAGTCTTTTTTATTCGTTTTTTAGCACAAAATGTACAGCTCTCCGGCCCTATATCGATTTATTACGATCCTATGGAGGGTTCTTACGCCCCTTCCAACTCCTTGCTTACGCCACTGAACTCGATAATAATTAAAAATGTATTTAAGTGAATTTTTCATATAGTTTTGGTTATGAGATTTTAAACCGCATCTTCAACTCTTCGAGGTTCCATAGCGAAATAGTATTGTGGAACATCCAATATACTGGGCAAAAGTTTTAAATCAGACTACCTACTACAAGATCGTATATTTTTGCAATTACCCACTGCTCTTATGAATTTAGATAACGATAATGTTAATGTTGACAGTTTAGAGGATTTTCGCTGTTTCAAACAAATTAACATCGTTCATGGCCAACTACACAAAAAATTGTTTTCAACTGATGCAAATGTCCAATATGGTATCCTCACAAAAACAAAAGTAAAATGTTTTAATATTTATAACTGTTATTTACCGTTTCAGATTATATTTAAAAAAAAAATTAGAATTGGAAGAAAATTATGCACATTTCAATTTTCCCCTTATTTAATCAACCGTTCATTTGTAAAACATCTGACAATTGTTACATTTGAGCTCTGTTTGCAAATTTTTATCTCTTACACTTTGGAGATTCGTACAATGAACCAAATAAAAAAAAAAGTTCACCACACGTATATTAACTGATGATTAGAAATTAAATGGCTGATGCAACTTAGCAACTATTTACGTTTAATATTATTCCTTAACATTCTCCAATTTTCCTGATTTGTTGTTGTGGAAAATAAAATGAGGGTTGGTTACAGGAGGCGGACAGCTGCAAAGTCGGTTATTCTGCAGTGGGCGGCAGTACCATCCTAAAATCGTCGTTTATTGCGGGTGAGTTTACCATAGCACTCTTTGCCCTTTACTGGTTTGTAAGGAACGATGGTGTAGGGTCGAAAATGACCCGTTTGATTCTATTATAGAATGTACCCAATGTATAGAAGTGTACACAGTATGTGTTTATAATAAATAAGAACAAGTGTACCAAAAATGACGATAGATATTATTTGTTTATTGTTTTTGTTATAATCAGTTTAAACAGGATTTTGCGTGAAAACTTCGAGTTTTGACGATAACTGTTAAATTAACTTTTGTACATGAGATAATTTAAAATAATTGATTGCCACTGAAAGCAGTCTTTTGTTATTAATTGTAGATTATGGGCTGCGTTGGATAACCGATTACCGTCTTCATTAAATTCTATTGTAATGAATAATTAAATTAAATTATTTTCAATAAAAGTGCAAAAAAACAGACAATACCTACACCATATGATCTGCATTATTTTTGAAAAATTATGTCTTTATTATCATCTGTATTTATAGTAAGTGATACAGCAAGTTTTATTAATGACGTGTTTTGGCAACGTGCTATGATACATACTGTATGTATAGTACAATACGTGTTTTTGTTAATAATATATTGCAAATTTTACGATAAAATTCCACTATTACAAAAATTTGATATGTACGTGTACGTGTTTAAATAATAATAAAGCATATATGGAACGTTAATTATTTATTTTATAAAAATTTAAATGTAAACAGTGCGTTATTAGACATTTCGATTAAATTTGCTTATGAATTTGAAAAATATTAACTTGACCCAAACACAACGTAACATGATTACGTAATTCCCTACCCCTTTAGATTCGGAATATTCCAGAATACTCACGAATGTTCCATAGTTAATGTTGAATTTGCCGGGTGAATCGTACGATGATGCCATCAGGCCACGTCGCAGCTGGCTGTAAATGCGCATGTGCGATGATGTCTACGTGACCAGCAGGAAGCTAACACAACTCGCCAGTCGGAGTCGAGTTTAACATCGGAAAGGTTAGTTTGCAAAATGGGAAGATAGTGCGTGCTACAGATAAAATTCTCTTTCTTCTTTACTCTATTCATCATCAGTTTTGGAATCAGCCGTGTCAATTTGAATTAAATTACGAAGCAAAATTTTGAGAAATTTGTGCTGTTATTAAATTGTGCCGTTCAAAGTTATATGTAAACATGGTCGAACGAATTCCAGAGGAAGCAGAAAATTGCGATACAGGTGAGTAGCGATAACAATTCGGTTTAATATCAGTCTGATTCCAAACATTAGACATACTTAATCAACGATATCACGTATGAATGAGGAACAGTTGCGCATCGCCTGTTTCCTTTGTTTACATGGCCGACTGCAAGGCCCAATTAACATAAAAAGGCTGCTGCAACAGGAACCGGAATTTCATAACAGTTTGTTGCTTCTAACAAATCGATTTATGAGTCATATTAGCCTGTTAAGATTTGCTTTAACATCTGTATTAGCGATGATTCGGGCAGGTGCAAAAAACTAATTCGTATCGGAGAATGTCAATTGCGTCATTTTTCTATAGCCCACTCGCCGGACATTTCTTACAAAACCGGTTCACATTATATTATAGAATAGAATGAAGTAGGTATTACTGTTTTAGTAAAAAATAACGTGCATTATTTATCAAGAGTGTAATAAATGGGCGATGTTACGTTTTAGAACGTCTACGTAATTGTTAAATATCATGTTTATATTTATTATTGAGAGCGATGACTTTACACGTTAACGCTGTAGGAAGCGCCATTGGCCTATTGTAAGAATAATCAAATATATCACATTATGCATGATTTGTTTTCAAGTTACTTTTTCATTGTTCTATTGTTTATTTGTATTATTAAAAAAAATATTAACGCTTTATGCATGGTCAACGTTTGTTGGCAAATAGTGAGGACCTGGTTTGCAGTGATATTAATGGTAACCTTAATGTATTTGGTTTAGTCATTTTAAGTTTATTTTTTTAACATTGTTATTAACACAATTATTGTGCCATTTAGTAAACACATAAAAAAGAAAGTGTTAAGGTGTACATACCTCAAAGTACAAGTAATATATGTTGTGCCGTAATTATAACTCATTGAGTCATTTCTAAGTTTGTCGTTATCATAATTATTTGTAGGTATTTTATCATTACTTTTTTTTTTAAGTATTTGCAATAATTGTTGAATTGTTTTATTTTCAGAATGCAACAGCAGAGGCACCGACAGTTTTGGCGGCGCTGGTGGCAGTGCGTCAGATAGCGGAGACCAGATGGACGCAGAAGCAAGAGCCCAAGAGCTCGTCCGTCGTAAAGAAGAAGCTAAGCGAAAGCGGAGGAAAAAGAAGCGCACAGGATCATCCCTCGTTTCCTCATGCTTTCAAGGTAAGATTTGTATATTATTTTAACTCGGTTTTTATTATTATCAAAAAAAACTCATTTATTATATAATTCGAGTAATATTAGTAACAATGACCCTGCGTTCCCATCCAGCTTGGGTTAAGATGTATGTCAAATAAATTAAAGCTAAACAAATGGTTACATTCTTGAAGTGCAGATTATGTTGAGGATGTTTTGATAGGTTCACTTTTAATTAACTGTATCGGATTTATTAATTAAGAACCCAAATTTACTGTTTTTTTTTTTTTGGTCATTTTTGCAGACCTATACAAGCTGACGGGAGAGATATTGGGTGAAGGAGCATATGCTAGTGTACAAACATGTGTGAATATGTACACGGATCAAGAATTTGCTGTGAAAATCATAGATAAAGTGCCAGGACATGCACGTGCTCGCGTCTTCAGGGAGGTGGAGACATTCCATCACTGTCAAGGTCACCCTAATATTATCCAGCTTACAGAATTTTTCGAGGACGAAGAGAAATTCTATCTGGTCTTCGAGAAGGTAAGTTATAACGGCTATAAATTAAATGTTTATTATTATCAAGGTTTATCTATTGTGATAACGTAATGTTTTTAAATTGTTAAAAGACATCTGATTATATGTGTCATCTCGTTTTTGTATTTAAACATTGTTTCCAAGTGGTATGAATGGATGTCATGAGGATTTGTTTTGTGCTACTTCAATTTTTGTTTTGTCTGTTCTAAATATAAAGCAGCTGTTATCTTTGTTACAATAATGTTGTAATAGATTCGTAATTGTTTTTACATGAAATACGAGCAATCTTTGTGACATCTGCAAATTTTCAACATGATCGACCATATCTAGGCTTGGAGGTTTTTAAAAGGCAAAGACTACAACATGCCACTATCTTTATTTATACCCCGAAGTCTGTAATATACAGGGTGGTCCAAATTCGATGGGATTGCACGGGTATCTCGGTTAATATTTAAGATAAAGAAACGGTTAAATTACCAAAAATGTGCAGTTTTTTGAGACAAACTCAGAACCGTTTTCAAAAATTGTCTATCATTTCCGGTTTTCGAGTTATTGAAGAAAAGGTGTTTTTTTGTCATATTAATAACGTGTCATATCTCCGTTATTGTTGTAAATATCAAAAATATTTATTAAGGTTATTTTTAGATATTTTTATGTTTAAAATGATTATACCAAAAAAAATTTTTTAGGCCCGCCGTTAAAAAGTTATGGCACAAAATTACATTTTTTTAAATGGGAACGATAGTTGATCTATTTAAATTCCTTATTTTTTTCTCATTCCAAATATATAAAGGTCAATGTATTTATTTTTAATAATACGCAAGTTATGAAGGTTTTTTAGTTTTTTTCCCAAGAAAATCAGGCTGTGAAAACAAAAAAAAACAAGGTGTAAACCTTATAAAACTCATGTGGTACAAGTTACCAAGGTTTTCTAATTTGTTGTTGAGATAAACATTGTAAATATTTAAATTTAAACATAAGATAACAACATAGTCGGAATCAGCAGTAATGTAGTATATTGCTGTTTATCTTGTGTTCAAAAATTTTTGATGTTTATCTCAACAACAAATTTAAAAACGTTGGTAACTTGTACTATATGAGTTTTATAAAGGTGGGTAAAGGTTTGTAAAGGTGTTGCGGTGCGATGTTTTGTTGCATGTCTGTACCCACCTTTATGTTCTACAACTTGTTTTTTTTTGTTTTCACAGCCTACTATGATTTTCTTAGAAAAAAAACTAAAAAACCTTCATTACTTGCATAATACTAAAAATAAATACATTGACCCTTATATATTTGGAATGAGAAAAAAATAAGGAATTTAAATAGATCATAGCCAACTATAATTCCCATTAAAAAAAAGGTTAGTTTGTGTTATAACTTTTTAACGGTAACCGTTTTTTTTTTTTTTTTTAGTATAATCAAATTAAGCATAAAAATATCTAAAAATAATCTCCATAAATATTTTCGATATTTACAACAATAAAGGAGATATGACACATTATTAATATGAGAAAAAAACACTTTTTATTCAATAACTCAAAAACCGGAAATGATAAAATATTTCTGAAAACGGTCCTGAGTTTGTCTCAAAAAACTGCACATTTTTGGTAATTTAACTGTTTCTCTATCTTAAATATTAACCGAGATACCCATGCAATCCCATCGAATTTGGACCACCCTGTACTGCCTGTCCAAAATAATTTATACATGAACATTTTCATTATGTATTGCTAACAATCTAACGGTAATGGTTGGAAGTTTTGTTTTTTTATTTTTTGTGAAATTTTTACGTGGTGTCTGTAAGAAATAAAATCGTTGACTATCTTCTACAAAACGATAAAGAGATATTAAAAAAACAAATTCCACTATTAGATTGTTTGCATACTACTACATATAAATGATCATTAATGTTCAATTAGGTATCCCAAAGAACAAGAAATAATAATTTTTTTCAATATGTTTTTGAAAAGTTGGATTTTTTTATGTTTTTGCACATTTTTGCCTGCCAAACTGATTCCGTAGCACTTTAGTTTTCGAGATAGATTCCCATCAAGGTCACGTTAATTTGGCTTTCTGTAGATCATTGATAAATTTCAAAGTTAAGATGAAGTATGCTTATGTTAAATTTCATATTTTTTCATTAGGTGAATGGAGGACAATTGCTACGAAGAATTCAGGAGTATAAGTATTTTAGTGAAGCAGCAGCAGCGGAAATTGTGCGAGAAGTAGCTTCTGCACTCAGTTTTATGCACGCCAAAGGGATTGCACACCGAGATCTCAAACCTGAAAATATTCTTTGTGTGTACAAAGACCGACTATGTCCTGTTAAAATATGTGATCTGGATTTAGGTTCGGGCATTCGATTTCAATCCAGTGTTTCAAGTCCCATAGCAACACCACAATTACTCACGCCGGTAAGTACTTGAAATGTGATGCATTCATTTGCTTATTAACTTTTGCAGTGTGTATTTTTTGAGCCATATAGTTTATTTATGGGAAATTGTTCATATTGCTAAAGCTTTATAAACTGATTACAGATGCGTTTATTTGTATAGGTGAGACACAATTCACATATTTGTAGTGGCAGTGTTTATTACCAGCTTTAATTAACAAAGTATCAATACAATCAAAAGTTACATTCTGAATTACTACATTGGCACGTTGCGACATAGTTGTATTTATTAATTTGCTGACTGTTTAAAAACAATTGAACGTTGAAATATGTGTTGTAATATTGAATATCACCTTTTAATGAATTGCCAATTTCAAAAAACAGTCTGACTCTAAATGACAAACTATTTGAGTTGGCTTTGATTGTTTTACAACAAATTTAAGTTTTTATTTTGCTGAATAATGTTAAAATACCTCAACAAGTGGAACATAATGGAGCAACAATATTTAAATAGAAATACAGGGTGTCCCAATTATACACTGCCAAAAAGCAGGTGCATATTCCTGAGTGAAAATGATGACCATTTGTCAAATATTTTGTTATCCGAAAATGCTTCCTTTCAAATTTAGAGACCTCCAAAGTTGCAAGAAAAAAAAAATCGATAATGTCCTAGCCGTTTAAGCTAGAGCTACCAAACTTGGCCGAAATGTTAAGGTGTTTCCCATTGACTTTGTGGGATAATTAGAAGGAAAACACGTAATTGGAAGTATGATTTATAGTCAGGTCATCTGCTTACCAGGCGAACAAGCTTTAAGTCAAGCATGACATTAGCCAACTAAGTTTAGTAAAAAAAATATTTGAGGTGTATAAACAGAGTTTGTCGATGCATCTTTAGCGCTAATTTTCTTGAAAACGGCTACGTTTACAGCAAGAAACAAAGAGGGACGATTTTTTTCCTCTTAAGTCGTACTTTCTTAAGGACGAATGACATTTTCAATTTTATTCCAGAGAAAAAAATTCTGAAGATGGTAAGCGGATGACCTGACTATAAATCATCTTCCAATTACGTGTTTTCTTTCTAATTATCCCACACAGTCAATGGGAAACACCTAAACATTTCGGCCAAGTTTGATAGCTCTAGCTTAAACGGCTAATTGTAAGACGTATTCGATTTTTTGATTTTTTTTCTCTTGCAATTTTGGAGGTGTCAAACTTTGAAAGAAAGCATTTTCGGATAACAAAATATTTGACAACTGGTCATCATTTTCACTCAGGAATATGCACCTACTTTTTGGGGGTGTATAATTGGGACACCTTGTATAATCAATGAGTTCTTTTAACTTGCACCATTTACCCACCTAATGGTCAATTTGTATCGAAATGCAAAATTTACTTACATAATATAGATATTTGTTGTTGTACAGCGTAGTATTGGGCTTGAATTATTAAAGATAACTATTTTGTACAAAAATAATGCATTATTTACTATATTTCACTTAATAGTGTAGTACTAAGTAGGTCGATTTTATTGTTTGTATCTGCTCATTAATAAATAATTATTTGCTTTGAATATTCCAGTCTACTATTTAATAGGTATTTGCTTTTTTTCTGTTCAAGTAAAAACTAATGTCATCCATGCCTGTAGTGCTAAATTGTGACATGCATTTGTTTTACACTAGCACTTGTTTTATCAAAATATGTTCACCTTGACCCTTAAAACAAAAAAAAGGAAAATATAAGTAATTCAAATTGTAATTTAAAGATAAGTTTTCATGCCATAAATGCGAAATATGAGTTCGTTTATGCTGTATATTTGTATAACCATGGATCAATATTGCTTTTTTTGTATTGTCCCATATTAATATCAGCACATTATAAATACTAACAGACAGGGACATGGCTAGCACTAAAGCAACTCGGGGGTGCCACCTGAATGTGGCAAAATTATTAATTGTAACAATTAAAAAGAAAAACGTTGAGCGATTATTTTTTTCCTGTTTTAAAATTTCAAAAAGGTTTATGAAAATGCATTTTTTTGTTGGTAAATTTTTATTACAAAACTGATGGGGGCAGCTTTAAGAGGTTTTTCAGAGGGTGTCGCTAACCCTGGCGACAGCCCTGCTAATTGATTAAGCAATTGTATATAAAAGAACACTAATACAATCGTTAAAGAGTTCTCAGAAAAACGATATGAAACGTGAGTTATACAGGTTTCTCGTTTTTCGAGGGCCACTATAGGGATCTGGTAAACGGTAAGAGTTACGACTTCGGTTAAATTAGGGCAAAGTTGTATATTCATGTGCTTAATAACTTGACGCAAACAGAACTTATCTAGCTTTTTTAGTTTTTGAGATATAGGGGAAAAAGTAAAAAAGTGCATTTTTGTTTTTTGCCCGTAACTTTTTCATTTGATGTCGAATTTCATTTCTGTTAAAACTTTTTCACGGCCACTTTTTGCAAGGAATCTGAATCCCTAATTATATTTTCCATGCGACGTTTCGCTTTTTTTAAAACCATCAGGTCCATATTTTCTTATGGACGCTATATCTGATTTTAACGCCAATTTGTAGAGCATTTTATTCTTAATTCTACATGTATAACACGACACTTTTTTGAAACAATTGTTGCTAAAAATGGCAAAAACAAATATTTTATTAGGAAAATTCCTAATCGGCATGGTAAATAATTGTCTTTACCCCTTTTTTTTTTAGAAGCAGGTAATTAAAACCGCATGAAATTACTATTAAAGGGATTTAATGAAAATATTTAACACAAAATTAAAATAGGTAGGTATTTATTAATTTATTGAAGGGAAAAAACAGCTATGCCATTCGTGCACGGTCACCCAACCAGGAACTAACAACTTGTCAAACAAACCCATTGGTTACATCTTCAACGAGTTATGCCCTCCACCTGCGTTAATGGCTTCTAATAAGTAAACAGATTTTTGGATGTTTTTTAAAAACTATGAAAACATATTTGGTTACGAAAATTTTGTTGCACATTCTTGTATACCAAATAAGGGATTAAATGTATTAGTGTATTTTATTACTTAACTAAGGAAAATATTCTAAACATCGTTGCTAATAAGTAAACAATGTTAATGCATTCTCAACATATTAATGAATACCCGCTTTTGTTAACGAAATGTCAATTTTATCAATCAACCCTTTTCTAAATCACCATAAAACAGAGAAAGTGGCCATGTTTTGTGAAATTAAAAAAAAAAAATGTTTATGAAACTTCAAAACAAGAAAAAAGGGACAAAGACAATTATTTACCATGCTGATTAGGAATTTTTCAAAATAAAATATTTGTTTTTGACATTTTTAACAACAATTGTTTCAAAAAAGTGTCGAGTGTTATTACATTGTCGAATTCAGAATAAAATGTCCTACAAATTGACGTTAAAATCAGATATAGCATCTATTAGAAAAAATTTACCTGATGATGGTTTAAAAAAAGCGAAACGTCACACGGAAAATATAATTGGGGATTCTGATTCCTTGCAAAAAGTGGCCATGAAAAAGTTTTTACAGAAATAAAATTCGATATCAAATGAAAAAGTTACGGGTAAGAAACAAAAATCCACATTTATACTTTTTCCCCTATATCTCAAAAATTAAAAATGCTAGAAAAGTTCTGTTAGTGTCAAATTATTAAGCAGCTGAATATACAACTTTGCCCTGATTTAACCGAAGTTGTAACTTTTACCGTTTACGAGATCCCCATAGTGGCCTTCGAAAATCGAGAAGCCTGTATTCTATAGTTTTCTTAAACTTTGTTGAAATTAATCAATATAAGTTAAAAATGTTTTGATATTGCACACTTTTGAGTAGCGATAAAATTTTTACATTTGTTTTATGTTGTTTCAGGTTGGCAGTGCAGAATTTATGGCTCCAGAAGTGGTGGAAGCATTTATTGGAGAGACAGACTCAGTAGCATATGACAAGCGATGTGATTTATGGTCTCTAGGTGTTATCATGTACATCCTCCTCTGTGGATATCCCCCCTTTTATGGAAAATGTGGAGGTGACTGTGGTTGGGAAAGGGGAGACAACTGTTCTGCTTGTCAAGAGCTACTGTTCCACAGTATTCAAGAAGGTCGCTATGAGTTTCCAGAAGCGGAGTGGGGCCACATATCGTCCGAAGCTAAACATCTGATCTCATCGCTGCTGGTGAAAACGGCGAGTCAACGCATCAGTGCTGATGAGGTTCTACGTCATCCTTGGTTAAGTTGTGCTCGTGAGACTGCACCTCTTGCCACACCTGCCGTCATCAAACGTAACAACTCCGCTCGAGAACTTTCACAATTTGCGGAATCTGCTATGAGCTGTAATCGGGTTGTGTTGCAGCACTTTAGTATGAACTTGGACTATTTAGAACGACCCAATGTATATTCGCCACCACAGCAGCACGATACTATTGGTCAAGTTTTAGGATTGAGTCCACCCAGCGAAAGTTTATTGCTACAGCGTAGGACTGCGAGGGGTCACACTTCCTGTCAACTGATCCAGTTGACCCGGCCCAGTCCTGCCATTGCTAGCCCAAGTGGTTAAGAGCAACCACATGTATTTTTTTCCAAATATTTTTTTTTTTTTTACATTAAGATATTTCCTTTTCATTTCATTGGTTGCAGTTTGAACTAGTTTTAGTGAAAACTGTAGCCGGGGTTGTGGCCCACTTTGTGAATGTACATAAAAATTGGACTATTCCTGAACACGGGAGAAGGAGTGGTCTGGCAAAAGAGGCCTAGAATAGGACATTGCGCTTGTATTTTAATACTTTTGTACTTGTCGAGATGATTGGTACTGCATTGTATTGTTATAAGTACATTGTGATATCTACTCTATTACTAATGACGACTGTAGGCGAGACCATCGTACCTGCATTGTGTTAGTTCGGTGGGACGATATGTATCGTTTAACAACAAATTAATACCGCTCGAGTGTATTTCACACCCTTTCATACTGGCAGGCTGCGTATTATGAAAATTGATAATTATCTATGCTCAAGGGTAGTTAGATGCGTGCTTAGGGAAGGGTTATAAGCTGTCGAACACAGGTTTGTCATGCAAACGCCCTTCGGAATTTAGCTATTAGCACTCAGGGTTGTAAATTTGAGAAATCTTTGGTGGAAAGACTGTGTCAGCTGTGTGTGCGTTGGACTCGATTAAAGGTGAATGTTTGATGATCGAGTGAATGTTGAGTGCTTAGACTTCTTAAGTCCAATGATCGACTGCTAGCCGACTAGAGTATTTCTAACCTAAGCTTAAGTGATAGCATTTACTATTACTGTAACCTAAGCAGTACAAACATCTCTATTTTCAATCAGATAATACCAAAAATATATAAATTTGTTTAAAAGATATTTTTTAAAGGTAATGCGAAAAGTCATAGCCCAAGAGCTGTGAGTGCCATTTGTACGTTGTTATTTTGTAATATCTATTATAAGAGACTTTGTGTCCTATGTTGGAACTGGGAACTGACATTCTGTTAATTTCTATGACGTACGTTTTTTATCAGAGAAGCAACCTTGCGTTGAAAAGTCTACTAGTGATCAAGCATTATGTACCAAGTGTGCTTTATTTCGTATATTAAAGACGGATTTTTTTACATTATTGACTTTTATTATCCTTAATCCTACAGTTATAAAAAAAATGGAACCAAGCAAGATGGTCCACCTATGGGTGCCCATTTTTCTAACCTGTTGTATGGGTAACTCCATTAATATTAGAGATACAGAAACGTTTAAATTAGCAAATTTGTGCAGAATTTAAAAGGAAATCTGATGCCATTTTCAAATTTGACCTACGTCAACTTTTTGAAATATTTTGAAAAACTGAAAAAGGTCGATTTTTTTAAACTTGAATAATTCCGTAACAGTAGCACAAATTTGCTAATTTAAACGTTTCTGTATCTCTTATTAACGGAGTTACCCATACAACAAGTTGGAAAAATGGGCACCCTGTATATATAAAAATGAATGTATGTTTGTATGTACGTCCTTTATGCATTCCTATACCATTCATCCGATCCTGACCAAATTTGGCACAGACGATCTATAGGACCATGGGCAAAGGATAAGGCTATATGTATAAGAATTTCCAAAAGTTCAAAAAATTCTCAGTAGATACAAAAATTTTCAAAAGACCCAAACTTCTCAATAGATACAGAAATTCTCAAAAGGTCAAAAAAAACACCGAGCGAAACCGGGTGACTCCGCTAGTTTATTATAAAATAAAGAAATAAAATGTAGTTAATTTGTTTGAAATAATTACTACCTACCTAAAATGAATATAAAAAGTAGGGGTGGGCGATATCGATATCGAAATTATATCGACATTGCGATAGGTATATTGATATAAAAGGGGCGGGAAGCTAAAAAAGTTGGTAAAAAACTGAAAAAAAAGACTGGTGAGTGATGACCTTAAAAAAAAAGCTTCTTGCCCTTATCTTTGTTTTCCGTACCACGAAATATCGATATAACAATATATCGGAGTATAGATATCTCTATATCCGATATATCGCCCACCCCTAACCTAATAAAGAGTACAAGGTAAGAAGACATTTCAAATTCCTGGTGAATCTGATATGCCTATCTAAATTGTAGCAAACATCAAGTACTACACTTGTTTTCTGAGTATAGACAAAAGTATTATAAACCTAATTTGTGAATGATTTTATTCTGTCATTTTGAAGCACTACAAATTGTTTTTTGAAAAATATACATATTAGTGACAATTTTTTCCTGTACCTTGTACTGTTCTTTATCTATGCCTTGTACCCTTCATATGTAATCTGTTTAATAATCAAAAAGTTACTATCAACATGTGAGAAAAGTTTGTTTCAATATCTATTTTATTTCTAAAAATTTCGGTTCAATAATTAACAGTGTAAGTAAAAATTAACATACTATGTACTATGATATACTACGAAAAATAGGGTTTTAATTTATATCTAAGAATTAAGATAAGATAATCATCTACCCATCAAACATTTCTACCAAGATAGCTTTAATGTTATGAATTAATTGAAACTGCCCCTTAATTGATTTGTATATCAACTGCACACCATAAGAGGTCATCACGGTACTAGTACTGTTAAGTTGGTGAGTCTGCGCTGCGCCAGTGCGCATAATATGGAGGGAAATATGGGTTACGAAAGTTGAGTTTCTCAAAGAAATTCCATAAAAATGGCTACAGAAAAGATTTTGAGACCAGTAAATACAAATATACGAGGAATGGATAAATCACCTGCCCGGTAAGCACAAAAAATCATGGCGAAATTGCCAATTTTATTACATTTTTGAAACAACATTGTGTAGGTTATGAAAGCACACCAAAATAAGTTTTAAAACTATTTGTTTTTTCTTAATGATAAGTACTTGGTGTTAAAATATGTTGTTTCTCTTATCAGTAAAAGAGCCAGATACGACTCATCTGAAAAAAATGAAGATTTAATTCAGGAACGATGGAGTTTACATAAAACTGATGTGGGCTTAGACGAGATTGTAGATTTTGGTGTAGGCCGGTTAGATAGTTCGTCTGAGTCTTACGAAGAAGAGAAGTCATGGGATGATGTTAATTTAGAATGCCTAGATGTTCCTTGTAGTGTTCAAAATTTAACTGAAGAAGAAAAAAATAAACAAGTAAGTGTGTACGTTTTTGGTTAATCTTAAACTTTAGACCTTTAGACCTTTAGAGGATAATTTTATTATTCATAGCATTAATGTCGTACCAAAAATAATTTAAATTGTCGAAACAGCTAATTTAATTTTTGTTATTATTTTGTATAAAATTGATATTAAAACAATAATTTATTGCAAATTATATTTGTTGACTTAAATTGTAATGCCCTGGACAAAGTGAACTTTTATTATTTCTATTTAAAGTAATTCTTGTAAGCGGAAGCATTTGCTTTTATAATTACTAGTGTTTTTTAAATTAGATAGCGCTTTTGGAGTCGACTTTATCAAAAGAAACTTTACGTAAATTATCGCAAGGAGAATGGAGCAGTCTCCTTAATAAAACGCCTAATCCTGACCTTCTTAATAAAATAAGTACGTACCTTTAAATATAAGTGGTGTGAATGAATAATAATAATAAATTATTTTTAGATCATTTTGAATGTCTATCTGATGAGGTAATGTTATGTATTTTTAATTTTTTGCCCAAACGCTTTTTATGTAAAGCTGCATTAGTGTGCCGCAGATGGTATCAGTTAGTACAAGATGAAAGTCTATGGACTCGAATGGATGTGTCAACACGACAATTAACACCAGGCACATTAGGTCAGATTCTTAGTCGACAAGTACTTATTTTACGACTTGCACAGGCTGAGGTAAGTGTACACACAAAATACCTCGACATCCAACACAAATGCAATAAATTTTAATAAATTATATGGCAAGATAAATTGTATTTTCACATCCAGAATGACATGTTTTTGTATCACATCAGCAATATAAGTTTTAAGCAGTGTTCTCCCCAGAATTTATTTTTTGCCGGGCGGACGCAAAAGGCTGCCGGGCGCCCCCCCTCCCCCAAATAAATGTTCGGTCTTATTATTTTATAATTACATATTATTTTGTATTATTAGTTTTTAAATTTACACAAATATTTTGTTCCATAAAAAATTATTTATTTGTAATAAATATCGCATTTTAAACAATAATATAATACAATTTAATTTAAGGAATTTTAAGAATTTAAAGAAACTTTGTTTAACTAAATAAAAAACAAATAATTCGCTAATAGAACCTTCGGCTTCTTCAACTTTCTGGCTTGAAACCAAAGTTGTTTTAGATTGCTTTTCATTGTTTAGAGCACTTTCTTGTTTTTTAAAAAAACTAAATAAATTAGTCTGATTTGACTTTAAGTTATTGTCCATGTCTGAAGTATGAAATAAAATTAATAATTAATAGTGTGGTATTTTTATATGTTCAAAACTTATTGATTTAATGGAAATATGACATAATTTTTTTGATTGGAGTTAAAAAAATTTAAAATTTCTGACTGTTTTGCTACACCATTAAAATACGGATTTTAGATAAAATTGCACCTCACTGTTATTGATTGTCGAAGCGATTCGCAATGATGAGCGAGCACTGCGCTTTATAATGAGGGTACAAATATATAAAAATGACCAAACGTCTCGATTTTGGCAGGAGAGTAGTAATCTGTCTGCTATTTTGTGATAATCACTGTTGCTGCTGTTTGGTATGCGACTTAGCACGAACGATATCACCAATGTCGAGTCGACTCGTGCCGACTCGACTCTAGATGTCTCCGTTGTTTTACGGTCTTTGTCTCTTCTCGTACGTGTACTAGTTAAACGAAGATATCAGTTTTAGGTTTTATTTACTTTTTTAACTTGTTCTGTGATTTTATTTTGGCATCTATCAGTTTAACGTTTTATATCTAAGATTTTTTAGATATTAGATTTTACATACGCACTTATTACGAAATTTATCAGCCGGGCGGTTAGAAAAATCAGCCGGGCGGCCCGCCCGAAAAAAAGGGCCTGGGGAGAACACTGTTTTAAGTCTACAGAGGATAATTGATTTTCATATTTCAAAATTATTATTACAGCTAGAACGTAGGTTTAACTTTGGTAAAGTTGCTAATTTTTATGCTGTACAACAATATCAAAACAGGCAGATTACATTCAATTTTTTATTCTGCATTTTTTCATCAAGTTTTTGCTTGGTAGAATCAATCGTGTATGTATTTTCAACATTAGCTTTCATATTTGTTACACTTGTCACACTTGATTTTTACATAGTTGACTGGTACTTGCCTTTGCGAAAATGTACCACTTG
This sequence comes from Elmis aenea, assembly GCA_947652605.1. Classification (NCBI taxonomy): domain Eukaryota; kingdom Metazoa; phylum Arthropoda; class Insecta; order Coleoptera; family Elmidae; genus Elmis; species Elmis aenea. The sequence goes on along the minus strand of OX393579.1, from coordinate 39,490,087 downwards.
TTTATTTTATTTACATTATTGAAGAAAATATTGTAAGCATTTTTTGCACAATCAAAATACCCTTGAAAATAAACTAAAAGTACTGTTTAGATTAAAACATTGTCCAGTTTGAATTTATTGTCTTAAAAAGTGCCGCTTTTTTTTTTTGCAAAGTCCAGCATGGTATGATGTATGAAATCTGTTTTGATATTAGGAGTATTAATTAGCATAAAATTTGCAACTGGCACATTTAAACCTACCCTGGCTGTAAACATAAGGAAAATTTCCATGTTGGAACATGAAATTTAGGCACCCTTTACAGCAGGGCTTCGTAACTTTTTTTCATCGGCGGGCCCTTTGGATCAGACACATTTTTTCATGGCCTTTCACCCAATGTCATAAATGCAATTGGTACTAACACTATATATAAATAGTTGATTTAACGGTTTTTGCATGAACTCCGAGTGAAATTTTTTTGGGCCACCCTGTTTGAGCGAAGAAAAAAAAACCTTAAATATAAGTAGAGAAAATGACCGTACGCGACAACTGGGCGAGACCAACTTGGCAATGGTCAACTAGGCGACGGTCAACTGGGCGACAGGAACTTAATAATTTTTGCACGCTCATGTTAGCACACGATTTTACGGACGGTTTTTGTAAATATTGGTACAATATACTTACTTTTATAGAATTATATCATTCATCAAAAATTGCAAAATCACTGAAGATATGATTAAAAAAAGTGGTCCGAAAATAATTTAAAAATGATTAGGTTTGATAGCAGTGTATTAAAATAAAGACAAAAAATACAGTTTTTACAGTCATTTATCAATATTATTTTGTAATTAACAAACATATTTACATTAAAACAGAAAAATATATAGGAGTAACATGCAAAACAATACCACGTAAATAGTCGATTAGCTGGGAGACAAAATAATATATCAAATAAATTATACATCATTTATTTATATTATTTTGTAGCGAACAACCATATTCACACCATTGAATAAAAACATTAAGGAAGGAGCATTTTAGCGATCTTAGGCGTCCAAAAAGGCCTCTCAATATGGCGGATGCATGTTTCCGCTTCTCAGTGGCGTATCTAACATTTTTAAATATGTATTGAATAATGTAAATAATTGGTTTCTTTTCACTTGAGCTTGTTATTTACTTATTTATTTCTTGTTTCGTGGTTGGGGGAATTAAAAAAAACGACCGCATATTTCAATATTTGGATTGTTAATTATAAGAGTTAAAAAATATGCTGTACACAAATGCACGCCACTGATATGACATACCATTTTGACAGACCACATCAAATTTTCAATACATGATTACACTACAAAATATTAATATCTACTTGCCTTTGAAACGTAATCTTTTAATCTTCAACATTTTTGGCCTAGTAAGACTACAAGATCTGCAGCTAACCGTTGTAGCACACAAAACTCTAAATTTATTGACTGTTTGACCTGTCAAAACCGGCCGCCATCAGAGGCCTTTTATGTCGTCATTTCCGTCGCCGACAAACGCTGCAGTATGATATTAAAAGCTCCTTCCTTTATCTTTAATGATTCACACATGCCAGATATACAGGGTGTTTAATTGTTTTAAAAATTGAAATCCAATTCAGTTTATAGTATTTGAGGAGCCATTTCATTTACTTTTTTGTTCACCAAAATCGGACCACAAACAACGGAGTTACAGCTTGCGGCGTTTTTTGTGTGACACCCTGTATACTTGAACTTCATAGTCATTCCTGTTTACCTCTAGCTAGGGATTAAACAATTTTTCTGATGCAAACAAATAAAATATTTAGCCTTAGGAGCTAAATATTCATTGTTCATGAACTGAAATGAAATGAAATACATACCAAATAGGAGGATCAGTTAAAGCTGGTTTTCTAATATTTATTAAATTACATTTAGTTCAAAAACAGGCCAAGTGTACCTATAACCTGGTTCAAAATGAAAAATAATTGAAAAACCATACTAGTGTTTTTTAGGGGCAAATTTTAATGCATTAAATAAAAATTTTATTACATTTGCTAACGGATGTTTGAATCCTCACATTTTTAATTTTTTTTGGGTTGCTGTGATTTGGAATTAATTTTGCAGATACTTCATCCACCCATTTTACCAGGTGTTAAGGCAGCTGATCCACATTTTAAAGCTCGTTTATTGTATCTAGACCTTAGCATGGCTCACATTAGTCCAAATAGTTTAGTTATGTTATTTAATAAATGTCGGCGAATAAAGAAGTTAAGTTTAGAACATGTGGTGATCGATGATAATGTATTGATGGCACTTTCAAATAATACAGACCTTGAGGTGTTAAATTTGGCAATGGCTGAAGGTGTTGCGTCAGACGGACTCACATATTTACTTACAAACTGTTGCAAGTAAGGAGCACTTGTAATGTGATTGCAATTTTGATTTTATTTTGTGTCATTTTACAGATTAAAAGAACTAAATATTGCTTGGACATACTTGGATACCAGTTGTATTCACTATATATGTTCTCATCTTCCAAAAAGTATTGATAGATTAAATATATCCGGTTGTAGGAAACAACTTGATGATAATGGTATGTTGCTGTATTAAACTTTAATTTTAATTCCATAATTTTACATTCACTTATTTAAAAAAATATTTATCAAAATATAGGGTTAGGGAAAAATTCTGAAGGCTCAATTATAACCAAGGACTGAGAACGGAACAAAAACTTTGAACGAAATTAACTGAAATTTTTATAAGAACGAATAAGAAAGTATTATTTTTCGTTCCAAAATGAAAACGAAATAAATGATTCCTAAAACCGGTTTTAATCGTTATATCACTATCTCATTTTTATTCATTAAACACTAACGCGAATTTACTGTCTATGCTTCGAAGACTTCCACAAGGCAATAAAATATATCACTTGAAATAAGTGAGTTTCACTTTTCTCCATTTATGTATTAACAACTTTATTGCTAATACTTGCAATTTCGTGCAACACAACACAAGTAACGGTACAGATATTCTCTCTTTCTTATTTGTTGATTTGATCATCAATAAATAATATGCACTTGATTGGACAACAAAAAAATTGAAAAGTGTCAAGAATGGTGTTGGCTATATTTCGAGTATTGAAAAAGACATCAAAAATGTTAAATATCTCGCTTACAAAAAAAGATAGAGAAAAACAAAAAACCATGCCAAAAATGTCTTTAATGTTTTTCTGTATCTTCTTGTTTAAGCGAGATATTTAACATTTTTGAAAATTGCCAAAAATCGGTTTTTGGCTATATTTCGAAAATTAAAAAAGATTGAAAATCTGTTTCCGGCAATGAATTTCTTTGGAAAAAATAAATCGAGACCACGTACTTAGTTTTTTTCTATCTCTGATAATAAACGAGATACACTGTATGGCCATCGAAAATACGCGACCCTGTACTTTTAATCTGAATAATCGAATATTCGAATAATTGGAGTTTCATCGTATTAATAGGGCTGCCAACACTGCCATTTTGACATTTGGTGATTATTCTTTAAAAAATTGCTTGCTCTGAATTTTGTAAAAAGAGGGTGGTTACTAAGAAAGCATAGGTACTCGATTTGGTAATTAAAAGAACCACAAGACCGGTTTTGACCGTTATTAAATTTCGGTTCACGAAAACGATATTTTATGGGTGGGAACGTAAAGAACAAAAACAAAATATTTCGTTTTCATTCCGATCAAAAATTAACGAAATATTTTTCGTTTTTAGTCCCTGATTATGACCAACCTTGTAGTCGAAATAACTGAAAAGTGAACATCAGATAATGTGATGCACATTTTTTTGTCATAGCTAGCTTGCGTTTTTATTTTCATTTGTTTTGTACCACCCATTTTTTTTCATAAGTACTTTTTTTGATAAATAATTTGCCATTTTCTTGATCGCTGACAAGTATTGAAAATAGTTTTAATATTATTATACAGGGTGAGTCATTGGTGGATCGGTCGATTGTGGCTAAACGGTTTGAGATAGAAAGTTGATTCAAACGGTAGTCCATACAGTTTTGTCTTCCGAACATGATAAAAATATTTTAAAATATACAGGGTGAGTCACCTCTGTGGAACCAATAGCAACTTTTATATTTCAAATACAACACCCCATTTTTTATTTAATATTCTTGACCGCCTTTATTTTAGCTTTACATCGATATAAAATAGTACAGGTTTTTATGCGGCCTTGTCACTAAAAAAAAATAATTTTCAAAATTGTTCAAGGTTTTAAGTCGTTATTTAAAAAATTCTCCTGAAGTCATTTTTTGAAGCACAGAGTTGTTATTTGGTAAGGACATGCAGAAAACATTGCTCTATTAGCTCGATATGAAAAAGTTCATAAATAGGTGGCAACTTCCATGATTTTCAAAAGCTCGTAATTCAAATTTTTCAAATGCAAACCCCTGTATTTTCTTATGTCATCGAATTTGTCTTTAAGAGAGCTTAATTTTTTGTTAAGTATGTCCTATACCCAAAACTCATACTTTTCGAGATATTCGACTTTTTTTTTCTAATCGTTATTAAAGCAAATAGGATGCCGTGGAAATCGAAAAAGCTGACTGTTCACTTCACTAACATCAAAAACTTGTCATTTATTTCTTGAATTATAGCATTTCCACAATTAATTTCACTTTACAAGAGCAAATTGATATGGTTTATTGATTGAGAGAAGGCGAAAGAAATCCTTTGCTGGCGGCAAGGATTTACGCACATTTTGATTAATATGCACTTATAGGCTAAGTAGTTTATTCAATTTCATATAGCAATGATTTATTTATGTTCTACTATTTTATTTACAGAATTTATTTAATGTATTTTTTTTGTGGTTTCAACAAATAATTTGTCTTTCAGTTTCCATTTTTCTTCGCGCTCCCTTTAAGGTTTAGAAACACTAGTAAAGTTCATAACAATAATAAAATTGATTTGGTTGCCAATTTATTTATTGCTTATAAGTGAATCCACAAGACTATGTATCTACCTACTATTAGTAATTAAATACACGAAACGGTGAATAAAGTAAATCAATTTGCTCTTGTAAAGTAAAATTAATTGTGGAAATGCTATAATTTAAGAAATAAATGACAAGTTTTTGACGTTAGTGAAGTGAACAGTTAGCTTTTTTGATTTCCATGGCATCCTATTTGCTTTAATAATGATTGGAAGAAAAAATGTCGAATATCTCGAAAAGTATGAGTTTTGGGTATAGGAATAGGATATACTTAACAAAAAATGAAGCTCTCTTAAAGACGAATTTGATGACATAAGAAAATACAGGGGTTTGCATTTGAAAAAAATTGAGTTACGAGCTTTTGAAAATCATGGAAGTTGCCACCTATTTAAGAACACCCTGTATGTGTGATTCAAACTTTTTAGTATCGAGCTAATAGAGCAATATTTTCTGCATGTCCTTTCCAAATTACAACTCTGTGCTTCGAAAAATGACTTCAGGAGAATTTTTTAAATAAAGACTTAAAACGTTGAACAATTATGAAAATTATTTTTTTTTAGTGACAAAGCCGCATAAAAACCTGTAGTATTTTACATCAATGTAAAGCTAAAACGAAGGCGGTCAAGAGTATTAAATAAAAAATGGGGGGTTGTATTTGAAATACAAAAGTTTCTATTGGTTCCAGAGAGGTGACTCACCCTGTATATTTAAAAATGTTTTTATCGTGTTCGGAAGAAAAAACTGTATGAAATTGCGTTTGAATCACTTTTCTATCTCAAACCGTTTAGCCACAATCGACCGATCCGCCACTAATGACTCACCCTGTATAAGTGTGCATTTAAGTCAAAAAAAATAATTATTACCCTTTATATTAATATCAAATATTTATAAAATTGTTAATATTAGTATTGGGTACTACCTGAGGTCAATGTTAATGTTTGTTTTAGATGTGTTGAATCTAACAATGTGTTGTCCGAATATTCGAGAATTAGATTTGTCTGATTGTACAGGAGTATCTGGAAAAGCTGTGCAACATATTACACAACTAGAAGAGCTCAACTTTTTAGCACTTTCAAGATGTTATTTTATACCCTATAGATCTCTTTTGTAAGCATGATTGAATTTAATTTTTTACATTATTGATTAATTTGTGTTGCAGATGTTTAAAGAATATTCAATCATTAGTATATCTAGATGTCCATGGGGGATACATCGATAGCAGCGAGCTGAAAGTTTTGCAGGATAGTCTGGGCCCACGTGTTCACTTAAATAAATTCAAGTTTAGTTCGGTAGCAAGACCTACAGTGGGACCACGACGATCTAGTATTTGGGGCCTTCGAGTACGAGACTGAGTTTGATTTGATTATGCAAATTTGTGATTTATGGTTATAAATTTTCTACTAGTTATCAGAACTATGGTATGTTTTGTTATAATTATGGTGTATTTTTTTTTTGCACATATTGAGGGTCTCATATCAGAGGCGTATATGTGCCAAAAATACAAAAATGGAGATTCTTCGCCAAAAATGTGTTAACCTGAAGAAAAAAGATAAATCTTTGTATGTCAGATAAATCAACATATTATTTTGATATACAGGGTGTTTCTTAAGTATTGCAAAAAATTTCAGGAGGTGATTCCTTATCAAAAATTAAGGGGGGTCTTTCATAAAAAAAAAAATTCTTAGACGTCTCCTTTCAAAGTAACGCCGCCCTAAAGGGGAGCGGTATAATTAGGTTTTTATTTTATTTCTCAAATTTGGATAAATGTAGGACAACGATATGTGGTACATGTTTTATACTTATTAAAAGGTCTCCCATGGTATTTTCAATCTCCCACCTCCACAGGGGGCTGAAAAGTGCGACCCCTGTTGGTTTTTTTATCAGAACTTTTTGGTGTGTTAAAATTTTGCAATTTTAAATTTTTATTTTGAAAAATTGATTTATTTAAAAACTATTTTTGTTCTTTAGTTGTTCCCGTAGAACCTAGCGTTTTTGAGTAAAAAATAAAAAAAGGCAACTTGAACCATCAAATATTCCAATATAAAACGACTCATTTTGGTGGCCATGGTTTGTTTATGTTCATATTGGGTAGAATTGACGGGTGTAATGCATTTTGAGGTTAACGCGGCAACAACGCTAAAACGCCCGTCAATTCTATTTAACATGAACATAAACAAACCATGGCAACCACCAAAATGAATCGTTTTATATTGGAATATTTGATGGTTCATGTTTACTTAATTTATTTTTTACTCAAAAACTGTAGGCTTTACGAGAAAAACTAGATAATAAATAAAGTTTCTAAATAAATCAGTCTTTCAAAATAAAAAATATATTTTTAATTAAAAAATTTTAACTCACCAAAAAGTTCTGATAAAAAATCCAGCAAAAAATCCACACTTTTCAGCCCCTTGTGGAGGTGGGAGATGATTAAAAGTATTACTATGGGAAACCTTTTAATAAGTATTAAATATCTGCCAAATATCATTTTTCTAAATTTATCCAAATTTGAGAAATAAAATAAAAAGCCAATTTTACCACCCTTCTTTAGAGGGCTGTAACTTGGAAAGAAGACGTCTAAGGATTTTTTTTTTATGAAAGACCCCCCTTAATTTTCGATAAGTAATCACCTCCTGATTTTTTTTGCAGTATGTACTTAACAAACACCCTGTATAAGCAGGAACAGAATAGAAGTGATTGCATAAAAATTGAATTTACAGGGAGTTTTTCTCTTTCCTTGAACAATTTTACAGGTGGCTCATACGCCCCTCTGATATAAGACCCTCGATATGTTGCTTCTGTATGTCCACTAATGAAATATAGTTGTTTCGTAATTAGAAAGTTTCTTATTTTAGTATTTTAATTGACTATATTGGAAGTGTGCCAACTAGGGGGGGGGGGCATGTTAATTTTAATCATAAAATTTATTTTCTCACAAACTAATAGCGTTTTTGGACAGCGAAACTGTCAATCGTGTCGAATACACTACTGCCATTTTAAGGTTATGTTTAATATTGACGTTTTGCTTTTAATGTTTTAATCGCATTTTTCAACTGTTGTGAGAAAAATGTAATACACAACTCGTGAGCAAAGTACCTTTTCTCGTTCAACTGCCATGCCCGCACTCGCCTTTGGCAGTCTTAAGAGAAAAGAAGTACTTTGAACTTTGCTCACTTGTGTAAATAACTATTATTATCTCTTGATTTTGATTGTCTCTTTGTTAACTATAATTTTGTAAAATAACACTTCTAATTTTCATCAACATAAATCCCTGCTCGAAATCATACCGTTGTAAATTTGTCATATTAATAATGTGTCATATCTCCGTTATTGTTGTAAATATAAAAAATATTTATCAAGATTATTTTTAGATATTTTTATGTTTAAAATGATTATACCAAAACAATTTTTTTTACGCTCGCCGTTAAAAAGTTATGACACAAAATTACATTTTTTTAAATGGGAACGATGGTTGGCTATGATCTATTTAAATTCCTTATTTTTTTCTCAATCCAAATATATAAGGGTCAATGTATTTATTTTTAATAATACGCAAATTATGAAGGTTTTTTATTTTTTTTTTCTAAGAAAATCATAGGCTGTGAAAACAAAAAAAAAACAAGGTGTAAAACCTTATAAAACTCATGTGGTACAAGTTACTAAGGTTTTCTAATTTGTTTTTGAGATAAACATTGTAAATATTTGAACATAAGATAACAACAACATAGTCGGAATCAGCAGTAATGTAGTTAGTATATTGCTGTTTATCTTAAGTTCAAAAATTTTTGATGTTTATCTCAACAACAAATTTAAAAACCTTGGTAACTTGTACCATATGAGTTTTATAAGGTTTTACACCCTGTTGTTTTTTGTTTTCACAGCCTAGTATGATTTTCTTAGAAAAAAAAACTAAAAAATCCTCATAACTTGCGTATTATTAAAAATAAATACATCGACCCTTATATATTTGGAATGAGAAAAAAATAAGGAATTTAAATAGGTCATAGCCAACTATCGCTCCCATTTAAAAAAGGTAAGTTTGTGACATAACTTTTTATCGGCTAGCGTTTTTTTTTTTTTTAGTATAATCAAATTAAACATAAAAATAACTAAAAATAATCTTCATAAACATTATCGATATTTACAACAATAACTGAGATATGACACATTATTAATGTGACCAAAAAAACACTTTTTATTCAATAACTCGAAAACCGGAAATGATAGAATATTTTTGAAAACGGTTCTGAGTTTGTCTCAAAAAAACTGCACATTTTTGGTAATTTAACCGTTTCTCTATCTTAAATATTAACCGAGTTACCCATGCAATCCCATCGAATTTGGACCACCCTGTACAGTAGACTCCCGTATAACGCGGTTAATACGTTACCATACGTTACGCGTTGTATGAAATCGCGTATGGGCGAGCGAGCGTTCCTTAGGGGAGATGAGTGGTAGAATAATGTCTGAGAGACCATGCAGAATCATCCTCCGGATCCGAATTTTAGATGCTCAAAGTAGTGCAGTGTTGCCAAAATAAAGAAAAACATAATTTTATGAAATTTGAAAAATATGCGTTTTTTGTTTTTTTTTATGCGTAAAACTTAATAACTTTCTTATTTATTATCGTATATCGGTATATCGGCGATTTTTTCATTAAATTATTCTCTTTGATTGGCTAAATCGCACTGTGTGAAACAATCATTCTTCACGAGATTTTATAACTCTGTAAAACAAGTTTAAAGCGCGACCGCGTACATTTTGGAAAGCGCGTGCAGCGTAAAATGTCACATGCGAAAACTTTTTTTATTTTTATAATTAGGTCACTACTATATCAAGACGAATTTGTAAAAAAAATATTAACGAAGTTTTTGCAACAAACTTAGATATCCCTAGGCTTAAAAGATACGCCCTTTTAAATAAATGTCATTTTTTAATGAAAACTATGATAAATTAATTTGCCAGTTAAAGGGTTAACAAAAAATTTAAATTTAAAGAAAATCTTAACCTTTTCTGCAGAAATTAAAGAGAGGTGAAAAAAGCATTTAACGAAGAAAAATAAACTATAATATAGTAAAATTTAAAAAAAAATGTTTGCTATTTACGGAAAAAAATTCTAAATTTTTAATTTTCCAAATAATTTCGTAATTTTAAGAGGTAAAAAAATAGTTTTTTTTGGATCTCGACATAAGCCTACAATCCTACATAAACAGAATATTTTTATCTATTAACGTTTTCGTGTAATTTTGCATTAACATTACAACTTAATTTGTAATTTGTCTTTTTGGAATTATGGATTTTGACGCTTATATTTTTGCAGTGTTGCCAAATGAGTTTACTGTATGTGCATGTAGATACAATATTAACCAAGAAAAAACTATAAAATCTAAATTAAATGACTGTAGTGTGCTGGGATAAAAAATTCTAAAAATGTTTGCTAACTGACGAATTGACGAGACTGTTTTAACTTTCAAAGCAACTAATTATGAACATGTTAATGCAGTCATTGTGCTTTTCAATGTCAGTAATTTTGTTTGAAATTAGATGGAAAAATAAACTGCAGCTGGATTCTGTAATTTTGGATTTAACGGAAATGCAAGTTCATTACTACCTTGTTAATATGACCCACTTCTACGAAAAGCGATGCTCTAACCCACCGGTGGTAACTCACGGCGGGTTTACCCAAGTTAAAGTTGGGTATCTACTAATTTAGGAAAGTTAGTACAGAAAATCCTACTGCGCACGTTCACAAGTGAAATGTGCTTAACGCGTATTTGTTTAAAAATTACCGCCATGCAACTTTGTGCACTCTGTCTTACGTTAAATAATTTATGGTGTTTTTTTTTTAAGTTGTGACGTTTTGTTCCTATTTTTATATTACACAACGATTTTGTAAAGTTTTCTTATCTTATAGTTTGTTTACTGAATTAATTTTGTTTCAATAGTCAGCACTTTGGATGGGTATTTTTTAAATTGGACCAGTGATGTGGTAAAGTAATTCCATTTGTTTAGTTGATTGCATTTATTCATTGCAGTATTTTATCGTTACAAATAAATATACAATGTAATGTATATATTAAGCTGGACTGTGAAATTAAAATTGGTGAATAATACACAAAGATATGACAAAACTTAATTTTGATATAATTTTGTGCATCTCGCAAGTTACGTTTGCATATTTCTTAATGTTGCGTTTATTCTTTTCTTCGTTCCACCATAAAATATGAGTTAGATGCGCCATCATTCTGAAAGAATGTAAAAATACCAATATACTGTCATGCGAATATACATTACTAGTTTACATGAGGTATTTATTTACTTGTTGAATGAACACAATATAATATTACGGATTTAAAAATGTAACAAAATTAATATCAATTTGTAAAATAAAAGATTTACTGTACTTACCAAAGCGCTATTTCGTCGCTTCGTTCCTAAATTTACTAATATCCAACACACTTAATTATTGTTAAGAATTATTTCTTTTTTAATTCAAAACAAATACAACACTCCAAAAATTAACTTAAAATATAAAAACTCACCCCCAATCACTAAATGTTATTGAGTAAACAAGTCGAAATGACAGGGTTTTAGCCTTAAACGCGGCTGTCGAGCCGGTTTCACGTGAATTACGTCTAGCATTTACGGTTAGGGTTCATTCTTGGTCCTCAGTAGAAACGGAATATCAACTACGCGAATTGGGAAGTCACCACTAACGCGTGTTTACGCTGGTGTTTAAAAGTTACGGAATAAGGGGGCTGCTGGTGTGGCCACCAAATCACTTTCGTCATAAATATTTTGTGTGAACCTTCGTATTTGTTTGTTTGTGAATTTGTGGTTATAAAAAGTTTAAAACGGCGTTTCATGCGCGTGTTCCGTGTATTTAAGCTACGTACAGTGCCGTTTCTGAGTACTTGGCCGCCCGCGTGCTAACGTACGTTTCGCCGCCCCGGTAAACAAAAAAAATTGAAATAAAAAAATAAATAATTGTCGTTGCAAGTATTATGTTTAACAGCGTCATTCAAAAAGTCTGGAACAAATGGGAACATTTTTTATTATTGATTTCTCAAAAAAAAATATTTTTGATAAAAGTTGGTGCATGGTCTAAAACTAATTTTAGGATAAAAAAAGTTTAATAAAAAGTCATAGGACACTGGATTTAAAGGATTTTTGAAATATTTGCAAGAGCAAATAGCCCTTATTTTATGAGATACAAAAACAATTTATAGGAAAAAGTTATTTAGAATCTCAAAATAAGGCTAGATTTAAATTTTGAAGATCAAATTCAAAATTTTATTTTTTAAGAAATTTCAACATTCAAAAAGTCTGCAACAATTGGAAAAGTTTTTTATTATTGATTTCTCAGAAAATTTTATTCTTCATTAAAGTTGGTGCATAGTCTAAAACTAATTTTAAGATAAAAACAAGTTTGATAAAAATTCATAGGACACTAGATTTTAGCGATTTTTGAAATATTTGCAAGAGTAAAGTGCCTTTATTTTAAGAGATACAAAAAAAAAAAATGTAGAATGAAGTTATTTAGAATTCCAAAATAAGGCTAGATGTAAATTTTGACGGTCAAATTCCAAAATTACAATTATTACAAAATTTTAAGCACTTTACTTTTGCGAATATTTCAAAAATCGCTAAAATCTAGTGTCCTTTGACTTTATTAAACTTTTTTTCATTTAAAATTAGTTTTGGACCATGCACTACCGTTTATCAAGAATATATTTTTTGAGAAATCGATAATAAAAAACTTTTCCATTTGTTGCAGACTTTTTGAATGTTAAAATTTCTTAAAAAATAAAAATTAGAATTTGACCTTCAAAATTTAAATGTAGCCTTATTTTAAGATTCTAAATAACTTTTTCCTATAATTTCTTTTTATATCTCCTAAAATAGGGGCACTTTACTCCTGCGAATATTTCAAAAATTGTTATAATCTAGTGTTGCATGACTTTATTGATTTTTTTTTCATCTTATAATTAGTTTTAGACCATGCACCAACTTTTATCAAGAATAATATTTTCTGAGAAATCAATAATAAATTTTTTTCCATTAGTTGCAGACTGTTTGCATGACTGTAAATTTGTCATTATGTGTAAGAGGGATTTTCAGCGCCATCTCTTGCGCCCTTGGCACTTGTCCCATTGCCAATTGCCTTTGCTATCTTACATTGCTACGGTACGGTATACAACCGCCGATTGAGTACATAAATTTAATCGCAATCTTCACTCTCAAGTCGAAATTACCGAATAAGCAAACTGGAGAGTGATTTACGCGTTTTTGCAATTTTTTTTGAATAGTATGGGATTGAAATCTTTAATCCTTGATCATTTTTACATACTATTTTTCAAACTAATATTTTATTTTCAATTCTTGTGAAACATTAAAGACCGCAAGGGCGGCATTTGGCCGCCCTCTAAATCGGCCGCCCACATGCGGGGCACGCTTTCGCTCCCCGCCAGAAACGGCCCTGGCTACGTACACACAGAGGCAACAAATGGAAACTTGTGTCATTGGCGACCTGTTTCCGAAACAAAGTTACCACTTGTTGCTGAAGGTTTCTAGTTGTTTCTGTCGCAAATAAGAATGTTTCCGAGTGTCGCGTGTTTCGTTTTGGAGACGGTGAACTTCAAAAGAAAATAGGAAACAGCAAGCAACAAGTCCAACATGTTTTTATGTGTGGACAGTTTGTTGCCATTAGTCGCGTGTCACACAAAACTTAGTCGCTTCGCCGGTTCTCTGTGTTGATATTAATAAAAGAGTTTACCTAGTCACTATTACCGTAAAATGTATAAACGATCAAACAATCCAACAGTACAGAGACGCACAATGTCTGTGGAACCCACAAAATTTAAAACACAAAATTAACAATGTTCCATAATAAAAAACAAAAAGCTTACGTACAAATTTCAGAAGATAATTTCGAAAATGATTTCATAAAGTAATTGAAAGATATAAGATCAAACTAAATATAAAGCAATCCACTAAATCATAATTTTAAATTTTAACCAGAGTTTAAATAAGTAGCCGGAAATCTTTACTGTGTGTGAACACTATGTTTCCTGTTTCCCGTCTTCTTCGTCATGCTTAAATACTACGTAACCTGTGTCGAATTGTTTCTTCAGTGTGTACTCTTTGTTTCTTGTTTCTACGACATGAAACAGAAATAGTCGACCAGTGGCGCGCCGTGACGGTGGTGCACCCGGGCGCGGTCAATCAGGGGGCGCATGCAACGAAATAAAATTGTAAATTGTGCCTTTATATGTTTTCATGCAAAAGCGAAATGAACCTGAAGGAATGCAGGCGGGGTTTTTCTTTAGTACTTTAAATTTGCTAGAAATAGTAGTGAAGTGCGTCGCTTAAAATTTAAAATGTTTTAAACCATTGGATTTAAGTTTCAGATTCACCTAATTTAAGTAATTTTAAGTGATTCTTAACCAATAACTAACTCATAACTCATAAGCTAATAATCCTTTCGTTAAGAAAATATGTGTCACTGGACAGTAAACCTTCTCAAGTCTAGATTGTCAATAAATTTGCTCATTGCTTCATAGTAAGCAGATACCAAATATAGCTTAAAAAGTTAATAAAAAAAGGTTTTTAACAATATTTTCCCTTCTGCGTGTGCTCGAAGTATGATAAGTTTAACGAAGTGTAACTTTTAAAACTATACAATGGCATCAACAGGCAATTTTTCTTTCTTTGTTTATAATGCTTAATACGTCTTTATACAAATTTGAGGTTGGTTACAAAAATATTTTTTAGTACCAGTGGCTTGAAAGCATTCCTTGTAAATAGGGGTTCGTTTATCTCCACCTCACCTGTTGCGTAACAAAAAAAAATCTTACACGAGTTGCGGGTTGAGGATACAAATTTGTATGGTAATTATTTATTGTCCTTGCATTTCATGATACAGAC